>WNWU01000036.1:8383621-8418917 GCA_012654045.1 Ptyas mucosa
CCCCCAGCCAGCAGCGCTGGCTGGGGGATTCTGGGAGTTGAAGTCCACCCATCTTCAAGCTACCAAGGTTGAGAAACACTGGTTTAGAAAGAAAGGATTTTTCTCCAACTGTCTGAAAACTAGGGCAATCTAATTAGGACGGATGAATTCCTCTCTTAATTCTTTTAAAGCAAGCAAATAAATCAGGGTAAAGGCAGGGAGATTCAGAAGTAAAAGTAGTCCTCGACGTATGACTGCAATTGAGACCAGAATTTGTTAAATGAGTCAATGCCCAACTTTACAATCTTTCTTGCCATGATTATTAAGCAAACCGCTGCAGTTGTGGGAGCTTCATCACTGGAGGCTTTCAAGAAGAGACTGGACAACCCCTTGTCAGAAGCAGGGAGTTGGACTAGAGCAGTGGTCACCAACTGGTGGTCCGTTAGAAAATGTTGGTGGTCCGCAGAAAAGTTATTTGCATTTTTTTTATTTTGCACTAAATACTATTTATCTTTTTTAAAAAATTCATATTAGTGGTCCGTGGGATTTAAAATTATGAAATTAGTGATCCCTGAGGTCCGAAAGGTTGGTGACCCCTGGACTAGAGGACCTACAAGGTCCCTTCCAATTCTGTCAGTATTCTGACCACTGATCATCTCCAGAAGAACCCTGATGGCGCAGCAGACTAAAGCACTGTTATTAACATCAGCTGCCTGCAATTACTGCAAGTTCGAATCTTACCAGGCTCAAGGTTGACTCAGCCTTCCATCCTTTCTAAGGTAGGTAAAATTAGGACCCAGATTGTGGGGGCAATAAGCTGACTTTGTATAAATATACCAAAGTATGAAGGCTATTGCTTAATGCATTGTAAGCCGCCCCGAGTCTCCGGAGAAGGGCGGCATATAAATCAAATCCCCCCCAAAATCCCATATTAAAACAGGATCCTTTCCAGGACCAAAAGTGATTTATACCGAGAGGGGCCATGAATACCATAATGTTAATTAGTATTAGTAATACTAATTACTAATGTGGGGCCATGAATACTAATAATGTTAATTAGTATGCATTGTTGCCAATTCCTGTGAAAACATCACTTTCTTCTTTAGATTATGCTTGCAGTTGTATGAATTATTTTTTAAAAAAAGAGGGTTTGGAGTCATTATGTTGAATTTACAAATCCAATGTCAAGAAACAAAAAGCAAATCTAATGCTTTTTTAACTGATTGCTCTTCTAAGTTTAGCGGATCTGGCTGTCGCTTCAGAACAATATTGGAAAGGCAGGATTGATACTCTCCATTTTGGAGAACAGACACTAAAGAAGTGGAGTTTATAAATGGCTGCTTTAAGAACAGCATTTGATTACAGAATGTTCAAGCCCTTTTATTTTAGGCTGTGTTTAAAAATCAATAGATTTTTTTTTTGTCACCTGCAATTTATTTAGCTTTCTATTTCAAAGTAATGGAGGAAATGTGTTACTTGTTGTATCTTGTTTTCTGAAGTTGTCCAACTTTTCTCATCAACATAGAACATCATTTCTGCACTTCCCGAATAGTTGAGAAAAAATGAAGTTAACACTTTTTCAGCTTCTGACTTCCTCGGAAGCATGGCAGTGAGGCTTCCAACCCTATTTTTACTTCGGGGAGGTTAAGTGGAAGATTTTACAACATAGGTGCATTAAGATTACTGGAGGATTAAGGCATCTATTTTACCTGCATTTTTAATGGATGATTTTGGCGCCAACATGTAGCATTGTAGGGGGCTCTTGAGAGGGCAGAAAGGACCTGGAGACCCACACATGGTCTGCAAACAGCTCACTCCTGCACTAATCGCAGCATTACTTATATACTGCACGTGTCAAGAAGTCAGATGCAGTATCTTATGGATTCTATATATACAGTCAACTCCCAAATTATCTTTGATATAATTAAAGGGTGCTCATCATTCTAAGCAAAGTCAGAGAACTGATTCAGGTAACTGGCAGTCTGTAAACAATGAAAGATGGAAGCTGTGACATCACAACACAAGCCCCAGCTCTTTTGCACATGCATGAATGTAATAAAACAGATAAGGCTTCATGATCCCACAATTGTCATCTTATCTGTGGAGACACTAATGCTGGTATCTGCCTTGCCCTAAGATGGGCACCATTTCTGGGAACAATTTTGAAGATTCTGCAGCACATCGAAAGTTTTTCCACAATACCCACTCAAGCAGTTTCTACCTATACATTTCCTGATCTATCTATCTATCTTTTTTCTTTCTTTTTTTCTTTTTCTTTCTTTCTTCCTTCCTTCCGTCCATCAGGGTTCCAAGTAACACTCCCAATGAATGAAAACTTCACGGCTTGAGTTTCCTCAAAGTTTCACTTTATTAGAAATGTCATATTGGCACATCTGGGGAAACCCAAATCTGAAAGCTTCCAGGGTTTCCCCACCCAAAGGAAAGTTCAAGTCCCTGCCCAACATCCACAAATCCATCACACGGTCCAATTAAAGCACTGTCCCAACTGGAGATGCCTCCCAGTTCCAGCATCCTAGGTGCAGGGCAAGATGTCCTTGACTCTCTGAGAAAGGAATGTTATTATGACTATATATCACCCATGCTCCACACAATTCCCCCTTCCAATTTCCCATAGTAGTAAATGTGGCAGATCTGAAGGCCCAATACAAAAAATGACTTCCAGGCTTGACACTCTTTCTTTCTTTCTTTCTTTCTTTCTTTCTTTCTTTCTTTCTTTCTTTCTTTCTTTCTTTCTTTCTTTCTTTCCTTCCTTCCTTCCTTCCCTTTGTTTTTTCTTTCTCTTTCTCTCTTTTCTCTCTCTACACCTCCCTTCTTCTTTCCTATCCTACCTTTCAAGTATTCCTCAACAGCTTCCATTTATCACTAATCATCTACCTCCCCTCTGAAGCTTCAGTGTTCTTCATCTCACCCATCCAAGTGTTCTTACAATATCATTCAGACAGAAGAGTGAGGGGAGAGAGCAGTTCTCATGTCTGCAATTACTGTACTTAAAGCAGTTCTGTATTATTATTATTATTATTAATATTAATATTATTATTATTAATATTATTATT
Source organism: Ptyas mucosa (assembly GCA_012654045.1). Classification (NCBI taxonomy): domain Eukaryota; kingdom Metazoa; phylum Chordata; class Lepidosauria; order Squamata; family Colubridae; genus Ptyas; species Ptyas mucosa. The sequence continues at coordinate 8,386,675 of WNWU01000036.1, forward strand.
GTTGTTATTATTATTATTATTATTATTATTATTATTATTATTATTATTATTATTTAAAGTCACAGAACGCAAAGAATTGTAATGACATACGTTTGGTATAAAATGAGATCCCAAAAAGAAGGAGTAGGTATTTGATATTTATTTGAAGATCTGGACTTTCATTTAAATAAACAAAAATGGCTGACCCAACATTTCAAATAAATTAGTACCAAATGTCAAACAAAATTAACAAAAAGGAAAATGGATTTTGTAACATTAAACTTTTTAAAGCAATTGATACCAAAAGCAATAAACCAAGTATTTTATTGCCCGGTTACAAATATTTTGAGCACCTTGAATAATTTTCATTGCTATCTGATCGTTCTGGTAGCACCATCAACCTAGTAAGTTCAAATGTACCTGTACATCCAGGTCTAGTAAGGGACTCAGACAACAGTTTGAGCATTAGGAATATTATGTTCTTCAATCTGAAGCAGAAAGCAAAGTTTTGGCAACAGCTTTGCAGCCAGTCTTAAAAGCCAGTCTCAATTTATTGCTGAACAAGACACATCTGCCCCTGTTGCCAAAGGACATCTCACTGTCATGGTTAAAGACTGGGAGGCTTTGTTGGCATAACTTTGTTTTAAAGCTATGTCAACATTAGATTTTCCAAAGTCAAAGAGAATATCCAGACAACTCTAATATACAGAGATAGGATGTATCTTGGCCAACTAAAGCAGCTGTAGTATTTATGAACACTAGTGTTTTCTACCAATGTTGCCAATTTATTTCTGAATGTAAGGATTGGAAACTTGAATGGTTTTGGGGTAGGAGGAGGAAATTGCAGAAATCAAAGTTCAACACTGGGTGTGTCTATTTTATTTTTGCATCTAGATGCATCCTCTTGTAAAGGTCTGGAAATTAAAGACCTTTAAATCTTAACACCAGAATGTGAAAACAATAAATAAACCTGGTCATGCTAAACTCCAGGTATGCCACCAATGATGGTTAGAAAGGATGGGATGGGAGGGGGAGGTAGGCCACGTTTACATAAAGAAGCTGGTTCATTACACAACCATCACCAACTCTTACAGCATGAACATATGACTTGGGTAAAATGAGAGGCTTATTATCAAAAGCAGAAAAGGAGCTTTCCTACCTGTAATAAACTTAAGCATCAGATCATTAGACAATGCAAGTTGGAACAATTTATATAATTGCATTGTGCATTTTACAATGAGAGATACCACAGTATCTTTTATTTCAGATATGAGACAGAAGATATGAAACTTGTTCGATGTGGAGCACACCATCCCCTACACTATCTTTAAAAACTTGTCTTTTTATTCTGGAACTGGACTGAAGAAAAATGGAAATGGACTTCAAAGCTGCTTTATAAATAGAAGAGAACACGGACAATCACAGAAAAGAAGAGGAAAAGGGAAGTGAAAGATCAAATGTGAAAGATGGGATTTTAAGTAAAAGAGATATATTTTATCACATGTGGCTTTCATTTTTTTTAAAGCTATCCTGCCACGAGGGCTAGAAAGTTAATTCTCAAAGAGATAAGTGATATTCTTATATCACAAGGGTTGAGTGGATAGTCTGTGCTGGAATTCCTCCGATCTTAATTCAGAATTGAAGAAGCTTTATAACAAAGCTTAGAAAGTACAAGGTTGCAATCTTATGCATGCTCAGGTAACACTTTGAGTAATCTGTTTAGCACTGTATTGTTTTCTATATTGTTTCCAAAATGCTATTCTTGGTTTCTGACTTGAAACCAAGGTCAAGTATGTAAATCAGATTGGGTATAATCTATATCAGGAGTCTCCAAACTTGGCAACTTTTAAGACTTGTGGTCTTCAACTCCCAAAATTCTTTAGCCAGCCATGGTGGCTGGGGAGCTTTAGGAGTTGAAGTCCACAAGTCTTAAAGTTGCCAAGTTTGGAGATCCCTGATCTCTAGCAAAGAGACTCCTCCCAGTTCTGTCTCTCCAACTGTAAAAATGTGCCTGAAACTTTCATTGTATTTGAATGATCAGACACTTTTATCCAGAGCCTGAGGCATCACTTGAACAATGCTAGCAGAAGCCAGAAAGAGCAGAGCAGAGCAGATGAAACTCAACGATGAGAGCAAAAGTCTTCAGGATATAGAAGCTCTGAGCAAAAGGCTTCATGTTTAATTGAAGCTCAGAAAAAAAGGTTGACTAATCTTCAAGAAATTGGGATGAGGGAGAATTATTATTGGATATGTTACTTCTATTTCTTCTTGATGATCATTGTCTTTGAAGATCAGGGACACTAATGAAATCCAAAGCTTCCTTAACCCATTTGGCACGCCCTTACATTGCTAGTGGAACAGCCAGAGTTCTGGGACCATCACTGGGCTGGAGTTTTCCACCAGCAATTAAGAAAGAGGACCTACAGTGGATTTCTTTGGGATTTACCTTTCTCTATATTCTTCTTCTCACTACTCAACTTTTCTTGAGAAGAAGCAACAGCCGTTTGGTTTATTTGTCTTTAGTAAAAATGGAGGATTATCATGGTTTTTCCTTAGAGTCCATGGTTCCAGACTGAATTAGACTTACATGCAAGAAACAAAAAACTCCCCACAACAATTAAGCAAAACAGGGAACCAGCTGGTTAAACTAACATGTGCCTTTCATGTATGCAAAGCACAGGAATATGCCATATGAAGGAAACGGGATGAAACACATTGAAATAGGATAAGAAGACATAGCTGGGAAATCTACCAATTTTTTCCCCCTAAACCAGTGTTTCTCAAATTTGGTGACTTGAAAATGGGGGGACTTCAACTCCCAGAATTCCTCAGCCAATGGGCTGAGGAATTCCGGGAGTTGAAGTCCACCCATCCTCAAATCACCAAGATTGAGAAACACTGATCTAATCCTAAAGAACTTGAAGTGTGTTCTTATTCCACCTTCTATTCGTTCATCTTTATTTAATGTCTTATATTGGGCTCATGCAGCTACCCTTCCTGGTGGATTATGATCATTAAGAATTTCAGAAAGTTCTGTTCAATTTTCCTTTTGCATTAAAGCAGGATATTGCTTAATTTCTACAACACTGTCTAACAGCATTCCAGAAATCTGAAGGTAAGAGAGAACTGTGAATCCTTCCAAAACAGATTAATGACACTTTGTACTAAGTGGGAGGCTTCCTATCAGAACTTTTATTTACAAATATGTACCTATTTATACCAATAAAAAGGTGAGGATTTCTAAGTGGAAAAATGGGAAGAGGGTACCAAACTCTCCCTTTATTTGCTACTCTCTCCAGTGTAATTCTCTTCCAGCCACTTTCCCAGTAAATGAACTGAGATGTGCAAAAAAAAAAAAAAGGGAGAGAAATATCAAGTTCACCCCCCTTATTTCATTCAGAGCTCTTCACCTTTTTGTTACCTTCTGCGTTTTGCAGATGTCTGTCAATTACAACCATTTTTCTCACTTATGATGCAAGATATGCTCCAACTTTGTCAATGGCCTTCATAGTTGATCTCATATACAGCCTCTAAAGAGGTCTGTTTCCCAGTGTAAGAGATAATTCTTCATAATTTGACTCTCCTTCCTGCTTCTTCTTTTAAGGGGAAGCTCGGTTTCCATTGGCAATTCTTGACTTGTACCCGCTCATTTCAGAACCAATCAAAAATTGGTTTTGTGCAGCATTGAAAGGGTGTTTCAAATAAGTTACACTCGGTTGACGGTGGTGGACGGGATTTCATCTATTCGTGATTGGGACAGCATCAACATTGTTCAGAAGAAAGAGTTCAGGCTGAGAAGTGAGTCCCAGATGATACTAGGCAAGACAAAAAAAGAAGAAGTTGGTGGCAGTTAGAAATGCTGTTTCAGAAGCAAAATCCAGAAATCAAATATCACAAGATCACCAAAATCCCCAGGAGGTAGCTAGCCTGTAAAGGAACCACTTGGGAAATGGTGATCAAAGCTGCTTATCTTCCAGAAGATCATTTATTTCATTGGCTAACCTAGGTTTTTTTGTGTGCAATTCTGACACAATTCCAAGCTGAGAAAGAACCTTAGTATAATAAAGTATGGCCCTATTCTAATTTTTCCAAGGTTGTTTTAATCTCTGAGTTCTCTTGGATAATTTGAAGCCAGCTTTTAAGCATGAGGAACAGCAACAAAATCTATGGATTTTAAGAGAAAATTGACATAATATGCCATTTTTTGTGGTAGGCCATAATGCAGTTTGACTGAATTCACACATTTGCTGAATGCAAAACAAGCCACATTATGGCTTAGCAGAGTAGGCAAACCCAACCCATTGCTAAATAATCCAAACGACCACTTAACTATTAAGATCTATTTCACAGATACTTGATTTGTCAGGCTCCCTTTTAAAATTAAGCGAGAACGAGCATCCGGTGTGCTACAGCACTGAGCAGATTAGAAGCGAGAAGTTACTTGACAGCCAATCACAGGAATGCACAATCCAATCACAGTGTTCTAAAGTAGGCACCACTGGCGATGATTCATTATTCAAGAGGGCTGAACCAGGCTCTAATGAACAAACCACTCCCAGCCAAAGTCCAAATTGCTAAATTTGCAAGTAAATTACACCTTAGCCTAGAAGCGATTTTTTTTCTTTGTAGAATAGGAGGCTTTTAAAATCGTTCTCAAGTGTCTTTGAAGTTAGAAATACTTCATAGAGGTTTTTCGTTCTCAAAATCCAGTTAATGACTCCTTTATTATATAAAGGGTAGACCTATTTGGCCTATTCTAAGGGTTAAAGGGATTTGTTATATCAGTGAATGAATCTTTGATAACGTAGCACACATTATTTGATCCTATTCTACTGTTCCTATTTTAAAAATACACTAAATCTGGTACTAAATCTCTGCAAAAGTTTGTTTCGGGACTTGTTGAAGTTCTAAAGAAGGCTTTTCAAGATCTTCTGAGCAAAGGCCTCAAAGATGAAAGGCTGGGTGTTGATCAAACTTGCCTAAGTAGGCGCCTTCCTTATATCTAGAATTTTATATATACAATTTCAATTACCCCTGGCTAGCATAGCCGTGGAAATGAGAGTCCAAAGCAGTAAGCTGGGGGAACCTTAGTTTCTTGAAAACATGGGACAACCAAGTCCCTGAGGACAGATTGTTCTCCATCTCTCTCACTGGGCCTGTTCTTTGCAGCTGACGCTTGAAGAGATCAGCTTCCTTGCTGAAAAAAACACATCATCTTTTCAGCAATACCTGATAGAAATCTTGCCCATAATTTGCCTGAAGCTGCCTGAGTAGATGGTGTGTTTTCAACAGTAGATGATTGCTAGCCAGTATGTATGATAAGACGGTTCATTTCCTCATCTTTTTATGCCTCCTCACAAAGCTGTACAGTGATACTCAGAAAATAAGACCCTGGTATGGAATCATTCAGCTTGGGTGAATGGGATCTCCATCTTGCAAATTTTAGTGCTCCTGAAGTTTGTATAGCTGATTGAGACAATACATGTAGGGCTTAGCATGTTCAGTTCTGCATAGATGCAACAGCATCATTTTACCTTAAGTTTAGCTGTAACAATTGCCAGGGATAGCCATGAGTTAAAGGGTGTGAAAAAAGTCAATATGGCAGTCATTGCCATTTTAAATATTTGACGCACATCTCCTTGCAGATGCCCTTACTGGCTGGTGGTTGGGAGACACATCTACATTAAGTAGACTTTCCATTAATTTGTTATCAACTTTGTACAAATTAATGTTTTGCAGGTTAACATGATACTATTCGTTGCATTGCTTGACTGATAAGAACTTTTTTTAGTTATGCTTGGCAATCATTTGTTCTTTAATTCATATAGAAATATTACTGTTTGACCCCTTCCTATTACTTAGGAGTGAATTGTTGGATTTAACTTCATTATTGGATTAAGTGTTTTCATTCCTTTGTCCTTTTCATTATAATGGAAGGAATGCACTTTTCTTAGTCATGATCTGAATCTGCTCTAGGAAATTCCAGAATTCCTATTCTGGAACCCACACAGAGATCACTGAATCAGCGTAAGCAAGCCTCATCAGATTTTTAGAAGTATGAAATTGGGGCTTAAATTACAGAGAATAAAATTTCAGCTGTTAATCACACTAACACTCAATCTCATTTAGACTCACAAGTTGAAGACTATTTGCAATATCAATTTCTCACTACCTTAATTGTGTGTTAAGAGAAATACACCAAATTAATTTTTCAAGTTATTTCTGCATTCCTAGTATTGGAAAGAACTGATCTGTAACATGTTCCTACCTGCTATAAAAACGATGGGCGTGGATTACTATGAACTAGGCATACATATCTCATATACCTAGTAAAATATTAAGAAAGTCAACATGTATTGAATATTCATACATGGCAGTGCTTCTCTCTTCCTTTCATTTGGAATTTAAGGTGTTTAAAAGGATATAGTTCAGTTTAAAAGTGTTTCAATGTTCTTGGGAATCCAAGAGATTTAAAAGTTCTTTTCAGCAATACTTCTAAAAACCAGGGCTTAGGTTTTAGAAATTCCATGGTGCAATTGGAGAACTACAAATGTTCTATATTTGAAGGACTATTGTACGTACAAACACAGCTTCTTAATTGTGATGAGACTTGCAACACGTCACTCACAGGACATTATTAATCTTAAAATGAGTAGCCTTTTCTAGCACAGAAAAACAACACTCTAGGATTACCTGGCAACTTGATCAATGCACACATTGTTCTGGCTTTTACAAATGTTGCTTTACATCTCGACTTGCCAGACCTAAGCTAAATTAATATTTCAATGAGTCATGATTGTATTTTGACTTTTTTTTCCCAAGAAGCCATTTTTTTTCTTTGTATATGGTATATCGAATATTACCAAACATTTGTGTGATATAAAATTATGTATGTTTTTCGTATTGTAGGAATTGGAATGTTTCTTAGGGAGAAAAACAATTACTTACGCTTTCCAGTTCCTTTAAAGCTGGCAAAGAAAGCTTGTCACAGAAGAAAGAAAGAAAATTCTCATAATATGTAGTATGTATGCAAGAGGATGATTGCATTAGTTTTAATTTAATCTGCATATCAAAATTACTTGGAATATACTAGAAATATATTTTCTTAGTGGGAAGTATATAAGCCTTAGAACATTGCTTCATTGGCCAAGAATCTGTTAACATTTTATTTTACCACTGCAAAATATTTGTTTCAGCAAATTAGATCAATAATATGGCTATGGAGTCATACGAAACACATACATGCATTTATGTGTGTGTGTGTTGTATTTACTGTATTATCTCAGGCAGGCATGTCCAAGCCACACATGGCCGTGGAGTTAGTAATGCGACCCCACAGGTTCATAAATTTTTAACATCATATGATTATATATATATGAATATATATTAATAAAATATATATTTTATTTGCAACCCAAGGCAATTCGTCTTTACTTGGTGAGACCCAAGCAAGACAAAAGGTTGGACATCCATAATCTAAAGCAGACCAATAATTAGGGTCAAAAATTCTAAAATGCTTTAATTTAAACTTCCACATTGCTTGTCCTATTTGTGTAACTCAGTTACTTTTTGACTTAATCAAGATAAAAGTGAAGAATTTTTTTAAAAAAAACCTGTTTCTTTCCAAGAGTGATCAGCAACTGAAATTTCAGCAGTTCCTTTGTTTTCCATTTTAGCTATTTACCAATGTCTGTTTGCTAATAAGCTATTTACTAATACAATGCAACTTTACAGGGGTGAGGGCTCAAAGTTTCTTTGTTATTTGCACAAAGTGAGGTATTAAAGCAAGTTTTAAAGATGACCCTTTAGGCCTTCAGTTTTTGTTCATCTCATCTTAATAATATGAAAATATCAACTTGTTCACTGGAAATCTAGAAAAACAGCATTTTTTGACAGCATGGAGATATCAAAATGCAGGAAGAATGCATGTTCCAAAGAATCCATATTTGTAAAAATTAAGTGCTCAAACAGTGCTTCTGGTGCAATTCTTGAGTAACAGAAGATCTTGGGGCAGTCACAAAAATTATTTGTAGTAGGTTCAGAGAAGAAACATACAGTATATGATTTCACATCATAAAATTCACTGCCATAGGATGTGATGATAATGGGGATAAAAACTCAAATAGTTTTTTTAAAAAAATTTTATTCAAATACAGGAAGCTATATTTAGCAACAGGTATTAGTTGAGAGGGTTCAATACACTTTGCTTTTTTCATTCAAACTTTACCCTTTGCCGAAGCATCTGGCCAGTCCCTATTATCAAAATAATGATGAACCTTGGTTCTCATACAGTCAAGAAATCATTCAAATTAGCAATAGCAATGGCACTTAGATTGATAAACTGCTTCAGAGTGTTTTACAGCCCTCTCTAAGCAGTTTACAGAGTCAGCATATTGTCTCCAACAATCTGGGTCCTCATTTTACCGATCTCAGAAGGATGGAAGGCTGACTTTATCTTGAACCAGTCAGGATCAAACTGCTGGCAGTCGGCAGAGTTAGCCTGCAATACTGCATTCTAACCACTGCGCCACCACAGCTCAATTACCGTGTATCTACCATTCTAGGTCCTTACTCTTCATTATTTTTATTTATTTTTTTATTTATTTTTTTATTTATATGCCGCCCTTCTCCAGAGACTCAGGGCGGCTTACAATACGTTAAGCAATAATATTGTATTATAATATTGTATTATAAAGATAATACAAAACTTCACACACATGTTGATAGTAATACACTAGAGCAGGGGTGTCAAACTCGCGTTGTCATGATGTGACATATTGGGACTTTTTTTCCCCCTTCGCTAAACCGGATGTGGGCGTGGCCAGCTGTGTGGGCAGGGAGTTTGACAGCCCTTCACTAGAGAGAGGAAGAGCTTCCAGATTCCTTTCAACAAGGGGATGCTTCATCAAGATGTGTTCAACCTTCTTCCATACTAAATGAATGCAGGAGGGAAACTACCCATCCTCTAAATTGGAGGAAAGGTAGCTACCCTTTATGAAATGTTTTCCATGTGTGTTTGAGAAAGATATCATGCTGTGGCCCGAATTAGATCATCTTCATGATGTTAATTTAAAAAGAAAGAGACCCAAGCTGAAAAACGTTCCATTTTTTAATCAAAATTAGGTATACAGATTGGTTTAGGTCAGATAAAAATAGACATTTGTTTCACATTATACAAGCCGTTATGTAGCTCAAATGTTTGAATACGTGATTGCTACATATCTCTGTTTTTTGAAATCTCGTACTATATTCAAATAGTGTCAGACAGAAATTGACATCCCAAGAGGCAGTTTATCTTCCTTCTGAGAACTTACAAGTTTAAAGTGCATAGAAATAGTGTAGAGCAGCTGAGAGCCTGCTATCTGTTTTAAACAGCAGAAATACCCAACCAGCCTCAGTGTAAACTATAATGCTAACAAAATCGGAAAACAGTCATCCATGCACAATACAAAGCTTGATACGTCTACACAGAGAATTCAAGCTATATCTATCCTTAGAATCTGCAAAGCATTAACGTATAGTGTTTGTTGTTGGGTGGGCCATGCGAAACCTTTTCTCCTGATATACACGGAAAAAGGGATCAAATACGCAAGGCAGCAAACTTCAACACGGAGCTATGAGATGATCAGACAAATTGCTCTTTAAAATGTAGTACTCTGCTGTAGCAAATCTACATTGCCTACAACAGGAAGTGGGTGGTTCTCCATCAAATCTTACATCCTGCATAAGCTCCTTTCTACTGAGTGGAGGTAATGATCCCTTGTTGAGTAGGTATCATCTCAATGATCTATGAACCCTATGAACTTTGTAGGCATGGGCATTTCTTTAAAAAAACCAAAACAAAACAGGAACAACCACCCAACTAGGAAAGTAAATTGTAAAGTGGATGGGAAATGTTGTGCAGTCAGTTTTAATTTAGATATGTGAGGTAGAAGGGTAGGTTTGTTTCAGGGGGTCCCATGCATGCAAAAAAGTCTACTTTATCACCTCTAAGTCCCAACTCGGAATTGTGGGATGATTCCAGTTAATTCTATTGAAAGCATTGTGTATCCAATTTTACCTCTTCCAGGCAAATATTTTTTCCCTTAGCAGCCAATGTGAGGTTCAAAATTTTACAAGTATAGTCCCTCTGATATTTGAACAGGGTAGACTCTTCCCACAGACTCAACATGCAAGCCGACAAATCAAGCTGACAAATCTCCTACATTTGCATCCTTCCAACTGAAAAATATCATTAATAAGAAATGCTATGGTCAGCTAGGAGGTTCTCTGTTTAGGAGTCTGTTCCCATTGAAGCCAACAAAATGCAACAGTGAGTATGTATTACTATTTCAGGGACTCTGCTTAATTCAAGGTTAAGCAGCTTAAGGTTTTAATAGAACTTGAGTCTGTTTAACTAGGTAACTTTTGACATAGACTGATCAGGAAACTGGGATAATTCTGATAAAAAGTTACAAATCAGCCTGAGTAATCTTTTCAAACTTATAAATACTTGGAAAGGAAAATGATAAATCACCTCTTTTAAATCTATACAAAGTAAGCACAATGTAGTTTTAACCCAGACCCCGAACAGTCCGATTTTTAGTAACAAAGAAAAAAGTAACCTTGCTAAAATGCATTAGTCATCCCTAGATTTATCATAAATACTTTAAAAAAGTGGAAAAAGACAAACACAACCTCTTGGCATTGATGCTAAATGGGACAGCTGGCTGAAACAGTGTCTAAGGGAGGATATTTTGCTTACACACTTCTTTCAGTTCTGACTATTATACCATAAACAGTCTTTCTTTAGTCAAGAATAGTAGTTAGTATTATAATATGTATAAAGAGCATATTGTTCAAATCAATTAACATCTGAATTTAGGAATTTCTTCAGAATTTGAAACACAATTAACAACATACATATCAAAAAGTTAGTACCTCTATCTCAACTGTAGCAAAGTAAACAAGTAAACATTAATTTTATCACAAGGTTGTATTTGGACATCAGTAGTATTATTTGCAAGCGAATCTTCGCCAACCTTTGCCTTCCAGATGCAATAGGGAAGTTAGAAGCTGTATAATGTCAGGCTGGCGTAGGCTGAATTATTGCTCAATGCGACGCTTAAAGACTCAACCCCCTCCATTCAGACTCGGGAAGGACCTTCTTTTTAAAGTGTATTGTACTTTATGAAGGTGGTTCTGCTCAAATTGTAGTAAGAAAATCCTGTTCTTTCTCATTTGGTTGCTCCCACTTGTGATAGTACTACAAATCCCATAATTCTTTGTTATCACCCTTACTGGTTGCAAAGACTAGGAATTCTGGGATTGTAGCTCCAACACATCTTATAGAGGTCTGATAGGAAGATTGCACAAGCTTAAGTAAGTAAGATAGTAAGATCTTTAAGTAAGATCTTTAAATAAGATCCTGGTGGGAAAATATATACATGGATTAAAAACTGTTTGCCCTCCATCTTGACCAAAAGCTCAGGAGTGAAATGTTCTCAGTTCTTAATATGATCTCTCTCTCTCTCTCTTGATATTTATCTCTTCCCTGAGAGCACTGTTAAGATATTAGGAAAGATTTTGCAATGCTTTGTTTGAGGAATGTGGCAACCAGCAGAAACATAGGTAAATCATTAGTGAAAATGACGGAGGGAGCAAAATCGAGCCAATTATAACACACAGTCACATTCTTAGCTGAGCATATGCTTTTTAAATAGAGGCTTATTTAATATTTCATGCCAGGAAACATTTCTGGCTAAAGGAAAAATGTCCATATCCTCATAGATAAGTAATTTGACAGCCAGAAACCCTTCCTTAATATAAACATGCCTGCCATAAAGAATGGCAGGAAATACAAATACAGTACTATCTTGATTGAGCAAATGAGGATTAAGCACACAAAAGTTGGAAAATATTTGTAAATACTGAATACAATTTTTCTGTTCTAAATCTGGACTTGATCTTATAAGCAAGCAGTTTCTCTGCAATTAATGACTAGGTTTATATTCTCCATTATAATCATGCAGGTCTTCATGGTTTTGACTCTGGTGCTTAAAGAGTCTGGCCATCTGTTTGACCATAGGGTATCCACTTTTGGTAAGTCATTAGTTATTTTTGCAATGTCTGCACCTTAGCTGGGAAACAGCTCAGCCTGGCATCACAGAGAGCTTGTTGTTGGCACAGAGGCCACTTGGTATCGGAAGACATTCCCAGCTTTGCCAATTTACATAATCAACTGAAAGGAGGAGTGGTCTATGTGGGTTTAAATTAATTAGATAGGATATTTCCCCCCAGATTCTAGTTCCTCTTCATTCACAGATAGTGATTTACCCAGCACCACAGATAAAGTCTTTACTTTAGGTCTGAATACTGGCCTCTGGGAGGAAAACGCACTGACATATAGAAAACAAGCTTGACAATGATTAAGATTTAAGGAGGTCCCCCCCCCCCTTTTTTTTTAAGGCAGGCAGATTCTTCTCCCACCCATAGCTTTATTGCTTCTACAGAAATTTATTTGTTGCTTGAAGCACAGAGTGTGGACAAAGATGCATTCCTGAGCTCCAAAGAACTGTTGCTTTTAACTAGCAAACTTAGATATCTGTATTCCAACTACAGATGCTAGCAGTGTTCTATTAAAGGGCAATTTATGAAATGTAATTTTATGCCATTCGGTTTATTAACGTTAATTCGATAAGTCTCGAATGGAGTGAAATATTAGCTTCTTGGTTAAATTATAAAGTATCTTAGCTTTTAGCAGCATAAAGAGAGATTTCCATTGAGAACAAATGCAGTACTAAGAGAACTGAATTTTATCCCGAGTGTGATTGTTGGGGATTTACAAGGAAAAATACACATAAGCTTTTCTCATATACATCCAATAATTTTTAAACACCATTATCACAATTTTAACACTGTGCAAAATTGCACATACATTTGGATATGTTTACAAAGTAAACCATAGAAACGCACTGGCCCTGATGGCTACTTTTTCTGCAGTAGACACAGTAATTAATTAACTGCCGCTGAAGGCGGTTCTTCAGTTAGCAAAGTTCTTGTGACTCTTACCGTATGCCCACAAGCCAGGAAAGAAACTCCGAGAGCAATTAAACACTGCCAACTCTGAAAAAGAGAGAAGAATCCCAAATTAATGGTGCATTTATTAAAAGACTCAAAGACTTTTTCCCTTCAAGCAAATCAGAGAAGCACCACCATTATCCCTCCCCCTGCTCTGTACTATGAAGCCCCACCATCCCTCAGATTCTATTCCGTCTCCCCTCCCAAAGTTATTTCAGAGAGAAGTGTCAGCAGGCAGGCTTTAAAATATGAGCCAGAGATGACACATAATTCTGATTCTGGTCAAGGAGAAGAACAACATTGTCAGAAAAAACAAAGCACTTACTTTGCAGCACTTGCTATATATGCATGTCAGGAAACAAACCTGATCGAATTATTTCACCCTACGTTCCCTGGGAAGATTTTATGGCTCTGCCTGTCTACCCTAGGAAGCCTGCAAATCTAAAAATCATCATCTTTAAATAGATGTTTTTTAATTCCTACCAATTTCCTAGTCAACCATACAGATAAGTAGCTCTCTGATTGCGAACGAACTCATACAAATCATTAAAACAGTTTTTAATCAAGCTTGATACACATGAATATTACAGTCATTAAACAAAGCAGGCCTCTGGTGTTCCTTATGCTGATGGAGACAACTTACTCTAGTCAGCATACAATGCTAGGAGTTGTAATTAAGCTCTATTTGCCAGGCTACAGATTTTTCAACCCTGTTCTGAAACTTTGGATGTCTCCTAAGCTGTTTCCTTTTCTCCAAGCATGTGCTTTTGTTGGACACCATTTGTCTTCATTTCCAAGCTGTGAGCTTTCTGGAAGGTCACATGGCTGGCCCAAGTAAAACAAATAGTAGGCTAAATGGAGGCTCTGCTTTGACCTTGCAAGATAGTTGTTCTGTTCTCAAAAGACTTCTACTCTATTACTGGTAGTCCTTGATTAACAATGCTAATTGGGATAGAAACTCCAGCACCAAGCAGTGTGGTCATTAAGCATGATGTCATGTGACCACAAAGCTTAGCAATGGCAGTCCCAGCAGTCCCAGCTGCCATTGTTAAGCAAGGATCCCACATCACCACGATTTCTGATTTCCTGTTGGCTTCCCCATTGACTTTGCTTGTGGGAAGCTGTCAAGAAAGGGCACATGATTGCAAGATGCTGCAATGTTATAACTGCAGGCTGGTCATTGAGCACCCAAACTGTGATTACGTGACCAGACAATATTAACTACGTGACATTCCTCAACTGTAATAGCCTGTAACAAATAATGTTTACCTTTTGTTCATGGTTCCACTGGATTTCCTTAAGTTTCTAAGCTGACAATTACAACCAAGCTGTTTCTTTGATTCTTATTTTGTTTGTTATGGGTAGATACCACCAGGAGCGAGAAATATGGAGTGGGAGGGGAGGGGGCAAGCAAGAGAGGTTGGAAAGAGTCTTCCTTCACGATTCCAGCTTGTGCGATAAACCCATAAATTTCAGTTGATGCTACTGAGAACTGGCTCTAAATTATACGGCCCTTCCCTGTCCCTACCAAGCCACATCCTGGCTGTTTATTCTGAAACATTTGGCAAGACGAATGCCCGGAATGGGATTTAGACATTGTTCAAACAAGGCCATTGCATTATTTATAAAAGGAACAATGTTTCTAACACAGCCGTTATTTTCTAGAAGTACACGTGCTTCCTTGCCTTCTCGTACTCTGCATAATTCTAGCTTATTTCCTCTAGAGAATATATGTTTGTGAAAAGACCAATAGGTAGAAAGGTAACTGTAAGCTGATATAACTAAAGAAAATGTGATCAGATTTTTATTGGAGTATCACAGAAAACCAGCATTTCCCTAGTGCAGAGTTTCTGTGTTGGCGGCCTGGAACCGGTGTGTGTGTGTGTGTGTGTGTGTGTGTGTGTGTGTGTGTGTGTGGAGAGTGGGGCTACAAGAGCTCGCAACACTTGCAGCAATGCTTTTGTGAGTGGGCTGCGACCACTTGCAACGACGCTCACGCGAGTGGGCCCATGTGCAGCCCAGTGTCAATTAGGCCGCAGCCCTGTACCAGGCTGCGGCCCACAGATTGAGCTTCCTGCCCTAGTGCATTATTTGAACATTGCTATCAGTGGTGGGTTGCCCTGGGTTCGGACCGGTTCGGAAGAACTGGTAGTAAAACCAGCAGGAGACTCCCGAACATCATCATAGGTGATCTGTGCATGCGCGGGCGCGATGCGAACCGGTAGTAAAGGTAAGTAGAACCCACCCGATTGCTATCCTTTAGAAGGGTTGGATGCAATACCTTTCAATGCCAACAGGCTCTGATTAAGAACTTCAAAAGATTCTTTGTAGACTAGGTGAATGGACAACCAAATGGAAAATGTGATTAATTTTACATAAGTGTAAAGTGCTACACATTCAGATAACTGCCCAGTGTTACCCTGTGGTAAGATGGGCCACCAATAAATTTTATATTAAAAAAAATCCTGCCTCAATTGCACACAGCCACTGAGGGAACTAAGCTGCCTGTAGCTACTTTGGAGTCACAGTAGATAGGTCAAGGCGACCATTCAATGAGCAACAGCTGTTAAAAAAAGACCTATTTCATACTTGTGTTCATTAGGGAAATAAAATTGTCAACATGTGTAATGCCCTTATACAAATGTATCTGGAATACTGGGTAGAGTTCTGTGCATCGTTTTTTTTTTTAAAGGATGTATTTGAGCTAGAAAAAGTGTAGAATTGGGGGACTCCAACACATGCCCTATGGGAAAAGAGTGGATTGTTTGGGGCTTTTTAGCTTCAAAATTAGGTGACAGAAGAGGAGCTGATTAAGATTTATCAAGTTATGGAAAAAATGGACAACATAATTGTTACTTCCTCTCTCAGAACCTAAGTGTCATCTAATGAAGCTGATTGAAAGGATGGCTAAAACAGGAAAAAAAAATAGGAATGCATTGTTAATCTATGGAATTCACTGTCACAAGAAATAGGATATGGTGGTGACCACTAACTTGACTTTAAAACAGGGGTTGCTGTTACTGACTCTATATAACTTCTGCCTCTACCAATGGCAGAGGACCACAGCAGGAAAGTGGTATCCAGCAAGTAACACAGAAACATAGAAAACTGAAAAAGACCCAGTGTCCATTGATTGGTCTATTGAGTCTGCCCTTTGAGTGCTTTGTTGTGCTTTGTTTTGCTTTGTTTTGTTTTGTTTCTCCTATCCTATCCTATCCTATCCTATCCTATCCTATCCTATCCTATCCTATCCTATCCTATCCTATCGGATAACAGACATGCATTTATCTCAAGCATGTTTAAACTTAGTTACTGATGATTGAGCTGTGGTGGCGCAGTGGTTAGAATGCAGTACTGCAGGTTACTTCTGCTGACGGCTGGCTGCCAGCAGTTTGTCAGTTTGATCCTGGCTAGCTCAAGGTTGACTCAGCCTTCCCTCTTTCCGAGGTAGGTACAATGAGGACCCAGATTGTTGGGGACAATATACTGACTCTGTATGCTGCTTAGAGAGAGCTGTAAAGCACTGTGAAGCAGTATATACAGTAAGTCTAAGTGCTATTGCTATTGCCCCACTACCTCCGCTGGAAGGTGGTTCCAATCTGGCTGGCCACTGTGAGAAACCAAATGCCATCTTAAAATGGATCCTGGCTATGACCCGGGATGGCTGGAATCTAAGACAGCAAGTGCTGGAGGAAGAAAATAGGAGTATATGGTAACTGTACCATGAAATGTGACTTAAAAAATAGCCTCCAGTCTGATCACTGCCTTTATTTAAAAACAAAACAAAACCCTAAAGAGATAACTGCTAAGAGGACATGGAAAATGCCTGTGAGGAAAGCTGAACATGTAAGCCGTCACTAACTCACCAGATATGCCACGAAGGCCAAGTAGAGAATGCTGATAATTGAAGCACATACATATAACACTGTTTGTCCTAGGGTAGTCACATAGATCACCACAAAGTACATGTTAATGCTGCAGATGATCACAATGAGAATTCCCCCAGCGATTTTCCAGCCCCTAGAAGACAAAAAAAAAAAAATTACAAAGAAAAAAAAATGGATCAGGAATAACTACTTAGGACTAACTGTGGACAAAGACACATTCACAATTTAATTTCCTACTGGGTTTCAATTGTCCTGACATACCCATCTCTCACTTACACTCAGCATAGCGGACAAAAATAAAACCTCATTCTTTGAACCACTACAATGGCTAAAAACCATTACTTTCCTACTAGCGCTTGTAGGTCTTGAAACTTCTTCAAGCATTTCCCCATTTAAAAAATGTAGCCAAATACAACTTTTTTGCTTTGATTTTTTTTTCAACATTTTAGTTATAAACCTTCAATCATTCAGTACATTTCCCCTGACAAAAAACAACTGTTTCGATTTTGATATATTCGTTTTCTGGTCTTCCAATCCTTGGACACAGATCAAGTCCTCATACATGCTAAACAAATTGCACTGTCAGTTGGGATTTCATCTCCCAGGAATCTTGCACTCATTTTTAGCCAATGTTTGCAAAATAAACAAGCAATAAATAAAACTGCTGAAATCAGTGCTTTGTGGGCTGCAAATGGGATACAGAAGGCTTCGTGTGACCTTCAGATTTCCCATTTCTGATTTATTCTGAACAACTTAGAAGTCTATGGATTGAAAGTCTGCAATGGTTAGGAAACAGTAGGAAATTAATGCAACATTTGGCAAACAAATAAGCAACACTGCGTAAGAAATGTGAAAATGTTTCTTTCTATATATTAGGCATCAGA
This sequence comes from Ptyas mucosa, assembly GCA_012654045.1. Lineage (NCBI taxonomy): Eukaryota > Metazoa > Chordata > Lepidosauria > Squamata > Colubridae > Ptyas > Ptyas mucosa. Next base: position 8,404,484 of record WNWU01000036.1, read on the forward strand.
TAGTTAGGCGTGAATTCAAACTTTTCTTCTGTTACTGAAAGGTATTTTGATCCTCTTAAAGACGTTTATATAGCAAATCTAGAAATACTGCATGTCAACTGTCAATATTCAAAAAGTCATAAAACCTATACCCAAGTGCAGATTTGGGGTAATATTTACCCTGAAAAAGAAGAAGCATTCATCTGCAAATATTGTGCTAGTGTATGATCTGCTAGTCTAGATTCTATCTTTTGAAAAATAATCGCAAATGAATAGATTCTGGTGTTCATGGTGGTTATAATATAAACTCTATTCTGCCATTGGCAGACAGAAAACAGAAAGGAAGTGCATTCTCAATGTGTAATGGACTGTGAGAATAACCTTAAGGAATAGAAGGAAGAGCCTTGCTAAAACTGTTAAAATATTTAAATTTAGTAGCTGGAACAGAGGAGCTGTAAAATGAGCCAGAACACACTTAGAGTTGATTGGCTGGAGAGAGCTGTCTCCTGATGAGGCAATCTATACTGTAATTGGTTACTGTGAGTGTAAAGGGGGAGTTTCCTTATTTCCCGCCTTTTTCCTCTATGTGCTTTGTGCGCTCTGTAATTTACCTCATGATGTTTCTGTGTCGTTTTACCTCACAATGCACCTCTTTGCCTGACTATCTTGACTGATGTAAAATATTGATGTGAAATATATTTCTCTATATAAAATGACAATTTCATGTCAGCTTCTATGACTTCATTTGGACACCTGCTGGGCAATTCCCTGACAAAAACAATGGTCAGATAAGAGAAATCTAAGTCCAAAGCGGGAATGTAATTTGAGAAAACATCTCAGGCTTGACCGTCCCTAATTCTATTTAGGATAAAGTGCTGGTGGTGGTAGTGGAAGGAGGCACATTCAGAGTTGCAAGATTCTGTTACCATAATATTCATGACTTTGGTACCGCGTTTCCCCAAAAATAAGACCCTGTCTTATATTTTTTTGAACCCTGACATAAGCACTTATTGCTATGCGCTCAAAAGCCCGATTGGGCTTATTATCAGGGGATGACTTATTTTGGGGGAAACAGGGTATTAAGTCTCGTCTACCTCATGGAGTGGACACAATGTGTTAAAAACATAGGTGGTCATTATGCAAAAAGCAGGCCATGCTGTTACATGGTGACAATGACAAAAAGTCAGGAACAGCTAAGCTTAATAAAGTATAATACTCGATACATTCCTTTCTTCATACTTACAGGCCATTGGCAAAGTCATTCATCACTGGACGCAGACTAGTGAACGTAAGCACTGGGATTAAAGCAAAGGGCAGCTGGAAAGGAAGAAAAGGAAATTAAGCTCAGAAAAGGAACTTTTTGTTATCTGTGTACAAAGAGAAAGCTGGTTTAGTAGTGAACTATTAAGGCAAAAAGCTGAAAGCAGTTCCAAAGCTTATTCGCTCCAAGCTTTTTAACTGCTGAAGATTTTTCTGGTCTGAACATTTTTCTGGTTTGAACATAGCATCTTCTAAGAACTGAACAACAGAGCATTATTGTTCCTTTACACTGAGGTCACCATAAAACTAGATGCTGAATATAGGCGACCGAGGCAATAAGGTTTGATACAGATGGTATTCAAGTGGACAATCCATCCTATAGCGAGGACACATTCAGATTTCTTTGCTCTTTCCAAGGTTTCAAAGCTCTTTCCAAGGTTAACACATCAAATCTGACCCTTCTGCCGTGCTTTGTTGACCTCAGACAATGGGGAACAGAAGAGGGGGAAAGAGAAATAATAGCAGAAGTGCCCAGTTTCCAATTAGGCAGGTAATTCAACATAGCAACTCAGAAAAAGAGGATTGGATCTAATTGTTTTTAAATTACAGAAGAATGCATTTTGTTTATTCAATATTAGGAAAAACATTTAGCAATAAAGATAGTATAACTCCAATCTGTTAAGTCTAGCACTCCCCAATCAGATAATAAGAGGTCTCTTTCTCTCTCTCTCTCTCTCCCTCATCTCAAATCTTCAGGAGAATGACTTTAGCTCCAGATTTTGAATATGAATCAGAAGTTCAGTATTGTATGCTTCTACGTCCAAGCAAAGGAGAACATAAAAACAGAGAATGAATAATGAAGTGAGAGTATTAAGTGGCTTCAAAATTACAAGTTGGGAAAGCTTCCTGGGAAATAAACAGCTGAGAAAATTGCAAGATAACCGGATTTGCTGTAGTTATGGTTTATTGATTTAGAAAAGGCAGGCTTAAAAAGCAGAAATTCAACTGGAATGATTCACAAGTAAGATCTAGCTTTGATTTGGCATATCAGGCTATTCACAGGCCTTGTTTCACCACAGGACATCCAATCTCTTATGATTAGTGTTGATAATTCCCAAACCCCTGAAAAGACATTTCCACTTGCAGTTAATCTATGCTTAAGGAGGGTCCAAATGTTCTTGATTCATCAAATTTAATTAGTTATTGAGAATTAACTGCATTTTCATTGATTTATTAGTTTAATTTGAATAAAAGTCCTCTTCTTTTATTCTACAATAGAACAGCTACAATAGAATGTTCTCATTGTAGCCTGCAAGACTACAAGCCAGCATAGCCTAATCCTAGTGGGTTTTTTTGACTTGCTCTTCCCATACCATTTCTCAGCAATAATCTGCAAGAAGTAGCAACCTATCCCTGAGGGGAAAAGCTTCCTAGTTCACAAAATAATAAAATGATCTCTCTGCTTCACATAATGTAGCCCTGATCTAAACAAAATAAACACGAGATGGATTCTCTAGGGACCCAACTCCCTTCCAGCTATGAGCCCAAGAAAACAGAACCATAGTCCTGGATAAGCTTAGATAAAATTTGTAATGTAATTCTGGAGAGAAAAATCAAGAGCAATAGAAGGCCATGAAAAATATCCCCTTAAAGGAAAATACTTGTAGCTCAAGAATTGAAATAACTTGGTGCTCTCTGAGCTTGGTTGTTTTCTTGTAGATGTTTCATTACCCAAACTAGCTAACATCATCAATGCAAATCAGTTCTAGTTGATCATGTTACCTAGTTTGAGTAATGAAATGTCTGCAAGAAAACAACCAAGCCCAGAGAGCACCAAGATCCCCTCAAATATCCTATTGCATGCCATCATAAGACTTTAATCCTTAAGTGACAAAAATAGGATTTTGAGGAGCTTTTCAGTGGAATTGTTTTGGTCAGCCATTCATCTTAAGTAAGGTTTTTTGTTGCTGTTTCTAATATCACACTGAATGTACTTATTCATTCATTCCTTGTTTCCCTGCAGGAAAAAAATGAGGCTGGTATTGTTAGACTGTCTCAACATATTTGCATTTACTTGCCAAACATCTTGCATTGGATTGACAGTACAGGTAGTCCTCGACGTACAACAGTTCATTTAGTGACCATTCAAAGTTACGTCACTGAAAAAAGTCACTTATGAGAGTTTTTCATACCTATGACCGTTCCAGTATCCCCATGGTCACATGATCAAAATTCCAATATTGGCAACTGACTCATATTTATGACGGTTGCAGTGTCCCAGGGTCATGTGATCACCTTTTACGACCTGACAAGCAAGATCAACGGGCAAACCAGTTTCACTTAACAACTGTGTTACTAGTTTACCAAGTGCAGTGATTCACTTAACAACTGTGGCAAAAAAGTCATACAATGGGGCAAAACTCGCTTAACAAATGTTTCGCTTAACAACAGAAATTTGGGGCTGAATTATAGTCATACGTTGGGGACTACTTGTAGTAGTTATCCTTTTTTATTTATATCATTTTTGCACATGGTATTAGATGTAGAATCTGCCTTGCTGCCCAGATGAAACCTCTACTGTTGTTTTTCTGAGGAGAAGAACCATGCTTAATTAGATGTCTATGGAGATTCTTGGCCATCCAGGTCATGGTTGTCCCAAAGGTGCTTTTTCAAGAGGCAACTGGACTTTGGTTTTTCTTTGAAGACATTTTGCTTCTCATCTGAAGAGCTGAAGAAGCTTCTTGGATGAGAAGTGAAATGTCCAAAGAAAAACCAGAAAGTCCAGTTGCCTCTTGAGAAAAAAAGGCACCTTTGGGACACACCTAATTAAGAGTCTCTACCTGTAAACTCATGAGGACATTGAGGAAGTCATTCATGCCAGTTAAGTGTTCCACATCTTTGAAAATGGCAACCAGAAGAGTTGGTGTGATGGCAATGGAACGGGTTAGAACCACACGAGCAAACCGTGACCACTTCAGATTGAGGAATCCCTGAAAACAAGGAAGAGATCAGAACCATTCAATCAGATACAAGTATACTGAAATACTGAAGAAAAGTAGTATCTTTCTTGGATAAAAAAACATGTCTGACTATAACTTTCACAAACTCTTTTACTTTCTGCAGTCAAAGTCGAAGTAATTTTGCAGCTATTGACCAGACCAGAGTAAAATAGCAGAATTAAATTTATAAACTAACATTGAGGATCAGAGTAAGACAAATAAAGTTAAATAAAATATATATTCAAATCAATCTGTTCTTGATAAAGTCCAGACAGGCCTTATTCTGCCTAAAGCAGCTATTTGCGGTTGTCAAATGAATTGGTTTGAGAGCACAAAACATATTGACGTTCAATACTTCAGAGCACTCTGCAGTTGCTGGGCAATCTTGGGAAAAGATGCAGCTGCCACATTTGCATTTTTTCAGGAATCAAATCTAAAGTGCAGCTTATTCTAAACAATGTTGGCTTAGATAATATGGCCTGAAACACATGAGAGCTAGGGATATGCAAAATTCTCCAACCCAGGAATTGAACGTTTTGAAGAACTTTGGAATGTCTTCTTCCAGTTTATGCTCACTCTCCCTGTCAACTCACAAAGCATCTCTGGCCTGTTCTCGAACCCTGACACTCCCGCTGGATCATTTCTTCCAGGAGGCAGTTTGATAGTGTCCAGAAATAAATTTTCTAAACTAAAAGTAATTGGATCTGGTCCTAAAACCCATTCTGTTTCATCCAAAACTCTTCCACTACTGAGGACGTCCTTCTGGAAACCCTCAAACCACCCCAGGAAACTGGGAGGGGATTCAGGAGGGAAAAGAGGATCATGTTAGAATTCTCCAGAATGTTCTATTTCCAGGTTGATAATTTTTGCAGATCTCTAATGAGACTCATGATTCATCAGCAATCAGCAAGTTGGGGACAAATAAAGCTACTGCAGCTTGTTTTCACAGTAATAAATTGAGGGAATCAACCCTACCGTCTGTCCAATGGTAAATGTAACCAGATCCCTTTATAGATATTGCCTAATCCTAACCTACTTTGGGGTGGGGTGGGGGTATGAAGAATGGAAAACTGCCCTTAAATAATACTAAATATTTTCAATTTATTGGGCATTATATCAAAGCCAGATGGTGTACTTGACCACTTATCAGTGGTTTAACCAAGGCATAAGGAAATTTAGCTGTGTGTGATTGTTCTAACCTAACAAAAATAGAAATGCAGGGTTGTAGGAAATGGTCTTTTTTTTTTACTCAGGCCTTTGGTCCATCTGATCCAAGTTGTCAGCATTAGCAAATAGCAGCTTTGGGGGATTTTAGTGAGACTTTCCCCCAGTCTTATATGCCTTTGCTGCTGATCAGACCTACACACAAAACCATTCTTCCACTAAGTCTGGACCCTCCTCATTTGTAAGTACCCAATTTATTCTAATTTAATTATGGATATTCTTTGCAAATTTAATTCCAAATTAATGAATTTAATTATAAAAACTAAAGTAGGTAGTTTGCTTTGGATTGACAGTTGTTAGTTGGGCACATGTCACCACAAGTGAAGCAGGCACATGACCACGGAAATGGCAGGTTGAAGACTTTGGTAACCCTATGAACAATTGAGCTTATACAAAGGCAAAGAGATTTGATTAATGGCAGCCTAACTGGTATCATAAGGCAAACACTTGAATGGCATTTCATCCACAGGTTAATATAAAGAAAGCATTTTACACAGCATGGTATCCTTTAATTGCCAGAAAGGATATCCCTTAGCTAGCCCCATATCCCAGATATAGGGCTGGATAGCACTTTGGATTCCATTTCCAAAGGTTCTTTTGAGTGCTTGGGAACATGAAGGTGGCATCAGTCGACAATCCTTTAAAGCAGCTGTATCTTCTCCTAGTTTTGCACAATTAGCTTTTGAAGGAACTACAGACAGATGCTACCTCCACAGCCTGACACACATTGAAGCCCCTTTTGGAAATCAAATCCTAAGATCTGCGACTCTAACAGATATGCTCCCAATCCTTCTGAAGTCGCTCCTCTCTATTTCCTAGCTTCAGTTTAACGACGATAGTTTTCAGTATCACTTGGTCGCTGTATATAAAAATCTATTTACAAAGCAAGACACCACAATAGTCATGCAGGGAGGACAAATACATGGCTTAAGGATCACATGAACTGCCCAGCTGAAAGGGGGAAATGTCAGCATATAATTTTTCTCACAAAGAAAATGTCCATGCCACCTGGTTCCCAGATTCCTAGCTGTGGCATCTGAGAACTGAGCCACTTGGACATTCTTAGATTCCTACCGCTTATAGAGGATATGGATTGGGAAGACAAGTCAAATGTAAATCCACAACATTTTAAAAGATTAAAATACCTCCATAACAAACTGTCCAGAGTAAGTTCCTGTCATTGTTGAACTCTGTCCTGCAGCAAGGATGCCAATAGCCCAGATGTAGAGAGCAGCAGGGCCAAAGTAACAACCGAGAATTACTCCCTAAAACACAAAAGAGTTCTTTTTTAAAAAAAAAAAATGAAGCTGTAAACCTTAGATTAAGCTTTCTACCTGTCAGCAGTCTAATGCAAAGTGACATTTTACAAAATCACTGTTTGGATTAGCAAGGGCCAATTTACTCAGAGAGACTTGAATCTGAATGCTGTGGTTACTGTGCACATGCTTATTTTCCAAAAATATCACCGTGGCCAAGAACACTACTTTGCTCATAAACCTATCCCAGGTAATTACATTGTTCCTCTGGATGGAAAAACCTAACAATACAGTATGGCCTTTTGCAGAATATGAGCAATGGTAGGGAGAGAAAGCTCACAAGTGCCTTATGCTGAAAAATATTTCCTTGATCTTGAAAGAAATATCTGGAAGGCAAATAACTACCAATATGCTAATTTTGGTACTGAAGCATCCGGAGCTACTTTGTTTTGTAGATGTTTGTCTCCTGATGGAACTTTGATTGCTTTGGTATTTTGAGTGCTAAAAAAGGCAGAACTGGAAGAGCCTGTGATCTTTTCACAGATCTGTTTCATCTTTCCACTTAGTCTGTTTTAGAAGCTTTAGAAATACCTTTAGGATATTCAAAGGCTAATTCGGAGATTCAAGAGCATTACCTATGGATCTTTAACTCTTGCTAATTTGAACATGTAAAGCTTTTTACTCACCCCTTTGTAGATATCCACATCCAGGGTGCTATTATCTGATTGAAACATCACAGCTTGGGCAAAGCTTTTATTTGCACAGATGTCATGCTGTAAATATACAAGTAGACATTTTGTTTTAGAACTAAAAGACCCATGTGGCACAAAACAGTTTTTTAAAAGAATAACAACCACGAAGAATTCTGGTTTACATTGACCTTTTCCTCCTGTAATAAGGAGGAGGGATTGCTGGCATTCAAGAAAACTTAAAACACACAAGAAGCTTTCCTTCCAGTATAGCCTCAAGCTCTTTTGTCCATTCACTGGTCTTGAAAGACCAGCCCAAATAAAAAGGGAGTATGACAGGTGCTACCTTCCAAGTGAGGGGAAAGGAGAGGCAAAGAGCGTTTGACATTACTTCTTTCCATCACAAATTTTATTGCTTTTTATTTATTGTAAAGCATCCTGTCTTGGTTACATGGAGCTGATAATCCTACTGGGGGTTCTATTCTATTATCCTTGGTACTTTCTGTAGTGGTTTAACTCTCCCTTCTAAAAGCAGGGGAAGAGAAGCTGAGGTTCACATACAAATTCCGCAATCACACAGAAACCTAACAGTGTATGCACAATTCCTCCTTCTCTTTTAAACCAGAAGTGTGAACAAGATGAAGAAGGAAACAGGATACAGGTGGTGGGAAGAAAAGGTATAACAACATTGGCAAGAGAGGCAAAATGGAGGAACAAAGCTGGATGGAAGGAAGGGAAGCAGTAACTAAGCAGGAAAGGAAAGAAGCATGTAAAAAATTGGAAAGTACATTAACCCATATGATTTGGTCATGTCCATTTTTGGTTGTTTTTTTTAAAAACAGCATACATATATAGAAGTGGCTATATGGGGAAATCTTTTCAAATTAAAGATCAATGACATTTTGTATTATATTCCAAAATTAGGGAACCTGAACATTTTTGAAGAATATTGCTTATATTGGGCATATAGGCTAACGGAATTGTATTGAGAAATTGGAAATGTATTATTGCATTGGATATCAAACACTGAAGAAATATGTAAATCATCTTTGAAAAGGTTATTTCTACTAATTTTTTCTACTAATCAAAAAATGATAATAGTATGTTTCCCTTTGGCATAAACACTATTATATTTTACAAAAATAGATAATTTCATGGGTAATTTTATATATTACGAACAGATTAAATGAATTGGGGATAATTAGTTATACCAGTTTGGTATGTTATTTTTTTCTGTTTATTTTATTTTATTTTTTTCTTTTCTTGTTTTGATTTTGCAATTTCTAAATGGGAGGCCCTTCAGGTTAGGGTTGGACCAGAGTTGCTGTCACTAAGCAATGTGGTCTTGAAGCATGATGTCATGCGACTGCATTGCTTAATGATAACGGTCCCAGAAATCCTGCTTGCCATCATTAAGCAAGGACATCACATGACTGCAATTTCCAACTTCTTGTTGGTTTCCCCATTGATTTTGCATGTGGGAAGCCAGCAGGGAACGCCAGAAATCATGATTACATGATCATGGAACATGGTGATGACCAGAGACCATTTTATGTCCTTCTCGTTCAGTGTTGTTGCAAGTTTGAATGGTCACTGAACACATGGTCGTAACCTGAGGACCACCTGTATTACTGTTTTACTTTTGTTTTTTCTTGTTTTTTTCTGTATTACTTTTTTAAAAATTGCAAGAAAAAAATTAAGTAAGGATATTTTTTTTAAGTAAAGCGTTTTCCCGAAAATAAGACCCTGTCTTATATTTTTTTTGAACCCCGAAATAAGCCCTTGGCCTTATTTTCGGGGAGGTCTTATTATTTTGGGGCGCGTAGAACAAGATGGGGCTCCTCTTGCCGTCTTACCTGATTTCCAGTTCTGCGTTTAAATATTTTCGAGGAAGGCTTATTTTTGGAGGGAGGCTTATTTTAGCGCATGTGCTCAAAAGCCCGATTGGGCTTATTATCAGGGGATGTCTTATTTTTGGGGAAACAGGGTATTTAAAATAATCCTTGCACTATAAAGGAGCATTTATTGCTTACTAATATAACATGAAGGAAGAAAAGAAAATACTCACCACTTCTTGGTTTGTCTTTTTATAAAAAGCTTCGGCAAAGACTGAGACAACAAAGACATTGATGATGAAGGAGACAAAGAGGGCAATGCAGGATTCAATAAAGAAATACTTGTTGGCCTCACTAACTTCCTTCTTTTTGGCTCGATTCACCTGTCGAGACTAAAACAGAAAAATTCGATTCACGCAGCCAGCAAAATGCAACTTCATTGAAGTAAAGCCTTCTCTCTTCTCTCTTCAACTGCCTTCATTTATTTATTAGATTTTTTTTTACCCTGCCTTTGTTATTTTACAAATAACTCAAGGTGGCAAACATACCTAATACTCCTCTTTGCTATTTTTCCCATTAGGTCAAAGTTACCTTCCTGGTTTTCATGCCTTAGGCAAGCCTAGAATTCCTGGTATCTAGGCCAGCACCTTCACCACTACACCAAACCGGCTCTCACTTTAGAAACAAACCTAAATTAACGATGCTTGTGGAACCTCTGCCATACAGAGAGTAATTTTAAGAAGACCAGGAGTTTCTCTTTGCTAATCTAGTGGTCTTCCTGGGCCGGAGATCTGAAGGAAAACCTGCTCATGGAATTTCCAACTGTGGTGAAAGCACAGCCTTTGTCCAAGAAGAAACAAGGGCATGCATGTTGAATGGGATTTCACTGCAGCAGGAGTAGGGAACTATGGCCCTTTTATGACTTGTGGACTTCAACTCCCAGAATCCCCGAGTTGGCTCAGGAATTCTGGGAGTTGAAGTCCACAATTCATAAAGGGGCCATCGTTCCCCATCTCTGTATTATGCCATTGTAGAAAGAAGACACGGGTGCGAATAGCTTCCATGGGGAAACTCACACTTACCTTGACCAAAGCAGAATGCAGATACATGTTGTGAGGCATGATGACAGCGCCTACGATCCCAACAGCTTGCTCTAACTGAGCAGGCCCACAACCTTCACAATAAGGCATAAACATCCCTTTCAGCAGCTGTCCCTGGTCTGGTTTTACAGTTATATACTGCAGAAGACACATGAGAAGGCATACAAGCAACAAGAAAAGACGTTGGTATTAGCAGTGTCCTTGGCAAATCTCAGAGTCCCATTGTTAAAAAAAAACACCCACAAATATAAAAGTACAAAGTTTTCCCTACAAGATATTTTGTTTTGAATATTTTGTTTTGAATATTTTGCCCAAAAGACAGGAAAAGGCTTATGAGAGATTCAAAAGCCTGTACTGTTCATTTTAAAGATCTATATATATATATACACAAATGCAGCGTTACCTCATATCCAAACGTGACAGCCATGATAGTAATGAGGAAGGCAAACAATGCTTCCAGTTTCCTCAAACCTAAAAGAGACACACAACCACTATGAATAGGAAAATTAGTATTAGCTAATTAATATAATTAAGATTGTTTTTACCCAGATTGAAAAATATGCTCAGTTCACTGAATGGTCACAATGGAATACATACCGGTACATACATATAATGCAGCTATTATATTATAACTAGATCAGCAGTTAAAATGCATCCAATTCAGCACCATTGTATCCTGTTCTCTCTCTCTCCCTCCCTCCCTCCCTCCCTCCCCCTCTCTCTCTCTCTCCATCCCTCCCTCCCAAATCAGAAGCTGAGCTACTGAGGGGAATGGAAGAAAAAAAATAAACACACATCTATGAAGCAGAGGCACAGAAAGGACAAAAAAGTCACCTCCTTTATCATAGGAGAGAAAACTCCAGATGAGTGGAAGATATTCCCACAAGGTATGAGGTGGCACAGAAACAAAACTGTATGACTCATTGAAAAGAGGTACCAGAATCTTGCAACATTCACAAGCCATCTGCTGTGCTCCTATTAATGAACTCACTAGCTTAGATAGACTGTGAGCAAAGGGACAAAGCTAATCCTATGCATATTTAGTCAGGAGAAAAAAATATAGCTGAAATAAAAAACCTACCTTTCCAGATCAATAATGTAAAGGTTTACAAAAAGCAATATATCTAAGTGTATGTCAATCACGGTGTTATTTTTCTTTTACCACTGGATACATTTAGAATTCTGGGAACATGTTGTTGGCACTATGGCTACTGCTAGGGAGGTGAGGGGTGAATTCATATTCAAAAAAGTAGATAGGTTATGAAGCCCAAATATCATAAAGGTAAATTGAGGCTTATGGTCACTGCACTGAGGAGCTTAACATTACTGCAAGCTGGTGAGCTAGGTCAAACATGCCACTGGGTGCACACATGTACACACACAACCCCTGCTCAAAGACTGACATGAGGAGCAGAGAATAGCTATCTTCCTGCCATAAAGATCTGATGAATCCAAAGTTTCCCTCAAAAGGTGCACTGTGACATTATGTTGCAAGTTTTGTCCTTTGTGTACATAAATGCAATGTCGCAGCACACCTACAAAGCAGCAAAGTTTATGTCACAATGCTGCAATTCGCATGCCACCATTTCATCCAGCCTTGCCAATCCCACCCAGTTCCTATCATTCACTCCCATCTCCTCATCACTTCCGTTTCTCCCATTAACAAGGCCTCTCGTGCCTTGGGTCTGCTTCTATCCTGGCTCGGCTGGCTGAGAAATTCTGGGAGTTGAAGTCCAGGAGACTTAAAGTTGCCAAGTTTGAAGATTCCTACTTTACAGGAGTCTACCATAATCAATGGTACAATTCCCATAAAGAGCCTGCGATCCTTCCTAAATAGAAGAACTGCAGATTTAGCAGCTGTTCTAAAATGGTGCAGGAATAAGACATAAAATTCTCTCACTGCAGTTGCCAGAGAGCTGCTGATGGGCTCTAAGTTAAGTCATTTCAGCAAAATGGCAGCAGTACTGGGGGAAAGTGGGATTGGAGAAAATCCTAAGATTCTCCCCTAGTACCTCTGGGGTATGTATTTGGGTTTGCACAGGAAAGAGGGAGAAAGCACATATAACTGTCTTCTCTGCATGGCAAGCCATTTTTGAAAGGAATCAAGTTAAAACCTTTCCAGATTTGTGCACAAAGTGAAATCTCTGGAGCATGGCAAGCAGAGCCCTTCCCACACATCAAAATGCCTTAGCCTCATCGATCAAGAGATTATTTAAGAGTCAAAATAAATTTACTTCAGTAAGAAAAACACTTACCATACTTATCCAGGAAGAGAAACACAAAGGTATCAGCTATTGTTATAAGCACTCCACCCCACAAAGGAATTCTGTGGAAAGACAAAACAGAACAGAAAGCCTCCTTAACCAGGAAACAAATGGGCAGGCTACTAGAAATTTATGGCGCGAAACATTGCCCATTTGTAGCAACCCGTGCAGAAAATATCATATTTTGTGTAAGCTTGGCTGTTTCCACTGGCTGAAGTGTCATTTCAGAAGACCAAACATTGTTTTAGGATGCATAGAGAGCAAGCTGATTCCATTGTTTGTTTCAATACTTCAAAAGGAAGCCATCTACCTGAGCTGCAGCTATCTAATAACTCTCAGCTCTGAAATGGAATTTGTATAAGCTTATTCACAAAAGAATTGAAGCAACTATAGCTAGGTGCACAATGCAGCAGGAGCCCCAACTAAGCTGGCAGGCACACTTGGAATTCGGAGAACCTTTTGCTTTTGTTAACTGCACAATGACTCCTGGAAGGGCTCCCCATTCAAAAAATGGCTGCTATGAGGAATACAACCTATTGCAAACTGCTGATTTCCCAGGATGTGACCTGACACCCCTCTAGTGCCTCACTCCTAGCTGCTTCCTTCCACTCCTGCTTTCCTTTGTCCCTTTCTTGTACAATGGACACTCCTCTAAACAAATCACTAAGATGCAGTTACCCATTAAGTTGACTTTTTAAGAAATTTTGGAGAGCAGAGGAACTTGGAAGTTTTAAGATGCTACAGGTGCTCTGCGACACAGCAGCTTCTCTTTTTTTAAAAAAATGTAAATACCGTGTTTCCCCGAAAATAAGACCCTGTCTTATATTTTTTTGAACCCTGAAATAAGCACTTGGCCTTATTGCCATGCGCTCCAAAGCCCGATTGGACTTATTATCAGGGGATGTCTTATTTTCGGGGAAACAGGGTATTTTAAATAGATCTAAAAAGTAATATTGGGTAGTGAGCATGATAGCTACCAAGAAAGTGTCTGGTGCCATTTGATAGTGCTTATATCAAGGGACTATATTGATACAGGTAGTCCTCCATTTACAACCACAATTGAGCCCAAAATTTATGTTGCTAAGTAAGAAATTTGTTAAATGGGTTTTGCCCCATTTTACGACTTTTTTTGCCGTATTTGTTAAGTGACTCCAGCTTCCCCATTGACTTTGCTCGTCAGAAAGTTGCAAAAGGGGATCACATGATCCCGGGATACTGCAGCCGTCATAAATATGAACCAGTTGTCAAGCATCTGAAAGTAAATAACATGGCCATGGGGATAGCAACAGCAATAGCACTTAGACTTATATACCGCTTCATAGTGCTTTTACAGCGCTCTCTAAGCAGTTTACAGTCAGCCTATTGCCCCAACAATCTGGGTCCTCATTTTACCCACCTCGGAAGGATGGAAGGCTGAATCAATCTTGTCTCTGGTGAGATTTGAACTGCTGAACTGCAGCTAGCAGTCAGCTGAAGTAGCTAGCAGTTGCTGCACTCTAACCACTGCGCCACCTTGGCTCGGGTGATACAATGGTGATACAGAGTTTTTCATAACTGTGAAAAATGGTCACAAGTCACTTTTTTCAGTGCCACTGTAAGTTCAAACAATCACTAAACAAACTGTGTTGTAAGTCAACCTGTACTACATTAAGCTACATTATATGTGGTATTATATGTGACCCTCAAAAGTGTTGGTGACTTTCTTCACGCCTTTCAGAAGGTGGTGCAATCATGCATCCAAAGTCTGTCTATGGTCCTCAGGCATGATATAGAACTGAACTGAAGAGAAGAGAAGAGAAGAGAAGAGAAGAGAAGAGAAGAGAAGAGA
>WNWU01000036.1:8418927-8431824 GCA_012654045.1 Ptyas mucosa
GAAGAGAAGAGAAGAGAAGAGAAGAGAAGAGAAGAGAAGAGAAGAGAAGAGAATTTGTATTGGCCAAGTGTGATTGGACATACAAGGAATTTGTGCATCAAGGTTTCAAGCAGCTTTATCAAGATGTATCAAGAGTTGAACACTGGACTTTGCCTATTCCTTAAACATTGGACTATGGCTTTCTCACCAACCCATTATACAAGTAGTCCTCCACTTACGACAGTTTGTTTAATGACCGTTCGAAGTTACAACAGTACATAAAAAAGTGACTTAGGCACGTTTTTCACGCTTAACAACCTACAACGTTGTAGCATCCCCATGGTCCCCTGATCAAAATTCAGTTGCTTGGCAACGGACTCATATTTATGACAGTTGCAGTGCCCTGGGACCTCATGATCCCCTTTTGCGACCTTCTAACCAGCAAGTCAATGGGGAAGCCAGCTTCACATAACCACTGTGTGACCAACTTAACAACTGCAATGATTCGCTATACAACTGTGACAAGAAAGGCTGTAAAATGGGACGAAGCTCACTTAACAAGTGTCTCGCTTAGCAACAGAAATTTGGGGCTCAATTGTGGTTGTAAGTTGAGGACCACCTTTACCAGAGAGGTGTATACACATACTAGTATTCGGAGGATGCTCTCTTGATCAGGCTAGAGATCCTTGCAATCCAAGGCTCAGTACCACAGAATTACCAACCAAACTAAATCTGGAAGCTTGCAAGCAGGATATGAAAGCAATAACTCTGTCCTGCTGATTTTCCCTACTAGCAACTTGCATTTAAAACATACATGCTTCTTTTGATTACGGAGTTAATAAAGTATCAAACCGCCTAACTCTTCACGGACTACACTAATTAAAATCAGTAGCTATTAAACAGTGAATTTCATAACTTAAATGCATTTGGTCAAAATATCTTTTGATTACTTCAGATTACCCTGATTCAATGTTAGCAAATGCCTCTTAGGGTTTTTCAGGGGAAAGACATAAGAAAAGGGCAAAGATCTTTAATTAGTTGAAATAAATAGAAAAAAAACACAACAACCTGAAGGAACTGGGGCTAGTTTTGCTTAAATGCCACCTGCCTCATTTCAGTCACTGAGAAACTTTTCACATTTGAAAAGTTCATTTTCAAATATGACCTATCTACAGAAATTTTAAAAAGAATCTTGCCATTAAAGTGTGATAATAAGTTTACACACCCCATGACTAATATGTAAATATTATCAGTGTCAAGGACTGCTTCAGTGATGGAATGCATTGACTGGGGAAAGAATTCCTAGATCTGATATGGAATGTTCTTGCTTGATTGTATCTCTGTGTTTTTTCAACTCATGACTAGCAGGACACTGTTGAAACCACAAAACACTCAGAATGACATAGCTAACTTACTTCCCAACAGACAAGAGGTTAATGGCAATTGCTGAGCCGATGACTTCCTGCATATCTGATCCAATGATAGCCAGCTCCACCATCAGCCACAAGATAAGTCGAGGAACCTACAGTAGGCAAAAACTCAGAAGGTCATGCTTAAAAGTGGAATCTTCTTCACCACACGTCCTCCACCCCCAGGAGTAACCAGGAGCTGCACCAATTAGTTCCCTACCAAAAACTCTTTGCAACGGACCCATTCATATCTCTGCCAACAGCAGTCTGCCCCCTCCCTGATAATCCACCGGGTGGCAAGTCACAAAATTGGAGGAAAGAAAGAAAGAAAGAAAGAAAGAAAGAAAGAAAGAAAGGAGGGAGGGAGGGAGGGAGGGAGGGAAAGGAAGGAAGGAAGGAAGGAGGGAGGGAGGGAGGGAGGGAGGGAAGGAAGGAAGGAAAGAAGGAAGGAAGGAAGGAAGGAAGGAAGGAAGGAAAGAAAGAAAGAAAGAAAGAGGAAGGAAGGGTAAGAGAGTGAAAGGTAAGAGAGAGAAAGAGCAAGAGAGAGAAAGAAAGAGAAAAGGAGAGAGAAAGGGAGGGAGAGAGAGAAGGAAAAATGGAAAAGAAGGATAAGAACATGGTGAGGCTCATTAAGTCTGCCTACTGCTTAATTAATTGAATTGTCTGTAAAAGGAAGCAATATTTGTCCTGAACCTCTTGATAGTTTAGAATCGAAACATTTTGTCCATCCTGAAGTTCCCTCTGTAAGAAGTCAACAGAAAGAGACACACTCTTTTCAGGGTACAATAGCAGTTGATGTGCACTCAATTACACAGATTAGATGACTTGCAAAATATGCTTCAAATCTTAAGTTTAACGCTTTAGTTCAATTCTACCTTACAATCTCCACAATGATTCACATACCCACAGCCTTCAGAAGCTATCCAAAAATTCCTTCCTCCTCCCCCACGCATTGTGCAATGAGAAAGAATCGCCACAATCTAATTTTGGAAAGCAAACTCCCCTAGCAAAGGGAGGATTAAGCGTCTCCTGACCAGCAACCACCTACACGGATGGTTGTGCCGGGAATTTGGCAACTCAAAAAGATACCCCAAAAGTTTATAAACTCCCTTCTAAACCAAGAGATAGCTACACAGCAGATGCTGGAGCTGTACAAGGCACACAATTACAGGCCAGGAGTTGCCCTGCTCTGAAAAGAAATGAACATCGAGAAGACTGCAAAAGGTGATTCTGGATTTGGCTGAATGTTTGCTAAGTCTTTTCAATCCTCTCCTGGTATTACCTCCCTACGGTATTTCAGAGAGGGAAACCTAAGGAGGCCCAGGCTTACGAGAAGTGCCGCCTTTGCAGCTCCCTTCTTATGCAAAAAGTATCGGTCCTCCCAGAAACTGACTCCTCCCATGTAATTCAGAAGTTTCTGATGGGGCCTTCATCCTGGAAAGGAGAATCTGTGTTGGAGCAGTTTCCACACAACCTTAGGAAAAGATCATTATTACAATAGGAATTTAACCTGGATATTACCAGAATTAAACATACTACTTACTAAAAATATTCTAACTCCAGGGAAGGGAAAGGCAAGCAATAGGTTTTGTCCATTTTTAAAGATTTCTATGCTGTTTTCCTTCAGATGTGCCAGATCCAGAAAATGTATAATTGCCAAATCATCTATGAACATGTATATGTGCGCACAGACCACCCAAAGATAAAAACAACGGAGCAACCAAACAAGGGATAATTAATACTGAAAGCGGGGGTGGGGGAAAAAAAAACCCTGGGTTTTGTAGATTTCTGCGTCTGTAAGCAACTGTCTTGCAGAAACAGGCTCAAAAGGAATTTCATACCGAAGAAGATATTCTATAAGCCTGTCTACATCCAGGTTTTTAGGAGATTCATTTATCAGTAATTGAAATAATTATGGGAAGAACATCAAACAAATACTGTAGAGGTATTAACTTGAACAGGGAAGACAGAAAGGGAGCATTTACAGACTAATTTGGAAACCAAAGGTTCTGACTCTTAAAATTAAAAAAAAAATGCTTTTACTCAGTGATTAGATTTTCAGAAGACGTCCACTGATTGTATCATTGATCTATTATTAAACAGTCATTCCCCTATTCACAATAAGAGCTATGCAGTTACACAGAAGAGTGTCCACATGCACAGGGGCAAAAAGACTTTTTGAGGATCTGTGCAATGAATATTTGTACTCCAATCCAGCAAGTCAAGAGCCTCCCGTTACAGATGGCATTTAGACCCTAAGAAATTATGTATGTATGCAAACCTGCAAAGCCAAATGTTGGAGATGTGATTGTGATGATGCAACTTATTATCATATATGGTGGACTTGTAAGAAAATCAAAGCATTTTGGATAAAAATTTGGTGGGTGATGCAGAATATATTGAAAAAAAGGTTGAAATTTACTCCGCAATTGTTTTTACTGGGTATAGTAATGGATTGTACATCATCAGAGACTAAATTGATTTTAAATCTAATATCAGCAGCCAGGCTGTTGGTTGCGCAACACTGGAAGAAGGACTCTTTGCCTACTATTGAAGATTGGACACTGAAAGTAATGAACTTGGCGGAAATGGCAAAAAAATTCAGCGTAACTGAAGGACTATACGCAAGAGAGATATATATCGGAATGGAGAAGATGGATTGACTATATTCAGAACAAGTATCAGACAAGAAAATATCAGATAGCTTATGAATGAATGTTAATTTTATTTTATTTTTTTTAAAATAGTCTTTAAAAAAAGAAAAAAATGAATGTTAATTTTAGATGTAGTATGCTACTTATAGCGGAGTTAAGGTCCTGGGGGGGATTTGTTAGTTTAAGGAAAGTTAGTTTAAGTTAGTTTATGATTGCTAATTGGAATACCCTGTATTTTGCTCTGGGAAGTCTGGGGGGGAGGGGGGAGGGGTGATGGGGGGGTTGGGGGGGGGGGGGGGAGGATGGGGGGGGCGGGGGGGGGGGGGGGGAATTTTTGTTTTGTAAAACTTTTCAATAAAAAAAAAGAGCCTCCCGGTTTCAGAACCAGAGCCATTTGGATCACATAAGCACTATCTTTACCCATGCAAAATTTGAGTTTCTTTCTCCATTAATTTTCACTGAAGCAGGAAAATCATTCTGTGCATGTAGCCCTTGACTTACAACTGATTGTTCAAAGTAATGACAGGCCCTGAAAAAATGATTTACAACCCGAATTTGAAGTTATGACATCCACCTCCCCCAACCTCCCCTCCCCTTCACATCACCCTATCTTGGGTGCTCAACAACCAACCCCATTTATGGCTGTTTGCCGCACCCCATGGTCACGTGACTGCAATTTATGACATTTTTTGCCAAAAAGCAAAGTTTACTTCCGGTAACAATGGGTTCACACTTGATAATTCTGATATTCACTGCTGTGTTTGTTTTACAAATGCCACATTCGCTTTACACCCACTACGAAAAAGGTCATAAAATCAGATATTGTCACATGGTGACCCGCTCAATGATTATTGTGACTTACGACCGTAATTGCAGGGCTCAATTATGGTCGTAATTTGAGGACTACCTGTGTTTGTGGAATAAAGGCAGACCTGATTGTTGAAAGGGAAAAGCCACCCCATTAACCTCACTGAGAGGAAAGACTGCAGGGAAAAAACGTGTGGAATCCATGGATTGGGAACCTTCTCTATTTATAGACCCAAGTTTGTTTGTTTGTTTTTTGTAAAGCCATCTCTTGTTCTATTCTTGGAGGCAACATCTTTTTTCTGTTCCCTACCCAACTTTCTCTTTCTGCAGGGTTCTTCTCTTCTGATTACTGACGTTTTCCCCTTATCCCACCTCCCTCCTGGTCTCCTCTCTCTAAAGGGGGATGGAGACGTTTGCATTTGTGTTGTGAGAGAGAATGGGGCAATTTCTGTACTTTTGTTCTCTGGAATAATCCCTCTATCTCAGGGGTCTCCAACCTTGGTAATTTTAAGACTTGCGGACTTCAACTCCCAGAGTTCCTCAGCCAGCTAAACTGGCTGAGGAATTCTGGGAGTTGAAGTCCACAAGTCTTAAAGTTGCCAAGGTTGGAGACCCCTGCTCTATCTCATTCTTTTTGTATCCCATTTGCTTGCCCAGCTGTTTTCCCCAAGAACTCAAGACTCTGATTTTGGAGATTTCAAAACTACCCACAGTTAGTACCTTTCCCTGGACTTCTCTTCCTTCCTGGTTCCAGTTTTCTTCGATTTTGTAATCTTGCCTCTCTTCTTATTTATTGTATGATCCTATAGATCAGGGCTGGGCAACCATGATAACTTTATGACTTGTGGATTTCAACCCCCAGAATTCCTGAGCCAGTATGGCTGGCTCGTGAATTCTGGGCGTTGAAGTCCACTGGTTGTAAAGTTGCCATGGTTGCCCACCCCGATCTATAGATCATAAAGTATCTGCACATCATGTTTTCCTAGGCCTATGGCTAAAACACAGACATGACTGCTACCCAACTGTTGCTCCTGTCCACAAGTATTTGCCATTGTCAAGCTCTCATGTAACACAGTTCACAAACAGACACTCACATCTGATTATGGACCTGTCCACCGAAAGAAAATTTGAAGCATGGCGACAGATTAGTTTGGTAATGGCTTCTTCTAGAATCACAGTCAGCATTCATGTCAGGCTAAGCTGAGCCTGGGAGAAGCCATGGGAGAAGCCATGAATAGTGATTTGATTTGAGTGAAGAACTAGCGGTTGTGAGTCAACATGTTCAATACTTAACAAAGAGCTGAGTTAAATGTGAGATGCAAACTGACTTTGGATGCCCCAATCCTAGAAAAAGCAAGCCCCTCAGTCTCCTGGCAGATTCATGCAGACAGATGCACCATCAATTTTACCCACCTTGGGGTACTGTCGATTGCATACTTCTGCCAGGTGAAGTCCTGTTACCACACCCAGCCTTGCCGCCAGACGTTGTAAGAGCAAACCAATGACAGTAGCCAACAAGAGAACCCAGAGCAGCTGAAAAGCAAAAATATACAGACAAAAAATGAAAAGAAGCTCAGGATGGCAATATTCTGGAAGAGGAACAACAAATCTAGGGATTCTGCTAACTAAAAAAATACCTGCATTTCTGGAGATACTTATCCAAGCCCTCTCACAATCAAAACCTACTTTTCATCAGACATATTTTGGTTTTTGTTCTGGAGAATTTAATGCTCAAACAAAACATTCCAAATAGGTGTTTGCTACATAAACATTCATCTGTTTATGCAGAACTTTGGAAATTTGAAATGTCTCAGAGAGATTCCTCTGCCTACTTTCTCAAAAGAACTAGGAACTCTATGCTTCCTGGAACTTGACCGGTAGCAAAGACAGGTATGCAGTTAGATGTAACAATAAAACATAAGATCTAGGTAATTCTTTTTAAATGTGGGAAACCACATGCATTGCTTCAAACTAATCTAACCAGCCAACCATGAGGCAAATTTATTAGAAAAGCTAACGGTCAAATAGTAAAGATAATTACTGGGGTAAAAGTTTTGCTTTTCAAAATTTTATTTCGTTCTGTTTTCATATTGTGAAACCCTAACATTTTAAAAAAATGTTTAAATGTTTCAGATTCTTTCTGAGAAAGTTTTTGGTCAGCAGTACCTTCCCACTTAGTTTTACACTTGCACATTTGAAGCTTCTGGTTTAATTTAGAAATAATGTGGCAGATTTGTAGGACTGATTGAAATTTCATCTGTCCTGTCCACAATTTTTATGGAACGCCTCTTAGATGTTAAGATGTAACCCACAATGAATAGGATACATTCTGATGAATCAGCCTAATTCATGGCAATTAATATTCAATGCGAATCAGTTCAATGTGACTCAGATGTAGGAACACAAGCCAAGAAAATTCTCCTCTATTGTACTTTACTGTTATTCCTTTAACATTGCAAAATTCCATTTTTAAACATTTTCAGTGTAGAATTTAAAGACAGCATCTGTAAAAAAAACCATGTTTCGAAAAATCCTTGTTTTGATCGCTGCCCTTGAATTGAATTGTTAAGGCATTCTTCTGATCAATCTCTACAGCAGGTTTCAAAGTGAAAAGTTTTACAAAAAGAGCCTTGGATAGTACAGTGGTCTAAAGCACCCTGTTATTAACACCAGCTGCCTGCAATTATTGCAGGTTCGAATCTCACCAAGGCTCAAGGTTGACTCAGCCTTCCATCCTTTCTAAGGTAGGTAAATTGAGGACCCAGTTTGTGGGGGCAATAAGCTGACTTTGTATAAATATACAAAAGTATGAAGGCTATTGCTTAACGCATTGTAAGCCGCCCTGAGTCTCCGGAGAAGGGCGGCATATAAATCAAAAAAAAAAAAAAAAGGACAAGTTAGCCACTTACCTTAAATCCTGCAACTGCCCCAGATTGTAGATCTGATTCAATGTTACCTGGATCCAAGTAGGCAATGCTCATCAGGAAACCAGGCCCAGTGAAGGCCCACAGTTTTCGAAAACTGAACCATGGGTGCTTCAGAAATGGAGAAAAGCGGGGGAGAGATATTAAGAATTTTCACACAAGGGAATATATAAATTCACACACTAATATCAACTGTTATGCTGTTAATTATGTGTTACTGTTTTAAATCAAGACAATCGTTAATTCAAATAGGCAAAGCATTATATTTTACTCACACATTATATCTGGCATGGCGTTATCAAATTCATTTATTTCCATAATAAATTATATTAGGTCTTGCAAAGTCTGTCCTAGAAAAGCCTTACATGTTTCTTAAACTTTGATGTGGGAGATCAATTAGCAACTCTTAGACAACTAGATGCAACGGATCAATTTTCAATTTTTAATAATTGTTTAAATCATTTCCTCATCTCCATTCTAAATTATACTGCTCAGATTAAAAAAAAGGCTGAGATAATAATAAAAAAAGAATCCATGCTTGCATAGATTATGAACCCTATTCAATACTCAGAATTGCTAGAGAGTTTAAAAAAAAAAACCCCTCTTCATCCTTAACTTGCATATTTCTTGAATATAATTCTTATTTAGAATTTCAAAGTGAAAGCTTTTAATAACAGAAGGTCCTTAAAGTCAGGACAATCCATAGATGATGGAATCTTTTCAACAAACAAAATGAACAAAAATGAATACGGGTGCAGCTATTCATTTGAGAAATTAAAGACAGTAGCGGTTATCTTCACAGAGGATTATTGTCTCCTCTGGGTATTCATTCAATAATTACACCGGCTAGTAAAATATCACTCTCGTTCCATCATCTCCCATCCTTGACAAGCATTAGGAAGAATAAGGAAAGAAGCATTGGAACAACCTTCAAATTGTATTTGAGATCAAATGTATTCCATGCCAAGAAGAGGGCAGGAAAGAGAAGCACAGATTTTTAAATGCTAAAGGCATTTTTTGGTCCTCAACTGAAGCAATTTCATGCTTAGAGCAGCTTTGTCCTCTCCGGATACTTCGACCAGTTTTAGAATGTAACTTTCACTCACTCCAAATGAAGCGAAGGCTCATGAAAATTACAGTTCAAAGCACTTAGAAAGGGAGACTAACGGAGCACAATACTTAAAAGAAGGCTCAGTCTCCACCAATCCCCACATTTCTGCATCAATTGCTGATTTAAAAGAAAAAGAAAGCAACTCCAGAAAAGTGATTCATCCAGACACACAACAGGCAACCAAGAGACCAAGTTTAATTCTCTTGAACCTTCAGAAACACCAGAATGTTCCACTAATATATTTTGATGACTTATATTGAACCTCAGCATAAACTGAACGTATCTTGAGCAAATGTGACCAGTAATTCTTCACACTACCACCCCCTCTTTGACACAATGGTGCCCTTCAATAAAATGCCAGGGAAATTATTGCCAATGGTGACACCCACCCACCCAGCCCCATCACTCTTATTGCCCATACTAACCTTTTCATCTTCTGGTATAGGTATTTTCTGATCAAAGTAGGTGGTAAATTCATCCGTAGAGTCTGAAGCCTGTGGCGATACCGGGTTGCTGTAAATGGTACTAACACCATCCCCAGAGGTATCTTCTGCAAAGCATGAACAGAATGATGTGATCAGGAAAGTGGAGAAGTAGGAAGGGCAGAAGAGTAGTAAGACGGATGTAATATAAGTGCATCATGTTATGCTTTATCCACTGGGGGGAAAAAATCTCATGCCATTTGAAAATATTATCCATTATATTATGGAATCAATACATTTGCAGGGAGCCAGGTAGGGGTAAGATGATCTAATCTGTATCTCAACAATGAATTTAAATTAACAACGGCAGAGCTAGCCATTCCTTGCACACAGTAACTGAATACACACACACACACACACACACACACACACACACACCCCAAGTTGTTATCATTTATGCAAAGGTGTGTGGAGATTCTTAGCCATCCAGGTCATGACTGTATTATGCACAATTATGCAAAGGTATTTAATTCTTAACTGCATATTCGTTTGGTAAAACAAACAGAAAACTGAAATTTGATTCAAAGACACACATGCAGACTTAAATCATGTTAGATAGGAATGACTGCATCTATATAGCATATACTATGCTCTTCCCAGAACTACAACTAAACACAGACAACTTGATAGCTTTTCCAATCCCCAGATGTAGCTCTTCGAAGACACACATTCATTATCTAAGACCCCGCAGGAGCAGAAGAAAAAGGAGAAGGGGACACACCCTCGTGCCCGGTGGACACTATAAAGGATGATACCGTGATGATCATGGTGGATCTGAAGGAGGCAGTGAAAGACAGAGCGGGATCATGGAGAGTCCCGATCCATACAATGGCCAAGGGTCAGACATGGCTGAATGGCTGACAACAACGACAGTCCAGACTGATGGAAGTGTTAGGACCGACAAAGAGCCTCTAGCTTTGACAGAAAGCTATAAATCTATATGGGTGATTTTCTGCTGCAGCTATAGAGTTGTCTTTGGATGAAAACACCTATCATTCTTTGGGACATTTCCCTATAATCCCAATTGCATGTTAAAATGCCTTCATTTGATTACAATTATAGTTTGACTGCTTCTGGCTCTCCCTTTGCAAGCTGTAGCATTCTGGGATAAGAATGTTTCTCCTCGTCCATCCATCCCCCCATCTGTGAAGTATGGGAAATAATTTGCTCTCCTCCCTACTTAACTATCACAAAACCATGAACCTCCCTTTCCTTATCTGTTTGCTTGAGAAATTATATGTCTGATTGAACGTCTACAGAGTGGGGATCTGGGCACTGTTAAGATTCTCATCTTGCAGACATGCAATCAAATACTGTTAAAGTTTTACCTACCGTACTCTGTTTATGTCTGCTTAAAAGAATTTATTTTGATATGCTTATTGTATGTTTTATTCACTTCTGGAACCCAGATGCTGGATTGGCATCTGATCTGATCTTCAGATCTGTTCATCAGGGCTGCTTTGAAGTGCAAACATTTTACCTCGTTAATGGGCTCCGTAGCTATATTTTCTCCTAAACTTAGATCAACAGTTTAATCTGGGCATTCTATTAAAACCACATCTCGATTTTGTTTTGGAAAAGCATTGAGAATAAACTAAATCTCTTCCATCACCCTAACAAGAAATAGATCAAAGGGTTATAGGGACACCACGTTCCATAGAAAGCATTCACAATATCTGTTCTTCTCCTCAAAATAGCAAAACAACCCACCCACAAGGAAGAAGTTAGGTCTGCAAACAATTTCATAACACAGACAATAATTTTTATAAGTACTATTTCTCCCCTCCAGTGCTCCTATTGTACTCACTCTTGTATTCAAGTTTGTATTCTCCACGGGGCATTATAGCTCAGCTCTGCTTCCACAGATTTTTAAAAAAACCAGACTGACACCTGCCTCCTCGGGATATAACAGAAGTGACCAATTTATAGTTAGAAACCGGAGCAGTAAAGAGAGAGAGATACGGGGACTGCAGGCGGTTCTGTTGATTGAGACAATGAACTTGGTTTCTCCTCCTACATCTCCATTCTCTCCGCCTTCCAAGGAACAGGAGTTGCCGCTGCGGTTTTTGTGAGAGCTTTAATGCAACAGCTACCCTGTGTCATGAAAACCACGCCCCAAACAGCTAAGCTCACCTTGGCTCAGCTAGTTAACCAATGCTGGGGGGGGAAAAAAAGTCTAAGGAAAAGTAGGTAGCACACAACTCGAACCTGTTGCCAGCAACTTCCTTGAAGTTGCAGAGTAAATAATAAGCAACTTGACCAAAGAGGTAAGCTCCGGCAGGACTTCTGGCAGAGAGCAATGTAATGGAATGTCCTCTCTTAAGTCGGTATGTTAACTACAGGTCAGCAAGGAAAATAGTCTGTTCTACCAGGAAATAATAGAATGGTTTCAATTCATAACCTACTGGTAGGGCAGCTTATTTGGGAGGAAGATGATTAACCATCTTATGCAGAACTACATTGAGGGAGAAAGCCATTTCAGCTGGGCAATTTAAATCGGGAAAGTCCCAGATTTAGGCTTCATTCTGCGCTAGGTGAACTTTCAGATTCAAAAGGATTTAGCCCCAAGCTGTGCTCTATTGTAGGTAGCGTTCCCAAAAGCTCAGGGAACTGCACAGGGAGCCCTCGACTTACAACAGTCCAGTTAGTGACCGGCTGAAGTTACGACATCACTGAAAAAAGTAACTTGTGACCGTTTTTCACCATTACAACCATTGCAGCATTCCCACGGTCACGGGATCATGACATTTGGATGCTTGACAAAAGGTTCAGATTTATGACGGTTGCAGTGTTCCGGGGGAGGTCATGTGACCCCCTCCTTCTGACAAGCAAAGTCAAGATTCACTTAACAACCGTCTCATTAACTTAAGAACTGCAGTGACTCACTTAACCACTGGGGCAAAAAAGGCCGTAAAATTGGGGCAAAATTCACTAAACAACTGTCTCACTTAGCAACAGAAATTTTGGGCTCAATTGTGGTCCTAAATCGAGGACTATCTGTATATGATTTTTTTGGGGGGGGATCTCTTCTGGGTTTTTTTTTTGTTGTGTTGTTTTTTACTGAGGCCAAACCAGTGATCTCTGAACACCCCTAGCTTTACTTTGGGAAGTCCATCAGGACCTCCCTTTTATAAAACAAGCCACGTTTTGTACCCTTACATTTCCTTGGTGAAAATACTGGGATGATTTGAAATTCCACAAACTCTTGTTCGTATCAGAGAAAGGGGCAAAGTTAAGAGCCACACAGGATGGTGTCCACGGCTTGTCTCTTCCACCATTCTGATCCCACAGTGGCCAAAACCAAATGTTTTTGCTATGGGGTCCGCAGGCTCCCCGCTATGGACAGTCCTCAACTTACAACCAGACCATCTGAAGTTGCAGCGGCACTGAAAAAAAGTGACCGATGACCATTTTTCACACTTACGACTGCTGTAGCCATTCCCGCAGTCACCCGATCTAAATTCAGACGTTTGGCCACTGGCTCTTTCTTTCTTTCTTTCTTTCTTTCTTTCTTTCTTTCTTTCTTTCTTT
>WNWU01000036.1:8433550-8464268 GCA_012654045.1 Ptyas mucosa
GCATTCCTGTATTTAGGAATTCTAAAAGGAGATCCCTGGGGAAAAATTTCCAACAAAACACATGCTTTGTGTTTAGAAGGCCATGAGTTCAAACATGGCAGACATTTTAAATTACAACTTAGACTTTTAGAGGGACCCTGGTGTCGGTGGTTGTGCATCCCTGATGTTGTAAAATGAATGACTTCATGCAGCTTTTCTGTTCAGTATCTTATCTTTAAATGCAGTGTTACACAGATGAGCTCCAAAAACAGCTCCACTTTCACACCAGGTCTGATAATCAAATCTGAAAGGTTCTTCACATATTGCACTGAACATGCTTAGAGGATAGAAATAAAATTGTATCTGCTGGCATTGTCCTTTGCTCCTGTAAGAAAGTTAGCAGCCACCCATCTCCTAGAACCATGATGGCGAACCTATGGCACGGGTGCCACAGGTGGCACGTAGAGCCATATTGGTGTGCACGTGAGCTCAGCTCCGGCACGCATGTGTTTGCCAGCCAGTTGATTTTCGGGCCTTCTGGGCCCACCAGAAGTCAGGAAACACACTGTTTCCAGCTCTGGAGGGCCTCTAGGGGAGGTGGGGAAGGCCATTTTTGCCCTCCCCAGTCTCCTAGAAAGGCTCTGGAGCCTGGGGAAAGCGAAAAATGAGCCCACCGGCCCATCACATGCCAAAAGCGGGGAGAGCACGGGGGGGGCACATAGAATTATGGATAAGGGCACGCATGCATGTGACCCCACCACGCTCCCCTCGCTTTTGGCACGTGATGGCAAAAAGGTTAGCCCTCACTGTCCTAGAACTTGATTTATTTTTATTTTTTTCTTTGTCCCCTCCTCCCCAAAAAACCATTCACACTTTTAGCAAATTTCTTTTGCAAACTTAGTCTAAGAAAGTTATCTGGGTCACACTTTTGGTTTGTTATTTGTATATCTTTTAATTATTAAGACATCAGCTGGTTTCATGTGTGTCTCCAACACAGCTTCTTTTTCATATCATTCCTGTAGTCTGTCATTTTTAAATCCACTTTAAACAATCTTGGTCTTGGTCAGATAAAACTTTTTCTTTTCCATAGCAACTTTTAAACAGTCTATCCATAAGGGCAGACACTCTCAAAGTTAACTTCTGAATCCATTGTTCACAAATATTCTTCAGTATGTCCATGTTAAAGAATTTTGCTCCAATCTATCTGTATTAGTGAGTCAAATTTAAGTGTTCTTTTCTTTCATAAACTTTAGCTCCTTCCCATTCCCTCTAGTGTCCAACCTGTAAAGTCGCATCGTATTAGAGTTTGTTTTGTTTAAAAACTCAAAACAACCGCATTTTCCCATGGGAAGGATTCTTATAATTAATTTCAAAAACTTATTTCAAATTCATCTGGATCCTTAATCCCTTTGTAATTTCCAAATTCAATGTTCTAATCACCCTTTTGCTGTTTATTCTCCTCTCCCCAAAATAAATAATTTTTTTAAGTCCTTAAATTTAAAACCTCTTTTGCTAAGACTTGAAGGCAACTCACCTGGTGCTATAAAACTTGTAAATCCAAAGGTTCCTAATAATTTACAAGCTGTTAAGAAGCAATTTCTGAAAGTGATTAAGAAATGAGGCTCAATGTACCAATAAGGCTACATTACAGGTAGTCCTTGACTTATGACCACAATTAAGCCTAAATTTTCTGTTGCTAAGTGAGATAGGTGTTAAAGTGAGTTTTGTTTTATTTTACAACTTTTTTTTGCCACAGTTAAGTGAATCACTGTAGTTGTTAAGTTAGTAATACGGTTGTTAAGTGAAATTTGGCTTCCCCCATTTGCTTGTCAGAAGGTCGCAAAAGGTGAACACATGACCCCAGGACACTGCAATTGTCAAATGAGTGACTTGCCAAGCGTCTGAATTTCGATCATGTGACCCTAGGGATGCTGCAACAGTCATAAATGTGAAAAACGGTCGTAAGTGCTGCTGTAACGTCAAACAGTCATTAAACAAATGGTTGTAAATCAAGGACTACCTGTACATCTGTGAGCTTGATTGAAATTCCACAACTCCCTGCTGCTCGATTCACAAGCTGTAATAAAATGTGTGGATGATCTTGAGGAAAGAAGAGAAGAGATGCTGCCTAGAAAACAATCTGACAAGAGAAGCAGGACCCCTGAAGGGCTTAACGGTCAGGAAAAGAAAATTAGGAAGGATCTGCCTTAATTGATCAGTCCATTAAAAGCAACAATGGGAGGTTTTACCTTCAGAATGATTCTGTTAATGTTGTCTGACAGTAAAGTGGAATTAGTTCATCTAGTCACCTTTCCTGTCTGGTTTACTTGAGGGATAACACAAGCTGACCACAAAAAGCTCAGTTCCTGTAGCGTACTCTAGACTACTGTGTAGAGCAGCTGTTCAGAGTGGAAGTGGGTGATTTCACGATCTCTCCTTTTTCCAGAAAGACTTTGTTGAACAGAATTCACTGTCTGGCCACTGATGTCTGCCACCATGTCATCCCTGCTCCTTCAGGGGCAACTAATTCATCATAAATCCTCACTGGAAGCCTGCAGGTGATGCAATTTCTTCTAACTTTATTTTGATGAGAAATAGATGTATTTTAGAATCTCTAAACTCCCTAATCAATAAACTCAATTTACTATCCTAGCCATACTTAGGATACCGTATATACTCGTGTATAAGCCGACCCGCATATAAGCCGAGACCCCCAATTTTACCCCCAAAAACTGGGAAAACTTGTTGACTCGCGTATAAGCCAGGGGGGGTGGAAAATGCAGCGGCTACTGGTAAATTTCAAAATAAAAAAAGACTAGTCAAAAGTGCGAGGACCTGTCAGAAATCACTTTTTTCAGCCCTCTGGGTAGTCCTTTTGTGCACATGGACTACTCAGAGGGCTGAAAAAGTAATTTTTGACTGGTCCTTGCACTTGTGACCAGTCCTCAAACTTATGACTGTCCTCACATTTTACGGTTTTGCCCTATCTTGTCACCATGGTGAAGAGAAGCAGTTGTGAAATGAGTGACATGGTTTTAAGAATGCTGCACGGGCATAAATGTGAGGATGGTCATAAGTGTGAGGACCAGTCAGAAGTGCGAGGACTGGTCACAAGTGTGAGGACCAGTCAAAAATAACTTTTTCAGCCCTTTGAGTAGTCCATGTGCACAAAAGGACTACTCAAAGGGCTGAAAAAAGTGATTTCTGACTGGTCCTCGCACTTTTGACCGGTCTTCGCACTTATGACTGGTCATCATTTATGCCCATTGTAGCATTCTTAAAAACGGTGTCACTCATTTCACAACTGCTTCTCTTCACCATGGTGACAAGATAGGGCCAAAACGTAAAATGTGAGGACAGTCGTAAGTTCAAGGACTGGTCACAAGTGCGAGGACCACTCAAAAATAACTTTTTCAGCCCTCTGAGTAGTCCATGTGCATAAAAGGAGTCCATGTGCATAAAAGGAGAGGGAGGAAGAGAGGAGGAGAAGAAGAAAGGAAGAGGAAGTAGGGAGGGGAAGAAGGGGGGGGAAGAGAAAGTAAGAAGGAAAGAAAAGAGGTGGTAGGTTTGAGGAGAAAGATTGCTGTACAATAAAAAAGATGAAAGGGAAGAAAACCAACCCCAAACACATATAAAGATATTAAGATAAAGAATGAATTGTTAAACTTTAAAGAATAAAAGAGAACAAATATGAATAAATAGCAATAATTAGAAACACACATACAAACATACAATGTATTTTCTTTGAACAGAATATTTGGCCGGTTCACAAATTTAAACAGTGTTTAGTCATTTCACTTACATTTACAATTTCTATATTTCCTTTTTGCCATATTTATTCCTCATCTATTTTTTAAAAAACCAATATTACCCTTCATCCTCATCTCTAATCTTAATCAAATTCAATTTTTCACTTCTATTCTATATTATACCCCTTCCCATTGTCATCTATTTTTATATCAATCCTCACATTGCTTAATTATGTAAGATTACAGTTGTTTAATACAAATTCAACATTTTAATATAAATCAATTAGTTGTATAACTATCTTTTTTGTATATTAATCAATATGAACATGAATATTCCAATTATTTCCATGCAATCCAATTTCTTACAAATCAATTAATTATATTTACCAATAATAATAAACCAAATAATTTCCCCAACTTAACCATTTCTGCTTTCAACACAATATACAATTAATAATATCTCAATTATTACAATTCCCTATTTAAATAGAGCTTTTTTTTCTTTTGTGTTTTAAAATCTTGAACTCCCCTCTTTCCCATTTGCCATAAATTTCCCATTGTTTGCACCAACCTTTTTTGATGGGGAAAAAGAAAAGAAATTTGCCTTAGCAAATAGCAAAGCCAACAAGCTGTTTTAGTTTCGCTTTTGGTTTCAGCAGCAGGAGAAAAAAAAACGTGCTCTTTGCAGCCGGCACCTTTTTGCAGCCGGCACCAATCTTCTCATTTGTTTTCTTTTAACCCTGATCAGCTGTAGGGGGGGGGCTTTGAAGCCTGGCAAGAATTTAAAGTTTTTTTTTTTCCTCTAGCCATCAGCTGGAACTCAGGAGGCAGTCCCAATAGATTGGGAGTGGGCGGGTAAGCAAACCCCGTTCTCCCGCTGTTTCCTAGCTTGCAGGGAAAAAGTCATTTTTTTCGTGACCCGGGTATAAGCCTAGGGGGCGTTTTTCAGCCTGAAAAAGGGGCTGAAAAACTCAGCTTATATGCGAGTATATACAGTAGTTTGTGTATTCTGCTGATTATAACTTCTATTTAACAATAACTTTGTGTGAACAAATAAATATACCATGGTTGTTTCTATTTAGACCAATATCAATAAAACTCAATGCTGATTTACATGATTTTATTTCTCTTTTCATGTGCACTGATCCTTTTCTGCTTAATTCCTTTGCTTCTATGACTAAGTATCAGCTGTCCTTTCCTCATATATTTTTCTCCCTTGCTAATTTTCTGCCTCAATTTCCTTACAAGGAAGTATCAAGTTAACACTTTGTATACATTCTCTCAATGCAATAATTTATTGTCTGATCACATTTTCCCACTTTGCATTTATACTCTCTTCCAGAAAATTATAATGGCACAATCAAATTTTCACAGAATTAGAATTCCAACAGCTTAAGAAGGGAAACAAAGGAACTAAAAAGGGAATTAAAAGCAAGCAAATATCTCTGTTTTGGCCATCTGAAGTTACAACTAAATCTGCTAAGACTTTAAAGTACCTGTATTTTATCTGCAACTAGAAGCTTGAAAATCTGATAGGTAAGAGGAGAGGTATTTAAAAATATTTTAAGATTCAGGAAAATATATGTTCGACTATAATTTCATAATTCACAAACTTCTCGCAACACAAAAAATAAAAAGCAGACTAAAGCTCTGGCAGACAAGATGGCCACTCATCCAAATATCTGATGTTTATGTCACAAAGAGATTTAGTGCATGTGAGTTACACATGAATGAATTTTTAGGCTATAAAATGTTTTGAATAACAAAAGACAAAAGAGTGATTGAAAGAATGTTATGGCCAAGTTAATACAGTAGGCAAGATTGGAATTACAAACACACACACACAGAGATGTGTATGGGTGCGTGTGTGTATAGGTGTGTGCATACAGGGGTGTGTGTGTGTGTGTGTGTATTACATATTGTGTATCTATGTTGAATGGCTTTATGATAGAAAAAGTGTTTAATCAAATATATGCTGATCACGCATGCACATACAAAACCATCTAGAAAATATCTTCATGTCAAAATCCAAAACGCATACTTAAAATCCATTTCAACAAATTTAATGTAAACTGTGCCGTCCCAGTTTTATAATTGGGTCACCTTGTACAGAAAGAGTAAAACTTTAGAATTTACTATATTAGCCATCTGTCTGGCAAAACAGTATTATATTTTGCTTGCCAAGCCGAGTAATGCATCATGTATATTAGTGAAAATAATAAACAGATTCAAAATGGCAAATCTATTTCAACAATCCTAGGTGTACAGATATTTCTTAATTGGAATTTTATAATGTCTCTTTAATTATTTGAACTTAGAGAACCAATAGTGATACTATATTCCATTCAAATGGTTTTTTTACTTCACTGTATTTGGATTTGTCATTGGAAACACTATTATTTTAGAAAATTTATTATTTATTAAACATATAAGCCACCCACCTCACTATCTAAAGTGACTCTGGGTAGTTTCCTATGCTACTATGAATGTCATCTGTTTAGATTTGCCCCCAGTGTCTCTGATCAAAAGGTAATATAAGGAAAAACCAAAAACTACCAATAACCAAATTCAACTTCTAAAAGTGGTTCAATAAAATGTTACTTTTCTCAGTGTTTTATTTTCTTAGTAAATTGGGAAAAGACACCTATAAAGTAGTTTAAATATTACCATTTTGACCCTTTAAATTCAAACTTTTAAATAATCCTAGACATCAACCTTATTTAACTTTCTCTGACACATCTGAACGCTACAGACAAAACCAGTCTTAGCCTCGAGTATGTCTTAAGAATGTAGAGGAGTTTATAGCCTGAATGACAGTATTCCTCCCATAATGTTACTTTAAGATAAAGTTTTAAAAAACGTTCACTATCATGGATTGGGAGCTGGTGATAGCCTGATTGCAGAGCCATAACAATTATCTTGCAGAATATTGCTGGGTGGTTTAACAACTTGGCAGATAATGAATTTCTCTCCCAGTTCCAGATAGTTCACTTATGAGAAACCTGAGTTAATGAGAATGAGTTACAATGGAAGAAATAGAACAATCAGCAGAATGTCTCCTTTTTTTCTCTTTTAACGACCCCGTAATCCCTTGCATCAGGGTAGAGTCGGGGCGACTGAATGGAGCTGAGCATTTACTGGCCAGATGCCCTTCCTGACACCTTCATGGAGTTCGCAGCAGATATTTTCTCTTTGTGCCCAGGGAGAGTAATATCTGTAGCTACCTAGGATCAAACTCACAGGCTAATTGTGAGGTGAAATCAGAATGTCTATATTTTGTCTTAAATATTCTGTTGCTGGAGTTGGAGAAATTTTCACTAATTTTTCTCGTTTTCATATTCTGAAAGGATGTTAGTGCAAACTAAAACAGAAATCTACACCCACTTTTCTGGAAGCAAGCCCCCTTAACTCAATGGAATATCCATTTATGAAGACATATAGGATTTATGCTATTCATACTTTGCACACATAAATTTATAGATCTCTCTTTCAAAGAACTTACAGCTAAGGAATACGTTGGAGGAAGATTATTTCCAAATTCTTTTACCCAATGATATACAAAAAAGCATCTTTCATAAATGTAACTGTCAGCAAACATTCATGTTTCATCATGGACATAAAGGCATGGTAAACAGAGCTGTCCTTAGCTTTTTATTATAATGTAACTTACTTTGGGAAATCTCAGGAGCCAGAAAGCAATGTAGAATGAGTAGAAAGCAAAATGAAGGGAGTTTTATAGAGCCATTTCAGATGGCACAATGATGCAAACTGACTGAGAATTTTTATTTTGGGAAAAGATTCTGGGGGAGGTTGTAGAGATAGACCTTATTT
The DNA here is from genome assembly GCA_012654045.1 of Ptyas mucosa. Taxonomy (NCBI): domain Eukaryota; kingdom Metazoa; phylum Chordata; class Lepidosauria; order Squamata; family Colubridae; genus Ptyas; species Ptyas mucosa. The sequence goes on from WNWU01000036.1 coordinate 8,441,110, forward strand.
TTCAAATAATGTGAAGACCATCACTGTAGAACTTGCCGTAGTCCTTTTCATGCGGCTTTCTACCTCAAAATGGTAAGAAATCATGCCACAATTTTTAGCAGTAATGGTCAGGTGAGGTTCTGGAAGTCACACAAACAGGGCTTGCGGCTCTGTATGTGACCCTCTTAAACCAAGGATAACATGCCATTCTAGAAATGCTGTAAAGAACAGTAGACATTCAGCTATAAAAGTGAGATATTTGAGCCACCAAGTTGCTTAAAATATATGCAAATTAAATGACTGATTTACCATACAGTGCTTCCCTTTCCTTGCCAGGTGTCATGGTTAGAGCTCTCTCTCCAGAATTGGGATCTTTAGAACCAGTCACAGTAGCTGCAAAAGAGAATAAAAGACATTAAATTCATATTTAGGGTAAAGTCGCAGGAGCCATGCTACAGACCCAGAGTTCTGGCTAACACTTTTCTCTTCAAGCTGCAGCACAGAAAGGTAGATACGGTGGGGATCCTGCTCTATTTTTATGGTATAGGGTTTGACACATTCCCATGACTCATATAGAACTAAGGATTATTTCTTGCCCAACCATGAGAAGTACTTCCCAAAAATACTACCAGAGACAAAAGTGTAGTTTCTTGAAGAGTGATTTATAAAACCTATTGTGATTATACAGATACATAAATCCAAAGAGATGAGTAGACATCTGGCCACCATCAAAATGTTTCTTTAGAAACTGAAACATCTGGTTCAAGTAAAACTTTTTTTTCCTCTCCAGCAGAAGTTTATCTCTCTGCAAATGCAAAAAAGGGACAACCTAAGGGAAAAAGGGGGAGGGAGCCATACACACACACACACAGGCAAATAGATAATGGGTTTTCAGAGTTAATGAATAATTCCTTGAAGTTTTACCTATATTTTATGTTCCTATTCTAGAGAAAGAATGCAGTCAAACCCTTCAAGGTTGACTCAGCCTTCCATCCTTTCTAAGGTGGGTAAAATGAGGACACAGTTTGTGGGGGCAATAAGCTGACTTTGAATAAAATATACAAAAGTATGAAGGCTATTGCTTAACGCATTGTAAGCCGCCCTGAGTCTCCGGAGAAGGGCGGCATATAAATACAATTTAAAAAAACAAAACCACACACTTCTATAATGTAAAATATGGCCATAACTTCTGGCAGCTGCCTCTATTGTATAAAAATGTAGTGGTTGAAGAAATGTTGAAACTACCCTGTTTTTTTAATGGGGGAAAAAAGCAGGAGGCTGGAACTGAAAAAAAATTATGGGCTTTCTTTTAATTACTTTTAAAGCTTTAATGACACAAAAGTGTTTATTTTATAACAGTTACCTCACTAGGTTATATGGTATATCTGTGCATGTTTTCTCAGAAGACTCAGACTATTTGGGACAGGCAATCCTGAGATTATGCTCCCCTCCCTAGCAAAGATATAACTCCTTTATGTGTGACTACACTATACAATGACTCACAAAGAGCGACAGCCATTTGCTTTTCTGTTGTTTTCTGGTTTTAATTTCTTGTTTGCTGCCCAGTTTCAGAAGTCAGATAGGAGGAACCGGGGGGGGGGGGGGGGAGACAAAAGACAGACTGACAGAGACGTGTATGTATGTAGATAGATAGATAGATAAAATATAAATAAATAAATAAATCCTACACTACTCAAGTACATCTATCTCAGTTTTTGCCATCTGAAAAAGAAAAAGCTGAGAATAAAAATCACAGACATTTTATAACATATTTGATTATAATGAATAAACGTGTCATTGGAACATAAACAATGCCATGATGCCACATAAAGTTAAGTTACAATGCTAAAATAATTCTGTGTGCAGTATACAAAACAGAGACAGATTTCCTCCAGCAGAAAGGCTGTAAGTCTCTGCACAGATTTAGTGTGTGTGTGTGTGTGTGTGTTTTTCTATCGAGACACCTGGTCTACCCCACCATGTGGGAGGGGGCATTCTGCTCCCTTTCGCCTTTCAGGTCCAATCCAGGAGCCCTCAAGCAGTCTCATTCACGACAAACCATTTCATACCAAACTTGAGCTTCCTGCATATTAGGCAGTCAAATTAACCTCTGAGCCACAAGTTCTCCTCCCTTCATCAGCTTGAGCCAGGGGAAAGATTAAGTGTTTTTCTATTGTGGCTCAGATGTTAATTCAACTACCTAACATGCAGGAAGCCCAAGTTCAAATCCGAGTAAGACTATGGCTAGCTGATGGGAGCTAAATAGCTTGAAATAGATCTATACTAGTCTCCCTTTATTTCTTTATCAGCAAAATATAAGTGTGTGTGTGTGTGTGTGTGTGTGTGTGTATAAAATGGGCCCAACCAACAAAGATTTGTCTAACTTGGTACACATGAATTATGTTTTTAATAAAAGTAACTTAGATAATAAAAATCTTTATCTTTGTATTACATGACACCGTATAAAATAACTTTTTCAGAACTTTTTGGATTCCTCAGGGAGGACGATTCCAAGACCAATTTCTTTTTTAACCTAAAGCTTGACAAAATATCTAGAATCTGAAAACAGCCATTGAAATATTAAAGGACACATTCTTACACAAGAACAGGAATCTCAATCACAAAGCCCCAAAGAATTTATAAAAGCCCACCTATCCCAACCCAATTTGGTCAGCCACCTCAGAAACATGCTGCTGTCACTAAAGTTTCTGGCATCCAAATAAACAGAGACCTCCTTTCCATGCGGCCTGCCTCCATTTTATTTTCAGTGTCTTTTTCCCAGCTTGGAACCAGACCGGATTATTTTTCCAACATCAATTTGCAATATTACTCTGTAGAGTGAGATAGTGGACTAATGAACTGCACCACTTTTGATACTCTTCAAGTTTTGTTTAAGGTCAGTCCAAACCGCAGGTTGGCAAGACTGATGCTACTATGGGGCAGATTCAAACAACTGCTTAGGAAGGTCTAATGTTAGCAAAATATTTATTAATTTGACCTGAGGAACAACACAATAATTATTTAACTTATTATTGTTTTAATTTTTACTGTCACCTTATGGAAAGGTAATTGTCACCATAACATTCCTTAGTTTAAGAATGCTTAGTTTGATTTAGGTAGTCACTATTCCCAGTTCCCTTTCTGGCTGTCAAATTAAATCAAATTAAATGTTTTCAGGAGACAATTTTTTTAAAAAGGGGGGACTTTGTCATAGGGATAAGGGAAAGGGTGTAAATATAAAATTCTTGGCATTATTGGAGGAGCAAAATCAGTATAATAGTATAAATACATTCTTGGTGTATCACAGAAGTTGTCCATGGTAGTGACAGATTGGGATGCTCTAGAAATTCAATAAATAAATTTAATCTCATCAAACCAGTGTTTTTCAACCTTGCTAACTTTAAGATGTGTGAACTTCTGGATGGGGAATTCAGGAAGTTGAAGTCCACACATCTTAAAGTTAGCAAGGTTGAGAAACACTGGATTAAACAGTAAGTAAAATTTTTGAAAACTTTCCTCACATAATTTCTAATTCTAACCACTTAGGTGCATCTCTTTCTAACTCTACAGTATCCTTTTATAAGTTAGGCCAATCAGAAAGGTAAACAAGACCCAAGCGGTAATGGCGGCATAGATCAATATAAAGATAGTGTATTGATTTTTTAAAAAACTGGAATTATTTTACCCTTGTTTCCTGAAAATGCTACTATGTTGTCTTTTTATTTTACCCCTGAAGTTGACAATTTTATCAAGTAACCCATAATTCCAGCTTTCCTGAGCTCCCACTGTCAATAAAATACAAGCAAGAGCTCAGAAGGCGTTCCTTGCCTAGTGTCATATGAGCAAGTGGCACACTGTTAGACATGCCACTTTACACCTCTTGCTGGCACAAATTTTAGCTACTTTTAAAAACCCTCTAAGGGATGCGGTGGCTAAGACTCTGAGCTTGTCGATCGAAAGGTCGGCAGTTCAGCGGTTTGAATCCCTAGTACCGCATAACAGGGTGAGCTCCCATTACTTGTGCCAGCTTCTTCCAACCTAGCAGTTCGAAAGCACGTAAAAAATGCAAGTAAAAAAATAGGGACCACCTTTGATGGGAAGGTAACAGCGTTCCGGGCGCCTTTGGCATTTAGTCATGCCGGCCACATGACCACGGAGACGTCTTCAGACAGTGCTGGCTCTTCAGCTTTGAAACAGAGATGAGCACCGCCCCTAGAGTCAGGAACGACTAAAACATATGTGCGAGGGGAACCTTTACCTTTAAAAACCCTCTATAAAGTTGAATACAATTAAAGGAGTGGAAAATTACGGGCCATAAAGCTGTCTAAAGATTACTGTTCTTTAAATTTGTTACTCTAGGTTTTGATTCTAGCAATAAAGGGTGTGAAGTCGCATACCAGGATTGTTCTTGTACATATACAAAGGTTATACATGCACAAGAAGCACCATCTTGCAAATGATAATGATACCCTAAAGGGTTTTGGGTTTTTTTGCTGTTTCAACTGATTATCTGTCTAACCTCGTTGACCGATTCACAGTAATTATCCATGGATGTAATTTTCATTCCTGTAATTCAAAATTAATTGAAGAAGCTTGGGCACAGAAGCCAGTGATCTGTAGAAAGCATCAAAAGTCTGTATGCTATCACAAAACTATAGGGTTTTTTTCCCCAAAAAATCATTTTTCCATACTGACTATCACAGAAAAGACAGGAACGGCATACCTGCTTATAGAACAAAAAGCAAATACAAGCGGGAAATCAGACAACTGGCTCTGATCTTTGTTTTGGTTTTTTAATAGGAACAGAGGCATTTACATTTTATCTTAATTGTCTTCTCAAAAAAGCTCAGAATCATGAATGGCCTGACATGAGTTCTTTATATATGCCTTTGTTTAACCATTCATACCAATCTAGCATGGCAGGTTAGAGGTGATTAGAAATTGAATAAGGATAAGGCAGCTTTCGGCAATTCTCAACTCAACTCTTCAACTCCAGTGCTGAGCTATAAGGGTTACCACTGTAAGATAGAATGTGACCTATGCATATCAATCCAAATAGTAACTCCCACTGGATTCAACCATTTAACTTATTTCGAAGTTAAGTGGCTTAAACTTTTTAAAAGTTTTAAAGTTTTTTTTTTTAATAGAACAGAATAACAGAATTGGAACGGACCTTGGAGGTCTTCTAGTCCAGGGGTCGGCAACCTTAAACACTCAAAGAACCACAAAGGTCCTAACCGGAAGCCCCCCGTTCAAATCTGGAGCTGACCAGAAGTCCGGTTCCCCCACCATAGAGTCTCCTCCTAGCGTGGCGTCCTTTTTCCTCTACCAGTCCTAACCCTATCAATTGTGGGCTGACCTGAAAACCCTCCTCTTGCCATAGAGTCTCCTCCTGGCATGCCCTGCTTCCCTCTCCCCCATCAACTGAAAGCTCTTCTCAAAATTGTGGTGCTGACTGGTGATAGGGAGCCGCAGCAGAGGGATGAAAGAGCCACATGCGGCTCCAGAGCCACAGGTTGCTGACTCCTGTTCTAGTCCAACCCCCTGCTTAGGCAGGAAACCCTACACCACTTCAGACAAATGGTTATCCAACATCTTCTTAAAAACTTCCAGTGTTGGAGCATTCACAACTTCTGAAGGCAAGTTGTTCCACTGATTAGTTTACTAATCAGTTCTACCTTCTAATTCTAAGTTCTATCTTTTACTAAAGGTAGAAACTTTAGATAGCAGTCACTAGAATGCTTATAATGGAACTTGTTATTGAACTCAGCAGACATGACACCCTCTTTACATACAGATATGTGTGACATACAGATATGTGTGACATTCATCCAAAGAATGAATGTCACACATCTATTGGAACAAGCTATAATACGAAACACACATCTGCTGAACATTAAAAACATAAATAAACTCAAGGCAAAAATATTCATTGTAGCAGTAAAATGTAAACCCATCACTGTCAAACTTTGCAAGCTTGATTATCTAGTATCAACTCTCAATACCTTCTGAATCTAGCCAAATACAACATTATGCTCATAATCGAATGTATTCCTTTGAGACAAGTATGATCAGCTATTTACATTCTCTCCTGTTTTAACTATATACCAAACAAAGACTTCATTTAACGGCTATATTGTTTAGCAACCACTTGCAGTTACAACAGTGATAAAAAAAAGTAACTTTACAACCACATATAACCTTCATGGGTCTGTAAAGCAGAAGTAGTAAGATTTTAAGCACACTAATGGTTTCAATTAACAACCACTTCACTTAATAACCAAGTTTCTACTCCTAACTGTATTCACTAAATGAGGACTTGCTCTACTCAATCTACTCTGCAGCATGTAGGCTAAACTGAAAATAATTTAAAAGTCTGCCTAAATGGGCTCCTAACATAGCATAAATTAAAACTGTCATATTTTCCACTCCCTAACCTATACACGCATATGTAATGGGTGGAATTTTATACGTCTAGTTTATAGGGACCAATATTGTCAATAGTACCAATAAAGAAAGTTACTTCCTAACAAGGGAAAGAAGATGGGGAAAATCCTTTAAAATTAAAATATAACCTTTGCTGAATGGCTTGTAATATTTTAGAAGATGCTACTTGAGCAGAACTGGTTTAAAATGCTTTCTCGACTACTCAAAAATTAAATGCTTCTGTCCACCATGCCCACTTGCGTGTTAAAGTATGATTTCTTCTTGGGAAAGAAAACCAGATCTCACATTTATAGGCTACATTAAGTTTGGCAAACTTACTAAAAAGATAGACTGTCAAATCCACTTGTGAACTGAACCAGCAAACACTGATTAGGTATTATTCACTCCTCGGATAAAACCAGCCGCATGGCACACCACCACATACAAACCATTCTTATATAAAAGCAGTCGTGGTCTCTATACAAGCCCTCTTTATGTTTGAAATAAATCTCAAATTAGTTAACAAGCCAGCTTTTCTGATTCTGTAGGTGGAGACAAACAATTATAATCTCAAACAGTGGCCCCCAACCTTTTGGTGGGGGGCGTGGTTTCGAGTGCTGCCTACATCCCGCAAATGGGGTTTCACTTGTTTGCGTGGCCTGGTTTCTGGCATGTCGTGGACCAGGGGTTGGGGTTCCCTGGTATAAAAGATCTAGAGGGCATCAAATTAGAGAAGGGTGTGCTAAAGCAGTGGTCACCAACTGGTGGTCCGTGAGAAAATTTTGGTGGTCCGCAGAAAAATTATTTGCATTTTTATATTGCACTAAATACTATTTATCTTTTTAAAAAATTCATATTAGTGGTCCGTGGGATTTAAAATTATGAATTTAGTGGTCCCTGAGGTCCGAAAGGTTGGTAACCCCTGAGCTAAAGGTTTGCATACAGTAAATGGGTGGTGGGCATTGATTCTCCAAATGCTGCTGAATTGCAGATATTCCCAGGATCCTGGGCCTTCACGGTCAATGATAAGCCATGGTGGGAGGTGCTATAAAAAATACTGAAAGACATCATTTGCAATGCTGCTTAACTGAAAAAACACTGCAAGTGGAACACTATAACATTTACAAGTTTTTCCAGATGGTTAGGTAGTTATAACCCTTGGTGGTTTATAAGGCTTAAAACAAACAATATCACGGTAACAAAACAAAATGCACCTGGAAACAGGTGTTTTGTAATCAGTGTTTCCTAGTGCCAAGAGTATCAGGACAAGTGTCATCTTTGTGCAATAGAAACAATATAGTTTCTTCTCATTTAGAATCCCCTTGTGCTGCAGTAATTCAAAATATTGAGTAGTAATTTTGCTGGTTTCTCAAGATCTTATAAGATTCAGCTTCAACTTTGGAAGAAAAATGCAAGGGTAGAATATACATTTATTCAACTGAATTGTTCAACTCTTGCCTTAATAAGTGAAAAGACGAGATGGCACCATGATGCCATAGCCAGCCAGCCAATCGTTTACACCCAGTTGGCTTGAAGGGGACGAAATACCCACTTTGGTGCCATCCATAGACCTTTGGTTGTATCTCCCAAGAGAGAGCCAAAGTCTATACTGGCTAGTTATTTGGAGTACTACAGTCCCCAATATACATAGAGGGTACCAAATTGGGAAAAGCTCAGTGTTCAGCTGAACCTTTAAGAAAAAAAGAAAGTTCTGAGCAAAACATGCCAAGGGTCTTTCTGTAGGAAATGTTAAGACATATAGCATTACGGATTGCTGGTACATCCGCAACATATAAAACATTAAGCGCAATCTATCGATCCCTAAACAGGCTGGGATTGCTGGATTTAAAATCTGCCTGCTCCCTTGTGAAATTACCTTGTCATAAAGATATTGGCTCTGCCTGTTGACACATTGTGCAAACTAGTTTGTTTGGATTGGGCTTAGTATGCTCATGGAATTAAGGGGTTGGAAAGGGCCAGAGGCTGCTGAGTCTGACCTTTTACTCAGGGCAAAGCACCCCAGACCAAAAGCCTGCTCTCTGTGGCGTCATCCAAATAATTAATTAATACCTGCCACCATTTTATTTATTTAACAATTGGCCCTGGATTGCAAATAAAAAAGACATCCCACCCACCCACCCCCAAAAAAGATTATGAACTTGAATTTGATGAGAAGACACTGATTAGAGTACTATTTAGTACCACCAGAAAATATTGGTTAGAGTACTATTTTTGAGACCCCCCATATATCCAATTAATAATCATGCCATTCATCTCATTTGCTATCTTGCTAATTAGCATGTCATAGAGTGTTTTGTTAAATGTTTGGAGTCAAGGTATATTGTATTGACAACTTTCCCACAAGTTATTAAAAATGCTATCCAATCAAAAATTGCCTTTGTGGGGTAGGTTTTATTTTATTTATTAAACAAATTTATAAAGCTGCCCAATTCACACATGGTGACTCCAGGTGGCTTACAACTTTTAAAAAATCCACAATCTAAAACCCCTAAACCCCTTGCCCAGTGACAAACAGGTGTGGTGAGTGACTGGCCAAAGAGCATAAAGTGAGGTTTATACTGGAACAGGGATTTGAAGTTGGGTCTTTTTAACTCTATCCTAATATTCCAACCTCTGCACCATACTTAGTTTTCAACACGTTCCAGCAGCAATCTTATCATAACTAGCAGCCTATATGAATTTTCACAGAACAGTAACCAGGCAGATAGTATGCAATTCTTGGTACTCACTAAACTTGGATATATCCAACTGTTATTGATAACATCTCGGTCTACTTGCAATGTCAAGTCTTCAGGGCTGTTCTGAGAATTATAAATTTTGTTTGCAATAGTGGCAAATAATATGTTATCTTATTTAAAAGAGATAATTGAGAAATGAAGCTCCTGCTCACAGTCCCAGAATTTAAATTTCACTTGAGATATAGTCCTTATAATGGGGGAGGGGACATAGTCCAATGATCAGGGTTTTTTCCCTGCCTGGGTTCCTATGTTTCATCTTACCTCATAAAATTATTGCTCGGGGATAATTGTAAGGGAACTACCAGTAATTATATTTCAACTCTGCCTGTTAAAACAGCCCCAAACAATAACTCCATCAGAGTACCTGGCTAGCATAGAAATATGCCTATCGCAAAACCACTTTGCAAAGTGAAAATTTAACACATACACAAACATTCCCTTTTGGATTATTTCTGTCTTACAGCACTGCAGAAAAAGTCTACCTTTGCAGGAAAAATGTGTCCTAAATAGCAAAGAAGAATGCACTGGATCACAGTTAAATCTTTTTTCTTTTTAAACCCCCTTTTGCATTTTATATCCAACAAGGGTTATTATCAAATACTTCTAGGAGACTTGCAAAGCAGGGCCCAAAAGTTATGATCATTGTCTGCTTGTCCTAGCATTTGATATGCAAAAGGAAATTGCCTCCTTTAGGTTTTAGCGGTTGAGTGAGAAAGCAATTCCTTATGTACAAGAGCCTTATAAATAAGACCTGTCAGTTTGATTCCTAAGAGATAGACAGATTCGGGGTCCAATCGGGATTATCTTTACCCTGGAATAAATTGCATCGCAACACTGACTTGTATCCAGATTTGTACAAGATTTGTAATGGGTCACAGAACGTCATCTACAAACATCCAAAATGTCTTTCCCAGAGTGCTCCATGTCTTCCTAGCTGACTACAAAACCTGCGATGGATCCTCTTGCCAACTGCTTTGATACCTAGGAATATTGGTCAAGAGAGTGGAATGGAGCCACACGATACGCCCCATACTAAAGGGGTTAATTTACACGTCATTGTCAACAGAGCAGGAAACATTTTCTCTGGTCATAGTGCCCCGCAGTTTTATTTAATTTGGAGAAAGCTTCTTTCATCCCTTCCTCCATAAATATATCCCTTAGACAGGTCCTGCCTGGCAAACTCCAGACTTCCCTTTTTTAACTGGATGGATTGGAAGAAAGAAAAAAAAAGAGTCAGGCAAAAGCCCTGACCTTCTCTTCAAATAGATCAGTAATTTACATCCCTCCTCTTGCCATTGCTCCCTTTTGGAGATAATGACATTAGTCATTGGGAACAACACAGCAGGAGGAGGAGTAATTCTCCCAAGTTACGTTTTAGAAGGACATACAAACAGGCGTCTTGTGTGCGAAAGGTGACCCTGATCATCTTCACCAAGAACAGATAAAGGAACTTCAAAAGCCGCTGGGGATAAACAACATGCAATACAGAACTTCTCCCCGCCCTCGAAAATAACGCCTCCTCCTTTAAAGACTTTCAAGCCACCCCCGAAATGGGATACTGAGCCACACAGAAAAGATGCGATCATGCTCACTGTCGTACAAACCAGAGGGGTCCCACAACACCGGGGGTGATTGCGTTTTGAAAACCTCACCCGCTTATATTATTGAGTAAATACGGGGATGTGTATGATATTACGTCCTTTAGAGGTCTTACTCTGTCCCTTGCATTCAAGCCTCTCTTTGACTCTTTGTACATTTCAAGTATGCGCGCAAATTGCGCGCTCCTAAAGGGCAACCCTGTCCTTCCCCATCATGCCGGCAACTTGCGCGCATACTTGAAATGTACAAAGAGAGGCTTGAATGCAAGGGACACACTTCCCACACCCGGCCGCCCTTCTCTTCTGCAAAAACAGCCACAGCTTCATTCGTTCGTTCATGGCAATGCAGCCACCCCGCCGCCACCTACTCACCTCGATCAGAGACGCACCGCCGGCAGCCACACGCGCCCCATTTCCCCAGACCAGGAGAAGCAACTCGGCCCCTCCCTCTGAGAGCTCTATGAGCCAGAGAAGCCAGAGGGACTCCGGCGAAGGCGACACAGCGCCTCCTAGGGCCACTCCGCCACAGTGACAGCCACGGAGTTCAAGGAGCGCGGGAGGTTCCTGCAACTTGGCGCCTTCCCAATATTTGGGATTTTTCAACTCTTTATTTTTAAAAAAATGCTTTTGGAGATCCGGTTTGGTGTAGCGATTAAGGCAACAGGCCAGCCTTAGGGCACAGAGTCAGCCTGGTGAACCTTGGGCCAGTGAGTCCCTCTCTCTCTCTCTCAGCCCTAGGAATCAAACCATGCCAAAATATTTCTGAAAAACCTTGCCAAGAAAACTGCAGGGAATAGAACAGATAGTCACTAGAAGCCAACACTGACTCAACAGCACAAACAAACAAATAAACATGCTAGAGGTAGTCCTCAACGTATGACCACAATTGAGCCCAACATTTCTGTTACTAAGTGAGACATTTGTTGAGGGAGATGTGCCCCGTTTTACAACCTTTCTTGTCACATGTGTTTAGGGAATCACTGTAGTTGTTATTAACGCAGTTGTTAAATGAATCCGGCTTCCCCATTGACTTGGCTTGTCAGAAGGTTGAAAGAGGGGTTCTGCAATGTCAAATATGAGTCAGCTGCCAAACATTTGGATTTTGATGCATGTGACCATGGGAACGCTGCAATGGTCAAAAGTGTGAAAAACGATAAGTCACTTTTTTCAGTGTCATCATTAACTTCGAACAGTCACTTACCAAACTGTTGTAAGTCGAGGACTACCTGTATTTACCGTATCTAGTACAGCTGCATTGGGAACACTCACCAAGTTGGGGGAAAATAGGATACTATTACATAGTGTATTTAAAAATAAGCTCCCTTACAATTTTGAAATAACCAAGATGGAAAGGAAATCTTTTTTTCTTGGTTTAGGGCACAGGTGTCCAACTCGCGGCGTCACGTTGTTGTCACGTGACAGATCGTGACATTTTTTCCCTTCACAGAGCTGGGCTGGGCGGGGCTTCTGCATGCCGCATCCGGCCCATGGGCCGCCAGATTGCCTTCCCTGGTTTAGGGTGTCCTGTAAGATTGGATATAGATTGATTTGGATTCTAAAGGGAGCACTGCCATGAAAGAAAAACAGCATTCACTTAAATGAAAATTAACACATAGAATTCACTCTATGTTAACTATAACCTCTTCGTGATTCTCCATCCACCTTCAATTTTTCATGCTCCTCCAAATCACTCTGCTTTTTACACCACCAAACATTCATTCAATGCTAGGCTTTTTAATACCCAGAAAACAGGGTCATTTTGGGGGGATTCAGGAAGTACACCATCTCAGTTGTAACACCTGCCCTCTGGAATGGTATCCTCCCCAAGCCTCTCCCCAAGACTTGTGTGGCTCCCAACTAGCCATTTTTGAAGCCATGCTTTCGGGGAAGGTGGAAGCCATTTTGGAAGCAATAAAGTCAATAGGTGGAGAGGGAGGATTTGTAATAAAATGGGTGTTTAAAAGTTCAGTCTGGGAATCTGTGGGTTGAGGCAAAAAATTGTCGCTTACCAGGTCTGGTGAGGTTGAAAGGGTGTTTAACAGTTCAAGAGTTCTTTGAGGAGTCCAGCCTGCATTTAGCAGGCCTGTCGCATGTAAAGCTTGATATAAATGCTGTTTTGGAGAAGCTTGAGAAAATAAAAATTGGTCTGAAGTTGGAGGGTTGGAACATACAAGGGATTCAGAAGGTTGAAGTCCTTGATTAGAGTCATGAGGTGGAGTAAAATGGAGATCAAAGCAAGGTTGTTGTAAGCGTGGTTCTGTTCTTTCGGTGTTCGAGTGAAGAGAAGGAAAAAAAGTTGGGTCCTTTTGTAAAGAGGTTTGTACTTGCTGTGTAGCTTCAATAGAAAGTTTTTTTAGTCTTTTGGTTAATGATTGGTGCTGTTTTGTTAAGGATACGGTTAATGCATCAATCTCTTGTAAAGATAATTCGTTCAGGTTCAAGGATTCCATATTAGGTAAAACGTTCTATGATTTTAAAAAAATTACAAAAATTCATAGACCTGAGCAATAATTCTCCATCGTCTGCTACCATTTGTCAGATATATACTGATGGTCGTGCTCAATCAGTCTATGCGGAAGTTATTTAGGCCATACAGCTTCAGGTTTAAAACTTATTTTATTATTTACAAATATACAATAATGAACAGGGTGTCCTGCTGCATTTATTACCCTAATTGTATGACTCAGAGGTTGAGAGGGAGAGAAGTTCACTGCTGTCTTGCTGAGATGGATGGAGAGAATTAGGGAAGATATCCAATTGATTTGTGGGTATGACTCCAATAAGGGAGTTCATTGGTTTATACAGTCACATGGGATGTCTGTAGACTTAGAAGACTTAACCCCTTCTGGTGCCTGGGGCATCATACGTAGGCAATATCTGACAATGGACACTAATAAAAACTTTGTGGTTCTCTCAGGTCTTGGGATAGAACAGTTGTGGATCACTTTTTACTTCAGCTTAATTTTGTTCTTTTGGTTGCTCATGTTCTCTTTTACATGTATTATTTCTTTTATTTGTAAGTCACCAGGGTCTCAAAACTGGAATAAATTAATAAATATTCCCCAGACAGAAAACCCCAAATGTATCTTGAAGACAGCTATTTTCATATTATTTTATATTATCTATTGGCAGCCTATTCAGTTGTTCATTTTGTTCAGAATATTATTAGGCACTTTTTGTCTTTTCCTCATACAAACATATAGTATTTAATTTATAACTTCAATAGTTAATCATGCAACAATAATAGTATATCAAAATGTTCAATGGAAGTATTGCAGTTATAGAAAAAAAGTAATTACAATTTAATACAATTAGAATGATCAGTTAAAATTAAATAATTTTACGCTCTTATTTTTTTTTTCTAAGTAAAATAAAATATTCTTCAGATCCGGCTCAGCTCCTGGTGACTTCACAGACATGTCCACAGGTTTCCTGGCTTCAGTACAGAAGCATTTTGCTTTATTCTGGAATATTTTCCACAGCCTGCTCTGATGTTTTCTATCCCCACTCAAAACACTAATCCAACCCTGCTCCAATGGTGGGTTGCTACCAGTTCACCCCGGATTGGAGAAACGGTAGCGGCGGTGGCGGGAGGCTCCGCCTACCCATCCTGACGCTTTTGCGCATGTGCAGAAGCATCACACGTGTGCATGAGCGCACCCGTTTGCATGAGCAAACCTGTAGCAAACTAAATTGAAACCCACTACTGACCTGCTCCCTTTCTATACCCCCACAGTCAAGCACTGTGATCTATTGAGGACTTCTCAAAAAAGAAGGATGGGGGAGTCACTCATCTAATGATGCTGCATAATTTATTTGTGCCTCATATTTCTCCATATAATTAAGACAATGTAGGTTAACTTTCAGTTTCTCAATTACAGACCAGATTAAACTTTAGAAAATTTGCTTTTTTATATTCTACACATTATTACCTCCAACCAGTGAATTACCAGAAGCACATTACCAAAAAGACATCTCCTAATATCTAACTCTGAGGAGCCAAGAGGCAGGAGCTGTTAAATACAAAGAAACATGGATCAACGTACTTAAGAGAAAATTTCAGAAAAATGTCATGCAGAAGTGAATAATTTTTTAAACATTCTTATTCTATTAGTATCTTATGAAGTCAAAACACATCAAGCCCAATTTTCCACCAGGTCGCAGTTTACCAGAAACCCCTGTTCCTAAAGCATTTTTCTGCAAGCAACTCATAGGCTGATTAGAGCAATTGAACTAAGCTAAATATCATAGTAAAAGCAATCAACCAAGCAAAACTAATAACTATGGCCCACTTGCTACCAGAATACTATTTCATTTTGAGCTCCTATTTGTTTGCAATCCAAGCAACTATTAATACATACCCAATTCACAGTTCTCTGGGCAATATTTTAGAGTCATTACGCCCAAAGGATATTAGCTCTTGAAGGACAGCTCTGAGAGAAAGGACAACCCCACATGTAATCCACCATATATATATAAATATCCACACTTGGTAATGACTTTTGAGGGCTGGCTTTCTCAGTAATGTGCAAATTCATTATAATGATTTCAAAAGAGCCAATTATACCTTAGCTTTTGCTTTTTTTTTTAAAGATATAGCACCACAATTGCTAGCATGGACTAGTAATCCTGAAAATAATTATTCAGATGACTCACAATTAATGGAGAATTAATTAGACACATGAAACCTTGATCTTAAGTCTCTTAGCTGATTAAAGATCCGGGCCTAAGGCGCGACAGGATTATTCTGCACAAATTAGTGATATGAAAGAATTTAAATTGTCATTTGTGAAAATTAAAGTACAGGAGCTTTTCAAAGTATCATAATATATCATGAACTCTGCCCTAAACTAGGTATGTTTGAGGATGGACTATTTTTTTAAGTGAGATATCAAAGCATGGCACCCTGGCATATTTTCCACCATTGGCATATTTTCCATTGTCACATTTTCCATTCCATTGTTATGTGCAACCCAGATTAGCACCTTAAATCAATCAATACAATATAATATATATGACAAATCAATACTGATTTGAATGATCCATGAAGATTAGATTTATCAATGAGCTGACTTGAATACTTTGAAATCTCTCCTGGTTTCCGTGTGTTAATTCATGATAAAAAGGGGCTGAATATACAATATCACTATAACCTATCACAGAACAACAAAGTGTCCATATGCACGCGTGTCATAGGCAAGCAGAACTACAAATTATGGGTTGCCTGACTCCAACATACTTCTTGTAGTATACAATATACATTTAAGGCAATATAAATACAAACAATGCAAAATGCAGACATCCAGAAAAATAACACAGAATTCTCACAAAACAATTACAGATAGTCCTCGACTTACAACAGTTCATTTAGTGACCATTCAAAGTTACAACAGCACTGAAAAATGTGATTTATGACCATTTTTCACAGTTACAACTTTGCAGCATCCCCATACTCCTGTGATCAAAATTCAGATGCTTGGCAACTGCTTCATATTTATTACCGTTGCTGTGTCCCAAGGTCATGTGATCACCTTTTGCGATCTGACAAGCAAAGTCAATGGGAAAGCCAGATTCACTTAACCAAGCTACTAACTTATCAGCTGCAGTGATTCACTTAACAATGGTGGCAAGAAAGGTCGTAAACTGGGGCAAAACTCATTTAACTAATGTCTCACTTAAGAAAAATGTTGCGCTCAGTTGTGGTCGTAAGTTGAGGACTACCTGTATTGGCACAAAACCTGGGGGATGAGACAGGTTTTAACGGGTCATTTGAATAAGTTCAGGATGGGGACCATAAGAATATTTGGGGAGATATCATTCTAGAGAGCAGAAAACACCACTTCCTGGGTTCCATCAGATGCCAATTTTTACCTGATGTACCAGGAATATGTGACTCTGCCAGATTGTATAGGATGGGCAGCTGCAGAAACTATCTGAGACAAATGGTCCCTCAGGATTGCAGAAATCTGGACATCCAGTGGATGGCAGCAAGGAGAAGCAAAATTCCAATTCTTTGCTGCTGTTCTCTGGCCTCCATCTGTTTTCAGATACAGCAGCCCAAGCACAACTATCTTAACTGCGAATCACCTCAATTTTATGTGATCGTGTCTTATGCATATCCTTATAAAATGGTGTATACGAGAGGACTTATATTTGCAAACATAGGTAATAGGATACTGAAATAGTTCTACAGTGTATCCCTCTTGGAATCCCTGGCCAGGAGGATCTTTCACCACTATTCTGCATGTTTTCATCACTATAACACTGTCTCGAGGTTTTGAGCTTTATTTTCTTCGTTGAGTCAATAGCCTAAACTTTCTCCCCAACTTCTGTGCAAGTCTGAAAAAGGCATTGCACCTTTAGGGATAATTTTAACTCTAATGAGTGAAATTCTTAAAAAACCAGCATTTCCCCCCAGTTTTCAACAGATCAAACTACTTTAATGAAGAACGAAGAGGTGAGCTTGAAAGTGTTTTTTTCAGCATCCCCATAGAAGCATATTCACCCTAATAAGTAGAAAAAAATTTGAGAAATGGGTGAACTATAGTAGTGGCCAAAATTGTGGAAACCTTTTGGGAAAAAGTGTATTTTTGAGGTTTGATGGCTAATAACACCACTTTTTTGGGGAGTTTCAAGATAATCATATTCCACTGCTGGAATGGCCTAGGAATAGCCCAGACCTTAACCCAGCTGAAAATTTATGGAGCCCACTAAAGAAAGGTGTTAGTCAGAAGCGACCCACCAATAAAACCCAGTTAATAGAAGCAATCATTCAAACTTGGTTTCACATTATAACAGCTGCAGAACTAAAAGACTTCATCCACTCCATGGGAAAATGTTGTAAGGCCGTAATTCATGCTAAAGGTTACCCAACTAAATATTAACTGATGTGATAATTTTTGTATATCTCATTTTTTCTATGGTGACAGTTTTTATGTATCTCGTTTTTTCTACGTATTTCACTTTTCTTCTTTATACTGTAACGGCTATTCTAATAGCAAATCCTTCATAAAAGTTATTGCATTACATTCTTGATTAAATTATCTTGCCATTGAGATATAATTTTATGGTACTACTCAGTGATGGGATTCAGCCAGTTCGTACCACTTCGGGAGAACCGGTTGTTATCTTTCTGAGCAGTTTGGTGAATTGGTTGTGGAAGAAATCATTAGGGCAGAGAACCGGTTGTTAAATTATTTGAATCCCACCACTGGTACTACTCCAAAAAAAGTGGTGTTATTAGCTAGTTTTAGAAAATACACTTTTCCCAAAAGGTTTCCACAATTTTGGCCACTATTGTATATAAGCCCAATAACAATTTGCTGCTAATGTGTGCTAGAAATGAGAATTCCAGTCATTGATTAAATTCTTTTTTGCCACTACCGTACTTTCCCTTTACTCCAGGACTTCTCACAGATTACAATCAGGTTCTGAGATCACGTTTCTAGTTCCTTTAACATCCTGGAAGGTAGTCCATCCAATTTCAGAAACATAAAGCAGCAAGGTGCTCCTTACCAATTCCTCACCTCTTTTGATCTGCATTTTTCTTCTACCATCCTGTGATGCAGCTGCTGACAGATTGCACCACTTTTTCCTTTTGCTCGAAAACAGATACAAAATAGGAATTCAGTAGTTTGGCCTCTTCCTTGTTGCCCATAACCGTCTCACAGAGTTCTGCAACCATTGGGCTTCCTTAACTTTCTCTTGTGATGCAAGAACTCTTATTTATTATTTTTGGCATTTCTGACATTTCCGAGCCTTCGTTTCCCAATCCCATATTTATAGTTTTGACTGTTCCTTGGTATTTTGCTTTTGTTATGTGTTCGTCTTTCTCACCCAAGGAATTAATTAATTGACATATTTGTATGTTGTCTCTGATGATCATTCTAAGGTCTGCTTAACTTCCGCAACATGGTGCCCAAATAGCAAACCCTTTAGCTATTTTGTGAGATGGGGAAAACTTTCACGTGAAAGGCAGTTGTTTACTTCAGTGCTATGTACCATTGCAATGTTGTTTCTGATCAGGTTGTGTCCTTTATAAAATAGAAGATTTTAATAGCGGAGAGCAGTAGCCATTTTGTTCAATTGTGTACAGGTAGTTCTTGACTTACTACAGTTTGTTTAGTGAACATTCAAAGTTATAACAGCACTGAAAAGAGTAACTTATGACTGTTTTTCACATGACTGTTGCAGCATCTCCACGGTCACATGGTCAAAATTCAGACCCGGGGCAACTGACTCATATTTATGATGGTTGCAGTGTATTGGGATCATGTGAACACCTTTTGCCACCTTCTGACAAGCAAAATCAACGGGGAAGCCAGATTCACTAAGAAACCATGTCACTGACTTAACTACTGCAGTGATTCAGTTAAGAACTGCGGCAAGAAAGGTCATAAAATGGGGCAAAACTCTCTTAACATAGCAACAGAAATTTTGGGCTCAGTGATGGTCGTAAATGGAGGACTACCTGTACAATTAAATTTAAAATAAATATTAGAGTTAGTAGCAATTTGGTGCATGTTTAATCAATCAATCAGAAGAGAGCTGGAAGGATCTTGGAAGTCTTCTAGTCCAGCCCTCTGCTCAAACTGGAGGCCCTATACCATTTCAGACAGGTGATTGTCCAGTCTCTTCTTAAAAACATCCAGTGTTGAAGCACCCACAGCTTCTTAAGGCAAGCCATTCCACTGGTTAATTGTTCTCACTGTTAGAAAGTTTGTCCTTAGTGTTTATATGTAAACCATAAAATGATTATTAAATAAATTATAGGCATAAAATAATAAAACAGATATGGTAGCCCCAATCAAGAAACTGTATGGGTAGACCATGCTGTAATCCTTGGTTAATTCAACTGAATCCTCATTGAGTGAATCAATGTGACGGCCTTGATTTGCACAGCACAGCTGAATCAGAAATTAACTATACTGAATTAGGGTGGAGATGTTACCAAGGAATAAATGAAGTAAAGTCCTTAGGAGTAGCTGTATCTTTGAATTGAACCTTAAACTGTAGTATTTCTTTTCATGCTGATGTTAGCTCATTTGTTATATAAACTAGTGACATGGTGATTTTTTTTTACAAGTAAGCTAAAAGTTATTATTAGAAAAGAGGGGAACACCGAAACAAGGAAGTAAGATTTTTCTTTAGACTTTCTTTGACTCAGCAATACTTGCAAACTGAGCAAAGTCATGAAACTAGAATGTATTACGACCACAATTGACCCCAAAATTTCTGTGGTTAAGCAAGACAGTTGTTAAGTGAGTTTTACCCCATATTACAACCTTTCTTGCCACGATTATTAAGTGAATCACTGCAGTTGTTAAGTTAGTAACACGGTTGTTATGTGAATCTGGCTTCCTTATTGACTTTGTTTGTCAGAAGGTCGCAAAAGATGATCGCATGACCCCAGGACACTGCAGCCATCATAAATAAGTGCCAGTTGCCAACCATCCAAATTTTGATCATATGACCATGAGGTCACAAGGATGAAAAATGATCTTAAGTCACTTTTTTCAGTATCGTGTAACTTTGAATGGTCATTAACCTCGGAAGGATGAGTCAACCTTGAGCCAGTGAGATTTGAACTGCCGAACTGCAGCTAGCAGTCAGCTGAAGTAGCCTGCAGTGCTGCACTCTAACCACTGCGCCACCTCGGCTCTAATTTCTTAATGGTTCTAAGAAATATAGAAGACTTGAACAATTCTGACGTAGGTCCAGGGGCAAAGACAAAGAAGCATAATGGGGGATTCACCATCAAATCTATGCAGCACCAATTAGAGAAGAAATGGGGGGAAAAACCCTTCCCTGAACTGTATTCAGACAACAGTCCAAAGTAATCCATGTGCAGATATCCTTCAGTGGCTCTGGTGAGCACTCAGATCCCATCTGAGCAGTATAGTGAGCAAATTATGAAGTTCTCTATGAAGGAAATTGTTCAGATTTGTGTTGGTGTTGAAGCTAGTCCAAGGAACCCACCACACACGTATTATAATAGCTTAATTTCAGACAGTTCCACAGTTTCACTTGTGAGGAATTAGGTAAGATACTTGGATCTTTTTGGTCCTCCCATTGTATGTTTGGTTCCTTCCGTGGCTTGGCTCGTAAGAACTTCTAACAGTCATTTTGCATTATTAATTCATGTCTTTCAAGCTGTAAATGAAGTGGTGGTGACAATGAAATCCCTGTCCCTGACAAAGTGTCATTGGATCTAGCCGATCTTAAGAGCTATCATCCAATGCCAAAAAAAATAAATAAAAAAAATATATCCTTAGATGAGATAGATTATCCTAGTTCTTTTAAGCCTAGTTTTAAGCTTTGAATGATATGGAAGCATTGGTTAGAGATACAGAAATGACATGTAGCGTTTCTAAGAGCTGTATGAAGAATCAAATTTCACACATGTAGATTGTTACTTTGACTATTATTTTGGAAAGTTATCCTGTGGATAGCAAGATCCAGATGTTGCTGGTCAGAGTATAATAATCAAATTTAATGGATACATTCTGAAGTCATTCCATATGTTCTCTAGTCCATAGTAACAACATTATCTTCTTTCCTTAAGTATCTTGTGCATGGATATCTTTGTGGCTATTTGTTAAATATATCTGTGATTTCATAGGGTATGGTTGCTTGAATGGACAAATTTGAAATTGGCTGGATTCATATAATTTCATTGATATTCATATAATATCAATGTAGTTTATAGACTGTAGTGTTTGGGTTCATACAATGCCAAGGGTTATGGGGAAAAACATGTTGCACAAGTCCAGCTCTGATGAAGGAAGTTCTGACCCATGAACATTACTAGTGTAAAGATATCCTGATGTTTGGATTATCACATACCGGTAATTTTTGTTGCAGACAGGCTAAAATTCTTTATTCGACTGCAAGTCCAATTAGACTTTTATCCACCCCACCTAATAATGAGTACAGGATCAGAAATAAGTTCCACCCCATTTAGTAGGTACATATCCCCATAAAAATCTACATTATAGTCAGAAGTAGCGTATTTACTCAGATAAGTACTCTTAGAGCACCAACTGCTTATAAACAGTTACAGCACTGTAAAGCTTTATTTAATAGTAGCACCATCTGAGCAGATAAATGGTAATTTCCTTATTTGTCGAAAGATAGTTGC
Organism: Ptyas mucosa; assembly: GCA_012654045.1. NCBI lineage: Eukaryota > Metazoa > Chordata > Lepidosauria > Squamata > Colubridae > Ptyas > Ptyas mucosa. The sequence continues at coordinate 8,463,012 of WNWU01000036.1, forward strand.
CTGTTTTCTGTATAGATGGTTTTTTAATATATTGATTACCTCTTTTTTCCTGTTCCTCTTTTTACTCTAAACTTCATCTCCTCTTCTCAGACTGTTTGTTTAAAAGTTTTAGATCTTTTGAAGACATTTTCACTTAATTAGTTAAGTTTAGTGCCATAGGGCTAAAGAATGAGTATTCTGTTATATCCCACCTTTCTTTTCAGGTTTAACACTGTTATCAATCTGGGGTACAGATTCTAAGCAAGAGTATTCTTTCTGTCTTGAAATCAATACATTCTATATACTTTGGTTAAGGAACCGATGATTAGAGTTCTTTTCTTGACAGGCATGCAGTGCATTCTATAGTCCTAGCTGCTTTTTCTTCTTTTTAAACTTTGAGGCAATATTGCTTAAGGTTTCAATTTGGAGTTCTTCATTTTCTTATCTTCGTGTTGAATTTCCTGTCCTTATTTCCTCTTTTTTTCCTTAACAAGATTGAAATTATCTGGATGTCCATCAGTTGTTTTCCCAATTGGAAGTGGTGAAATTTCAGTTCTTTTTAACAGCCAGAAGAACCTCCACAATTAGAACTGATTTTTTATTTCTTCAGTTTTACATTTTTGTGACATTCATTTAATGTGGTTCCTTAAACAGAGAGGGTAAAATATAAATGCACCCATAACTGCTGTAAAAAAAAAGGAAGCCACTACTTCATGGTTTACTTTTTTCCCTTTATTTATTTCTTACTTATCACTTTTCCTTTCCTTTTCTTTACCTTTCTTTTGTTAAAAATGTGCAGTGTTTTTATGTTGTAAACAACGATTCAATAAAAATTAATTAGAAAATAATGCTATGATTTTTTTTCTTGTCCTGCCAATCTTTTTCATTTCAACCACCTCCCCCTTTCCTTCCTTTCTCTACCTTGTTTTGAGGAACTGGCCACTCTTATTTCACCTACTGTACTTTTTGTAGGAAACAAATCACTCGCTTTTCCCTTGCATGTCCTACACTGCCTAGCTAGCGCTGAAATTCCAGAGAAGAGGAGAGGAGAGAGGGAGGGGAGAGAGAGAGAGAGAGAGAGAGAGAGAGAGAGAGAGAGAGAGAGAGAAAGAAAGAGGAAGAGAGAAAGAGAGAAAGAAAGAAAGAGAGAGAAAGAAAGAAAGAAAAAGAAAGGAAGAAAGAAAGAAAGAGAGAGAAAGAAAGGAAGGAAGAAAGAGAAAGAAAGAGAAAGAAAGAAAGAAAGAAAGAAAAAGAGAAGGAAGGAGGAAGAAGGAGAGA
>WNWU01000036.1:8464433-8582833 GCA_012654045.1 Ptyas mucosa
AAGTAAGTAAGTAAGTAAGTAAGTAAGTAAGTAAGTAAGTAAGTAAGTAAGTAAGTAAGTTCTGGTTGCTCCTTGGCGACATGTGTTCGTGATGCCGAGGGGGCACATGGTTACTTTCTCTTTCCGTAGCCGCTTCTTCCGCCCGGAGTTGTCATGTGAGCTACCCGGGCAGCTGAGCGCAGCCGCCCCGGAAGACCTGGAGAGGTGGGGGCGGCTCTTTCGCCTCTTTCGGCGGGCATGGCGCTGCTTCTCCTGCTGCTGTCCGGCCGGCGTTGTTGCTGCCGCCCTGGCGGCTGCGGCTTGCGTTTAGGACTTCGCCGACCTCCAGTACCCGTTGCTTCCCTTCACCGGGCTTTACGCCCACCAGAGCCTCCCCCGTGGCCGGCCCTAAGGTGAGAATCTGGGCTGGGAGGCACGCCGGCTTCTGGTACTGGCGAGAGAGAGAGAGAGAGAGAGGCATGGCGACAGCCGCCGTTTGCATCCCCTTCCCTGTGTCTCTTCCCGGACTTCCACGCACGGGGCGCGGGGTGGTGGTGGATGCTGCGTGCCCGGCCCCTTCGTGCTGGAAGCGAGGGAAGATAATAGCATTTTGAGTGCCCCCTTGCAAAAGTAACCCGATTAAGTTCTCAGCCAGAGACGGTGGGTGCAAATGGTTCTGCCCCGATTATCCTTTAAGGGTTGCAAGGAAGAAGGCGGAGGCTTAGAGGAGGAGGGCAAGCGAGGGTGATCCTATGAAGAGGGAGAGCTGCTGTGCCATGTTGCAGCCTGGAGGAAAGATAGCTAAGGTGGCAGCCCATCGCATCCTTGGGATGTCTGAGCGGGAGGTCTCGGTGACTTTGGCTCCGAAGTACAGGTAGTCCTCAACTTGCAACAGTTCGTTTAGTGACCGTTCAAAGTTAGAACGTATCCTGAGAAAATGTGACTTACGGCCGTTTTTCACAGTTAACCACCTTTGCAGCATCCTCGATCATCACGTGATCAAACTTCAGAGGCTTGGCAACGGGCTCATATTTATGGCCGTTGCCGTGTCCCAGCATGGTCATGTGATCTCCTTTTGTGACGTTCTGACGACCAAAGTTAATGGGGAAGCCAGATTCACTTAACAACGAGGTGATCAACTGATCAACTGCAGTGACTCGCTTAAACAGCTGTGGCAAGAAAGGTCGTAAAATGGGGCAAACCTCACTTAGCAGATGTCTCGCTTAGCAACAGAAATTTTGGCCTCAGCTGTGATCGTAAGTCGAGGACTACTTATACAACATATAGAATTAAAGGGGTTAAGTTAGAGGAAAGGAGATGCTGCTTGAACATTAGAACAACATTCTGAGGATAATTCAGGGGTGAAATCCAGCAGGTTCTGACAGGTTCTGGAGAACCAGTAGTGGAAATTTTGAGTAGTTCGGAGAACCAGCAAATACCACCTCTGGCTGGCCCCAGAATGGGGTGGGAATGGAGATTTTGCAGTATCCTTCCCCTGCCACGCCCACCAAGCCACGCCCACAGAACCGATAGTAAAAAAAATTGAATTTCACCATTGGGATAATTACTATCCAACAGGGGAACCAATTCTTAGAGGGCAGGTGAGCTCCGTTTTGCTGGATGTATTCAAAACAAAGGTTACACAGCTTGGGTAGTTTCCGAAGTAGTTTGCTTGTTTCCTAGGATTTGAGAGACCATGATTGGCCAAGGTCCCCCAGCTGGCTTTGTGCCTAGGCAGAATTAAAACTCAGTCTTCCCATCTATAGCCTGATGCCTTAATTGTTATACATCAAGCTGGTTCTTAGGCAGCTATTTGGGGATATTTTAATTTGGAGTTCTCCAGTCAGCACCGGGTTGAGGGTCAGTGTCCTAAACAGCCCTTTTCAAGTCTTGGGATTCTATGAATATGCTGTGAGATAATGGTAGATGTAGTTCAGTCCAGCTGGAAGACAAGTGGTGAAGGAAAGATGTTTGAACAGTATGAACTCAAACAGTCCAAAGTAAATACACCCTGGGTGGGCTATACATTTTGTTATGTCATGTTTTCTTTAACACTTGTTTATTGAATATATTGCAATGACTGGATTTTTTACAACATGCTATTTTCAAACCAAGCCAAGTAAACACACTCTCTCTGCCTTCCACTTCAGAACTCCGATTAACTTCTTTAGTAGCGGTTAACCAAAAATAAGGCTTTATTTGAGGATATTTCAGATGGAGAGAATGTCATTTTTGAATGCTTCATTTCACTGATGTGATTATTGCCAGCAAAAGGAAAACACTTCTAAAACTGAAGTATTACTTATAACTAAGGATATTTTCACATTTGTTTCGTGATAACATGATAGGTTTTCTATGTTCAGAGATTTAAGGCAAAAGAAGATGGTGTTTTAAATTTGCCTCATGAGTTAGCAGTCTAAAGTGGTGCATTTCATGTCATTTTGCACAGCCTATAAAACATGAACATATATTTACAGTTTGGCTTTGGAAAGATCTCTTACTTTGATCTCTTACTTGGAAGAAAATCTGTTCCTCCTGCCAAGATTGCTTTAAATCCAAAATGTCTGTCTTGTTTCAAGGTTAGCGGAAGGTAGAATGATTAGCATTGATTCTCTCATTGTCCTAGCACTTGTCACAACATTTTTCAAAAAAGGAGGTTTACCACATTAGCTGATGAAAGTAAAATTAATTGTTACAAGGTTGGGGTTTTTTTGTAGCTGGATGTTGTTTAGAATGATTTTTTTAAATAATTTGGATGTTTTCCAAAACCATATTAAATGAATCACAGCATCTGATTAACAAGATACGCATTTTGCATTTTTGTTGAGCATAGGTCTTAACCTTTGCAACTAGACTTCAGTGTTATTTTGCTTTAGTAATAAAATTAGGAACTTGATTTATGTATAAGTTCTATGAAAATGTGTTCCAACCTTTTTTCATTGTGGGCATAAAATACTAATATTAAGCTGTACTGTTTGAAACATCAGTCAGAGATAGCTGTTCTACGTTATTCTGTTATAACTAAATATGAAAGTTGTTTCTATGTGCGCTAAACAGCATAAAAGAGATACATGACAATACAAGTGCTGAACTTGGATGTCCTTTCAGACTTCCAGTGTGCCATTTTTCTTCAAAAGCAAATTCAAACAAGCTTACCTCTGCTTTGGTTTCAAAAATCAAATACCTGAATCAGAAGTATGAAAGATATTTGGAAAGGAAATTCCCACGTTTCTATCAGCTATATTCAACATTTTTAAAAGGTGGGTTTTCATTTAAAAGTATAGTTTATAATTTCAGTGAAAAGGCAACCCAGGAACATATGTCTTAATTTTGGTAGTATGCAAAATGTTTTAAATTGAAAGTATCCTGTTTCAGGGTTGAAATGAATTGCACCGATAGAAGGGTGTCTAACAGAATTGTTTTGAAATGAGATGGGCGGCAAATAAATTTAATAATAAATAAAACAGTTCTTGCTTTTTTGAAGAATCTCAAAACTTAATTGAAATAACTTTTTGTATGTAAAACAACCGTTTCAAACTGAAAATGGAGTGTTTCTGCATACTATTCTGTACACTAAACTGAAATTTGGGAAACAAGCGCTTATATTAATTATAAATTGATTATGTATGCAGAATTCCAGATAAATGTACCTAATTCCGGTATAATGAAAGATTCTCATGCTTGTTCCTCCCCTTCCCAGTTCTTCTAGATTTACAAGGAAAATAATAAAAATGCATCCTTCCAATTTAAGTGGAACAGTTCATTATAACGTTTCAAGAGTCTTATTTGAAATTACAATTTGATCCTGACATGTTCTCAGGAACATCTTTAAGCTCAGAAGTCTTACGTAATTGTTGTTTGTTAATTCCTAGAGGAAGAGGGAAATAGAGAAGAGAGAATAAGTGAGTTTAAGGCTTCCCACAGTTCTTTTTAATAAAGAAGTGTTTTCCATTAAATCTGAATTAGTCCGGAGTTTGATTTGAGGAGGAAGAGATTAACACATGAGCAATATGCTGACATTCTGAATGAAGTTGTGTGTGTGCGTAAATTTCTTTTATGAAAGCAGTGGGTTTTGCAGAATGACAAGAAGGAAAGGAAAGAACATGTATAAGAATAGCCAGCATAGCTGAATGTCTCCTTATTTCAGAACAGTTTTCTCTCATTCCTTCTAAGAAAATAGTGATAAATAGTATAAATATAGGATACCTTACAAGAGGGCTGAAGAAGCTTATACTATGAAGACTATTATCAATGCTACTATTCTGTGTTTCTATGGCATGCCCTTATACCATTAAATCAGGAGGGAAACACTTAAATGACCAAGATTGTTTAGAAATTGAGCAAAACAGTCAAAGTGGGCCCTGAAATCGATGAACACAGGGAACTGTATGTCTTTGGTGATTCTCAGTCATTCAGGTTATGGTTGTCTCAAAGGTGCTTTTTCAAAAGGCAACTGGACTGTTTTCTTTCCTTGAAGAAGAAGAAAACATTTTGCTTCTCATCCAAGAAGCTTCCAACTGATGAACCTTCTCGGATGAGAAGCGAAATGTTTTCTTCTTTTTCCTCAAGGAAAAAAAACAATCCAAATTGCCTTTTGAAAAAGCACCATTGAGACAAGGAACTGTAATCTAGAAGGGAACGGATAGTGATATTTTCAGATTAAAATAAATATATGAAATACACAATAAAAAAAGTGGAAGTGAAATCTAAAAATAATTATAAAATGTTTTCTTCTTTTTCCTCAAGGAAAAAAAAACAATCCAAATTGCCTTTTGAAAAAGCACCATTGAGACAAGGAACTGTAATCTAGAAGGGAATGGATAGTGATATTTTCAGATTAAAATAAATATATGAAATACACAATAAAAAAGTGGAAGTGAAATCTAAAAATAATTATATGTTCTGTTCAGGCTTACAGGTTTTCTTTTCAGAAGCAAAAGAAATAAGAAGAATAAAGGCAGACATGTCAAATAAAAATATCCAGTTCCATCAACTTCCTTACAGGGAAATGGAGAGATTAAGACAGGTTGGTTTATATTCCATGTTCTCTCTTTCCTGTTGACTTTCTGATGCTTAAATTGCACTAGATATTGGAACTAACAGGTTAATTTTAGGCAGTATCTAGTTCCTGCACTTCAACAACCATCTTTATTCATACATGACGAATTACCTTGCATAGTACATATAGTACATCTTTTTGCTTCTACGTTCAAGGATTTTAACAAAAATGAACTACTTGAGGTAATGAGAAATATATCTATGCTGGAAACATGTTTGCTTTAGTTTGATATAGTGTTGTTTTACAGATGATCCTCTTTTGAAATGATCAGAAATGAGCATTCCCCCCCCCCCCCTTTCTAAGGCTCCATTCATTCAGCAATAATCTGGAGTTTGTCTTGTGATTAGAGAAAAAACAAGCAGCAGATGGGGCTAGAGTTAAAACAAATATAAAGCCACCCATTTTTCTAACAGTTATTTCTTGACACAATCTTACATTTTTCCAAAGCTGGAGATAAACAACTGACAATCCTTATCAGAGGCCTGAACTGATTTTTGCCCAGAATTTTAAAATTAGGGCAAGGAATTCATGACATACGGCCTCAGGGCTGACCTAGATTCCTGGCATAACCATCAGGCATAAACTGTGACTTAAAACCCACAGTGATTTATGTTCACACAATGCACCGAGTGAAAATCCGACCTACCATGTAATCTTGTGTCCTATTCACCATTCAGATCATATATAGTGGAGCAGATCTGTCATAAAACGTGCAACAACATTCCCTCTCTCCCCACCCCACCGCTCCGCCCAATGGTAACATTATTGTGATCTGGGTGCTTGGCAACCTGTTTGCACTTACATGGAAATGGAGAGGAGTTGAGCTCAGCGGGCAACTCTTTCTCTCCATGGGCTTAACAACCCAGGAGTTCACTTAATGACCATAACTGGGAGTGCCATGATTGCAGACATTGAGTGAAACAGTCACGTGGGCATCTCAATGTCCTCATCGTTGAACAATCGAGATTCCAGTCCCAATTGCGATGGACTTCCTGTATTGCGTGAATCCAAATAGTTATGGCTTTTTAAATAAATCTTGGTTAAATTAATCATGATTTACAATAATGAGTGAATAATTATGTGCCGTGGACAATACTCATATGCAGCAGTCTCTAATAGCTTTCAGATAATTAATGGATAATTTCTGAAAGATATTAGAAAATGAGGCTTGAGAACCTAATGTCCTTTCCCCCCCCCTTAAAGTATTTAATTTATTAAAGTATGAACCTAATGTCCTTTTAATGACTCTGTTCTAGCTATGAGCAAAATGGCCTAATCCTGTGATAGTGAACCTATGGCAAGTGTGCCACAGGTGGCACGCAGAGCCCTCTCTGTGGGCACGTGAGCCGTTGCCCCAGCTCAGTTCCACTGCGCATGTGTGCGTGCCTCCCACCGGCCAGCTGATCTTTGGGTCTCTGCCATGCATGCGTGGGGAGAGAGGCACATGCGGGATATGCATGCGCATGCATGGGGGAAGCATGGGGGGGGGGGTCATGCACGCATTGCATTATGGGTTATAAGTGTAGGGAGGCTTACTAGGCCCAAAACGGGGTGCAGGGAGGTGCAGCACACCCCCCCGGGGTCTGTTTTTGCCCCCAGGAGGCTGCAGGGAGGCCTACTAGGCCCCAAACGGAGTGCAGGGGGAGCACATAAGGATGGGAGGGATCACGCACGCATGTGCAGGGGGGTGGGGCACGCGGGGGAGGTCACGCACACATTGCGTTATGGATGCGGGCAGGTGCACACGCTTTCAGCACGCAACAGCAAAAAGGTTAGCCATCACTGCCTAATCCCTTCATCTCCCAGTGGTCAAACCTGCAGAAGACCACTGTCTTGCGGTCTCCTTGTGAGGGGCAACTATCCAGAGCATATGTGGGTCATCTCCCATCCTCTCCTTGTCTGGAGAGATTCCAAAGAACTGGCCTACTCACCATTCCTTGGTCTGTGCCACAATCGTCAACTCTGCTTTCCCAGAGTCATCTGCGGTTTGCCATACCTCCCTCAGAAGTCCAGTCTCAGTCGTTTAATCTTTTCTTTATCCTACTATAGGACTTTCACATTTGTGTATTGCAACCCTAACAACTATGCAGTAGAAATAAATAGTCTCTTTATTTCAGTCATCAGTCAGCATAATACAGTATAATATTAAAAAATAAAATGAAAGCCATCCCATTATGTTAGTAGTGTAACCCCCAGGCTCCTCAAAGTGGTCATTATCAAATCCCCAAGAGCTTCTGGGACTGTCCAAAAGGTTGATAAATAGCTGGGGATCAAAAGGAAGTTGGTAAATAGCTGGGGATTAATAGGTGATCAATAAACAATAGAAAGTCAATTTTCTGAGGTCTGTATAGAGTTCCATGCCATTTCTAGTCCTGAAGGTTATTAAGCTAGTGGTAAGACATTGTTACTTAAGGTTGGATGGTCACTTGCCAATGACAGTCGGCTTGACTTTTCTCTGTTATAGTTATTCATAGTACTATAGTACTAAATTATTTTCATATAATAAATGTTTGGGATCAGTGAACAATCTGAAACTTCATCAATCAATGAGCTATGACTTTGTGGACCCCTGGCCTATATGCTAAAAGAATTGACTAAAATTTGATCTCTAGCACAAACTATATGACATCATGATATCAAGACTACTAAGGGTATTTTTTTGAAAGACAAAAGTGAATATAAGAGAGATAATTTGGGTAAAATTGTAGAATTTATGAAGTTAAAGTAACTATCATGAAATACAAAAACACTATCACTAAAATCTAGAGGTAAACTAATATCAATATTGTAACTATAGCAACTGTAAGAGTATAAAGTTTGTAAAGGAATTATAATAACTTTTAAAAGGCTAAAGAACCAAAAACTGACCAATTGTAAAACTGTTTTCCTGCATTGTTAAGGGAGTTTCTGGCAATTGACAATAATAGTAACTATGCACTGTTCCTCTAGTTTCGCAGGGATCTTATTAAAGCCATTCCTGTTGGGATTCTCTCTCTTCCACCCTTCGCCAACTATTTAGTTCTTTTGCTTATGTAAGTAGAATTTTGTCTTTATCTAGATCCTTAAGATTTACTGGGATACAGCCTTTTTGCCCTCTCTCCTGTCTTCCAATATAAACTAAACGCTTTAAAATGCTCACTTTTTTTTAAAAGGACAAATTGGAAGATTGCGAAATGTTTTAACGGGGAAAAAAAAGTTGTGCGGGTAAAAACACTATCTCAATTGGCATTTCTCCTGCCCTGTTTCTTCATAATAAAAGAAGGAAAAAGAAGCACAAATAGGACGAATTTGTTCTTACTTTTACCAGCCCAATATGCCTGGGTGGCAAGGCAGCTTGGCCTTGCAAAAACATTGTAGGTTTTCATTTCAGAAAAGGAAACAGGACATGAAGACATAATTGCTATAGCAGATTTGAACTAAAATATGATTAAAGGCCACTCTGTCTACTGATAAAGCCTGTGATTGCCAGCATAGAATATGGAATATATATATTGCACAAGAACAGAACTGGTGTATTTATTAAACCTTCCCTCCAGGGGCGGGTTTCAAAACCTGTCACTACTGGTTCGCTCGTGGGTGCGTGCGCACTCAACACTTCGGCGCATGCGTAGAAGCGGGTGGCCAGAGCCTCCTGCCACCGCTGCTACTGGTTCGCCCGACCCGGGTCAAACCGGTAGCAACCCACCACTGCTTCCACCCACTTTTCACGAGTGCAAGATGGCTTACAAAAAAATACTAAAAGAAATACATTGGAAAACAAAGAAGTAATAAAACCGCAAAGAGGAACAAGAGACAAATAAGAATCACATTTACTATTAATGGAATCATCAAGGTAAATCTGGCCTGGCACCTAAATTATGGCATCTGGGAAGAGAATTCCAAAGACTGGAATTTTCCAAGACTGAGGAACCAGATCTCAAAAGGTTGTATGTATTTGCGGTCAGATACTATTTGATAGAAGAAATTTTATTGGATGTATTGACAACGTAAGATATCATGTTTCTTTTTGTTAAGTACATTTTCAGCAGTCTTATGAAGATAACTTAAAACTTGGCTTTTAACAAGACCTGGCTAAATTTCCAAAAGAAGAATTCCATAGGAATTCAGGATGTCAGGGCCATGGTTACACTTGCCAGACTGCTGTTTTCTTCTTCCCTTAGTGGAAATTATCTTAAGTAAAAGCTTTCACTGTGGGTGGAAACTGTAAAATCCATTTCCTGTTGCAACATTTAGGTTTCCTTGGCCTAAATTGGATTGTAAATGTATAATACACGTATTCCTAAATTTGTATTTGTTAGTCATCTTGGTTTAGAAGTAAGTCACTTCTTCCAAACAATTTCTCCTTCCCAAGGTATTTATTCCCAAGACAGCTCTTAATACGCCACTTCTGGACTCCTGAACAACAAGCTGAGTTTCTGAACACTTACCACAATATGAGGAGGGAGGCATATACTGAAGTGATTGATGGTCTAACACATCTGTCTCACTTCCCAGATGATCCTCCGCTTCGCCAACAGATGCTATATCTCTGTGAAAAGGTACTTCTTTCTCCATTGACAAAGAAGCAATCCTGGATATTTTAAAGTGTTATTCTTTTTTTTTTAAAAAAACGACTTTCCTTTTTTGTGAGCTGCCTTTTAAAAGTAGTTTAACCTTTAATTCTTTTTCTTGCCATAGCATAGTTCACATACACTAAGCCACTCTTTGATTAATTATGTTTTACTAAATTACTATACAAGTAGTCCACGACTTACCGCCACAATTGAGACCAAAATTTCCCGTGCTAAGTGAGTTTTGTCCCAGTCAACTACCATTTTGCCACAGTTGTTAAGTGAATCACTGCAGTTGTTAAATGAATCATGTGGTCATTAAGAGAATCTGGCTTTTCCATTGATTTTGTTTGTCGGAAGCCGGCTGAGGTTATAAGTGGTGAACACATGACTCCCAGACAGGGTGACTCTCATAAAATACATTCCAGTTGCCAAGTGCCCGGATTTTGATCATGTGACCGTAGGGATTCTGCAACGGTTGTAAGCGTGAAAACCGGTCATTTGTTTTAATGCTACTGTAACTTAAAATGGTCACTAAACAAACAATTGTAAGTTGAGGACTACTGTACACTCTTGCAATAGTTGGGTTCAGAAATTGTGCTAAATTAGTGAACAATATGTGAACAAAACCGGAGAATCAATGTCCGGCATCTTTTCTAAAGTATAATGAAACACCTAGAAGTTGCTGTTATATATGATACATTTTTCCATTAATATGCATGCAGGTGAGTCTATGGCCAAGTGCATAGACCATCCTATATACTTAATCTCCTGTAGGCAAAAGTGTAAGAATGTTTCAGTTATTTAGTGGTTTGCCACTGTTGAAAAGACACTGTGCAGATGCACTCATAATGCTTTATAAAATAATAATGTCAGCATACATTATAGTGGAAAGAAACAAATAAGCAAATTCTTATTTGCATGTAGCCTTACATACCACAGTTGTAGGGAGGTACCAGTTGACTGTTGTAGCAAGGTGTTGGGAAGAGTTTAATATTCACATTTTCTGATGCAATAAGGTAAAATTGGCATATAGTAAAGAAAAGCCTGGTGGGTGGATGTCTTAAACACTTGTGGTAGTTGTCTTAGTTGTGTACGGGATCAGGTCCTACTTTATACTTGGGAGAAATTGCTTTTCTGTTTCTTTAAGGTTCAGAAAGGATTTCATCCAGATGTAACGGAGCTTAAAGCTGTGAGGAGTTTATTTGTGGGGCATCCCTTTGGTATCCAACAGCTCACGGTTCAGCATGTGGTAGGTGCCTTTTAAGGAATAAAATTGCCTTTAATCAAAGAAAAGAATACATCTAACTTTGTTTGTACTTGGAAACCGTTTCTAAATTTTGTGCTTGAGACAGGAAAAAAAATGAAACTTTGACGTTGGAATTTGCTAATTAGATAAATTTCTTGGTTTTTTCCCCCAAGTTTTTTATTTTATTTTACATATACACATCAATGCGTGAACAGTGTGGCACCTGGGTGTCACACATTTTAATACAGATAAAACTAGTAATATTAATCATAGTTGTTACATTCATCCAGCTTATGTATTTCTAATAATAATACATGTTTATATTGTTATAGTCTTTCATTATTAAATTATTCCATGTTTCAATATATTGTTCTAATGCCAATCACCATATTGTTTAAAGGTACATAATACCGCCATTCAATTTCTAAACTTCCCTCTTGTTATTGCTTTTATTATGTAAAAATGTGTATACTAATATTCCCCCTTTCTCTTATTTCTATCTCTATTCTGACTTTTAATCATGCCACCCTTATATTAAATGACGTTTTCTTTCTATCCAACATCTCTCGCCCACTTTGGTGCTTTGAATCCTGTTCATTTTTAATTTACCTTCCATATTTCACTCTTTGCATTTATTTGTATTAAGATACAATCATTCATTATTTCATTATTCAATATTTCAATACACAGTTCTAATACCAATCACAATATTATTTAAACATACAAGATTATTCTAATCATATTCTTTACAATCATCAAATTTATATGATTCTGATAGCAATACACATGTTTATATTAAGGTATGTTTTTCATTATTTAATTGCTCAATGTTTCAATATATTATTCCAATGCCAATCACAATATTATTTAAACGTACTTAATATTACCATCATTCAATCTTTAGTTTTCCTATTTTATTATTGCTTTTGTTTCATTGTATATATATGTTCCCCCATTCTCTTATTTCTACGTAACTTCTAATCATGCCACCATTCAAAAAAGAAGGGAAAGAAAAAAAAATCCTTTCCTTTCTATCCATCGTCTCTTGCCCGTTTCAGTACTTTGATTCCTATTCTTTTTTTGACTTGCCTCCCATATTCCTCTATTGGATCTTCATCTCTATCTGCATCTACATCCTGGCAATTCAGTCTGGGTGTTTCTCCCATTTCTATCCTCTTCCACTGCCTAGCTTTCAAAATATCTGACCAATATTTCGGGTTCGGACAGATAGATAAAATTTCTTGTTAAAGAAATGGCTAGCAGGGGCTGTAATGCTTTTATTCTACTGCACTGAAAAGAGTTGGAAGTTAATTCTTTTTTGGGGGGGGGGTGTTCCTTATCCCTAATTTTCTCTCTCTCTTCTTTCCCTTCCCCATTTTCCTATATTTATTTTCACTTGTATATTTTTATAACTTTAATAAAATTATAATTAAAAAAGGAATGAAACTGGATAACTGCTTAAAAGCCTTCGTTGTCCCTTTATGATGAATCTGTTAACTAACATTTCCTCTTTCAGGTCAGGCGCTTTGCCTAAAAGGCTTGAAAAACCAAAAAAAACCCCAGGTTTCTTCCTACTTACAAATCTTAAAACTCCATATTCAGCAATGGGTTGGATTTAAATCAGGATGTGATTGCATCTGCTATCATTGTTCATCCCGAGTGCACAGGGAGCACATTTAGTTCAGAAATGGAGATTCACAGTAAAGCATTTTGATCTGAAAGCCTTTGGGCGCTTTAATGTTACCTTTGCCTTGTTTTCCTCAGAAAGTTCTCAGTCATGTTTTGTTCCTGACGCCTCGCTTGCCATCTTTCTTCCTGAGAAATCGCTTGAGGAGCCATCTCTCTGAGCTGCATTATCTGGACCAGGCAATGGTGAAACTAGGAGTAAGCCAGCTGACAGATGAAGAAGTGCAAGTGGTAAGATAAATTCGTATGAGATGGATGATTGGGCCTTGTGGTTGACTGTGGACTAGTTATTATTCATTTTCTGCCTTAACCCTCATAAGCGCTGGGCAGTTTACACACAAGTAATAGTCAGAGTTACCAGTCTCAAAACCAATACAGACTTTCTATGACCTATAATGTGATGGCTTATTCAACAAACCAGGTATAAATTAATTTAGCATATTGTGGGCGAAGTTGGACAATTGGGGGCACTATCTTACCTTGCTTTCAGTTGTACAGGAATGCTGTGGAATGGAGGGGGATGCCTCCCTATCTGTCTTCGCAGCTGAGAGGGGATACATTAATGTTCTAGGCCAGTAATGGCGAACCTTTTAGACACCCAAGTGCCCAAACTGCATGCGTCTGCATGCCCAAACTACAAGGTGCGCATGCATACGCAGTAGAGACCCGAAGAGCAGCTGGCTGGCGGGAGGTGAGGCATCCCAACACCGGCAGTTCTGCAAGTGGTGAAATCTTTTTCTTTTGTCGTTTGCAGGGAACCTTCTGTTTCCCTGCAAATGACGGCGAGAAATGCCGTGGAGAAACACGGTGGAGCTGAGCTGGAGTCACAGCATGCGTGCCATCTCTGGCACGCGTGCCATCGGTTCGCCATCACGGCTCTAGGCAAACAAGACACATTTAGAGGAATTAGCTCCTTCTCCCAATGGCCCTAAACGTATTGATTTTTAGCTCCTGTTAAAAATATTCGTAAAATTCAAAATGCCAAAAGCCATGCTCCAAATATTTGGGGGTGTTTGCAACTGAGGGTTATATGCCTCTTATATGTAACACCAACCCAGCTGTTTCTTGGATTCGATGATTCTTTGTGACATGAAGGCATCTCATTGCATTCCAAGGGGTTCCTCTGATTTTTTGCAGGCATGCTATACCCGTGGCTTGAATTCCGTTCATCTTGATCCAGCTGATAGTAGGCGCTGGTTGAACCAGTGGCTATCACTCTCCTGTTCACTAAGAGGTAAGATTGGCTGAACTATTGAAAGGAGGATTAGTATTATAACTATTCTGGAAAATTTCTCACCTCAAAACGCACATCCACCCCTCTCTGCCTAACTAGGTGTCTGTAATAAATAAATAAATGTAAGAAATAAAACCTAAAAGGGAGCTAACCATAGATAAGCCAAGAATATTAAAGCAGAATCTCTTAATAATTAAAAAAAATATTGCTGAGTTATTGTGTCACAAACTGTACTGGTCATAAGCCATACCATAGTGACATACGATAGTAGTCCTCAACAATATTTGAGATCGGAATTTCCGTCGCTAAGTGATGTCATAAAGCAATGTCATGTGACCACATTGCTTAACAAAGGCAATCCCGGCAAGCCTGTT
This sequence comes from Ptyas mucosa, assembly GCA_012654045.1. Classification (NCBI taxonomy): domain Eukaryota; kingdom Metazoa; phylum Chordata; class Lepidosauria; order Squamata; family Colubridae; genus Ptyas; species Ptyas mucosa. The sequence goes on from WNWU01000036.1 coordinate 8,478,565, forward strand.
GCCATTGTTAAGCAAGGACCTCCTCACAACTTCATGCGGGTTTCCAGCAACCAGAGTCAGTGGGGAAGCTGACAGGAAGTTGCAAGTTCCAGGTAGTTCACAAACAGTTCAGTGGGCAACTAAGTGGCAGCTGGAGAAGGTTGCGTAGGTGGCAAAAGTGGCTGCTGCTATGGGGAGGAGTGTGCACACGGGTGGCCGGTGCAGTGCCAACCCAGTGCGGTTGGCTACTGCCGAATGGAGACTTACCCTAGCAACTTGCAATCTTCCCTGTCGGCTTCGCCATTAAAGTCAATGGAGTCCCTTGTGGGAAGCCACGGGGAAGGTTGTAAATGATCATGTGACCAGGGGTGCTGCAACTACCATTAACATGAGACGGGTTGCCAAGCACCAAGTTTATAGTGAGAAGGTACAGAGGTGCTGCGACAGCCAAAATAGTGACTGGTCGTAAGCTGACTCATTTCAGCACTTTCGTTAACTTTGAATGGTTGCTGAATTAGTGGTTTTTAACCCAGGATTATCTATAGAAAAAACTCTAAATAGTATTGTATACTACACAACAGAAGAGAATATCTTTGGGATATTAGCTTGGTACTATCTGGGGTAAAAACCTTAATTTCCTGGAGTTCCAGTCAGGAAAACTTCTTTGCAGTGGTAAACGTCAGGCATTGAACAAGCAACTCTGAAAGAAGTTGGAAAATCGTGGTGGAAAATAGGGATTCTCCTCTTAACAATCCACAAATATATAATTATATAGGTAATGCAGGTAGTCCTCGACTTAAAACCATAATGGAGCCCACAACTTCTGTTGCTAAGCAAGAAAGTTGAATTGTGCCCCGTTTCATTACCTTTTTTGCCATAATTGCTAAGCGAATCATGCTGTCATTAAGTGAATCTGGCTTCCCCATTGACTTTGCTTGTCAGAAGCCAGCTGGGATGGTTACATATGATCACATGACCCCAGGTCAGTGCAACTATCAAGCACAGTTGTCAGGCGCTTGAATTTTGATCAAGTGGCCATGGGGATGCTACAGCAGTCATGTGAGAACCGCTCATAAATCACTTTTTCAGTTCTGTTGTAACCTCAAATCCTAACTGAATGAATGGCTGTAAGTTTGAGGACTACTTACATTCATATATGTTGTCAGCTGAGTTCCTGGAATGCTTTATCTCATCTCCATTTAACTGTTTCAATTTTGTGTGTATAATATTTTAGGATGGATCATTGCAACTTTTAGCTCTGGCTAGGTGATGTCCTGCACTTTTGAGTGCTCTTGCTGCTTTAATTTAATAAATGACACAAAATGAAAATCTCAAGTTTCCATTTTTAATAAAATGTTAAGGCTTTTGGCCAGATGAAAGTCTTCAAAGATCAAAATCCCAAGCAAAGAACCCAGTTAAGCAGAGCTGAGCTTATTTCAGGGTCTTTTATGCCCTTCTTTCTCATTAATATGTTCTCTGATCATTTTTAATTCTCCATGTCTTATTTAAACTTGTAATTGTGATTTTAAAAAAGGGAACTCAATACATGTTAAGTTTTTGAGTGTGTGATACTTCATATGGCAGTGCAAACTCAAAAAAAGAGATGAATTCCAGTCATTTACAATTTTAAGGTTATTAAAGGGGAGGAATATACAAAACAATAAAGGTTGGCTGAAAAATACACAACTAATACTTCTGTAGGCTTAGTTATGCAGAGGATTGAAATGTGTCCCATTTTATTTCTTGACATGCACAGTCCACAGCTACCCTGGGGCAACATGGGCCATTTCTCTGTGTAACGAGTATCAAATTGTGGTGGGAATTTGTCGTGTCAGAAGCTGTGATGCTGCTGCAGAAAGTTAACAAACAAGCAGACAGATGCATTGCAAGGAGGGGCCACAAAGAAGATGGTTATAAATAGAAAAATGCTTAGACTGCAATACCAGGAAAGATTAGTGTTCTACCCATAAAACTAATGAAGTTCTTAGGTATAAAAACATAGCAAAAATAAAATTTGTGTTTAACCTTCTGAACTGAAATAATTGATTTTTAAAATGAATGATTTATTGAGGATACAGTAAGCGAAGCAGTTAAGTCTTGTTCTTCCTGATCTTTCAGAAGGGATTGAGAATTGTCTCCTTCCTATTTCTATATGTCAGAAAAAGCTCTTTGCAATTCAAAGTTAGTGTTAAAATGTTTGTGCGTATAATCCAGTGAAATAGAAAGCTATTATCTTTTCAGACTCTGAGACTTCACTCTTGGCACACGCGATGGTCTTACTTTCTATCAACTTCACTCGTTCCTCTAAGAGCTAACCGGAAACAGCCCCTTCTGGATTATTGAATATATACTGTATATGGACTGAAGAGTGAACCAGAAAGGGGAATACATTTTCTTTTCATTGACTCAGAAAAAAGAAGGGGGTGGGTGAGTGGGTTGGGAGGCAAGAATCCAGCAGAAGAAACCTCAGTGAACTTGTTAATGTAGAATTGGCACTAGAAGAAACATTGCAATATGAATAGAATTTTCCCACTGGCTGTTTTGAGTGAAGACAATTGCTAAGATAGCACAACAAAATACCTCTGCTGTATATTTCACTAATTTTGCATTTAAGCCTAGTTCAGTTATGACCTCACAGACCCCTTTCTTGGATTGTCAGAGTATAATGTATGTCTGTTCAGACTTGTCAGTCCAAAGTCTTGCTAATAATGCTTGAGACAAAATCTTTGGTTGGAAAGACACTCTATTCCCTCAAATGGCTACAATGAAGTTTGTTTCATAATGGCCAAGAAGTGGTGCAAATATATATATATATATAAAATGAACAATTGCAGAATACACACTGGTACAATGCAGCTTTTTTTTGCTAAATACACAGTGTCACATGCCACTTTCTGTGATTTCAGTCTTGCCAGTTTGGGGGGGGGGAGATCCACATGTCTTAATGTTTGTTTCTTCTATCCCTTTTGTCTTGAAATGTTACAGGGACACTATTTCTCTCTCCAGCTGCAATTGTTAGAGGGACTAGGATGGAAATGTTAGGTCAGTATTGAAGCTAAAGCCTCTCTCCATCTAGGTGTATTATAATTCACACACACACACACACACACACACATATTTTGCAGGACTTAATGGTAAAGACCCAAGCCAGCAAAAGACTGGGAAGGCACAGCGGAGATAGCACTGGTCATTCCTATCAAAAGGGAAGACTCAATCTTGGTCTCTCAGGAGCCATAAGATTTGCAGGATTTTATTATTATTATTATTATGAAGTGTAGCAGACTTGAAAAATCATTTAGGGGTGGGGGGGGAAAGAGGTGGATTAAAAAAAAAAAAAAGACTGCATGTAGTATACCAGAATCTGGAATTCTGGATGGCATGTGTAAATTGAGGAAGTCTGTATTTGAGCTAATCATAAAATGTGTGAGAAATTTATATATTATGTGTATTTTACTTGAAAGATAAATGTTTACCATTAAAGATGGCTAACATTAAAAAATGCATCGATCTTTTAATTGTGGAGTTTTGAAGTTATTCTGTTAACATATCACTATTGTGACTCCCTTTGAGTATCTGAGCTTGAGTCATAAATTACTGGAAACACTCAAACTATGAATAGTTGTTTTCCCCTATAAAATAACTAGTGACTACTAAGTTCATGACCCAAGTCTTCGTTGTGTGCACTTTAGTCCCAAGTAATACGATCAGTCTTTTTGAAATAACATCTATGCAAGGGAATAAAAACCTTGGATGTGATGCCTGAAAAGATTTTTCCATAAGGTTTCACTATGAGATAAATGGATAACTTGTCACAAATCAAAATTAAGCCAAACTGCAAAAACTACCTTGGAAGATGATATCTACAGTGATCCAATGCAGAATCTCTCCATTATGATGAAACATTGTACATACTTTGATACTGTTTAGTTCCTTTAGACAAAGGATTGTTTCACAAATGCAGACTCTGCAAGTATTAATCATATGTTGCCCTTTGGTTAAAAGCAGCTGTGAAAAATACCAGAAAACGTGCATGCACGCTGGGTCTGTAACTGAATAGAAGGCGGCTACAATTTTGAGAACAAAATTCGCTTCATGTAAGTTTACGCATTTATTTGCTTTTACACTTAAATATCCTCTTTAAATACAGCATTATCACAATGAAAAGAACATAAAGGCAAAACAAAATGTAAAGGACCTGACAAGCTTTGGATTCACATTGAAAATGCCACCTGTGTATTTCCTGCAGGAAAGCAGAGTTATGAAGTTATCAGTTGCAAGTGTCAAAAGAGGACAGGGCTAATACCAATTATGTCAGACCAGGGCTTCTGTGAATAGAAGTCTCTTCCAGGTAGTAAAAGGGCTGTCCTGTAAACAGTTCAGTAGCACCAAAAGAAGGGAAGAAGGGAAAACAGGCGAATGTACCACCACATCAGAGTAAGAAAGATAGTGTTGTTATTAATAACAAAAGGGAGACAGGCAAGAGAATAGGCCTTTTTGCATTAAAGAACATTCTTTAAAACAAAAGCTTTCTAAGAAGCCCAGCCTCTACTATAGGATTTAGAAATAAAATTGTCATTTGAGATCAGCGCCCTTTCTTTTTTCATAATGCTCAGGAAGGAGTGTTTTCCCCCCCTAGCTGTTTTTCTACAAATAGCTATTTAAGGTGGTATTTTTCTGTCATAACTAAGCACTCTCGTGGAAAAGAAAGCCAGTGTAATATTTAATAGTTCAGATGGCTATGTTGAGGTTCTGTTTTCCCTTTTATCTACACCTCTGGGTAAGAATGTAGTATTTTAGTACTTTAGTTTCTACCAAGCCATTACATTAATCATTGCATTCCGGAATGTCAGTCACGAGAATTGTTTCTGCATTATAAAAATGGAATCCTGGTATTTTAAGTGTGAAGCTGCTTCCATTTTCAGAAAGTGTATTCCACCAAACCATCTGTGAGTATTGGCAGGTGGCCAAGGGGTGCAACAGCTTAAGCACTCAACAGGAGGAGATTCTTATACTGCCAGATCTGCAAGGATTGAGGTAAGCCCCATTGAAAATCTTGATTCTAGGGCTGATTGTGCCCAAACCCCAGAATAACACCATGCAATTAAAGGCAGCAAAGTCTCTGGCTTTAGCTACTACTTTAGAGCAGATCTACAACACAATGGTCCTAATTCAGGGCTATAGAGACTATAGCTGGAACAATGGAGGGGTAATATAGGAAAAAGGCAAGTGCATCTGCCCATAATAATGTTACTGTAACATTATAAACCTACAGCTGCCCATAATAATGTTACTCTAATTGTGTAAAAAAGCAATTACAGGTCAGTATTATTATAAATAGCCAAGGTGCTTTCAAAGAGTTGAGAATTTTATAAGAGATGCCTTCTCTTTGACCTAGATACCTACAAAATTATGCATTCAATGTAGGAGGAAATTTTTTTTATTCTGTTTGATTCAAATGTGAAGAGCACTAAATACATTTGCTACAGTGTGAGTTGCATCTGGGATCAGCTGCCTTGAAAATAAATCTAGATTATAGCACCACTTGTTTTGTAAACTACAAATGTGAGAATTAGGAAAGATTCCTCCTAAAGACACCAATGGACTCTCAAACTCAACAGTAGCCTGGGGGTAAAACAGCATGGAATAAAAGCCTAAACACCCTCTCAGGAATGAGATGAGTATATAGGAAGGAGTGTTCGTGTGTGTCATGCAACAACGTGTGGCTTTTTAAAGACGAGGACAGTGGACATTTTTAAGGCTGCACATTCATCCTGTTACATTTTAAAATGTACAAAGGAGACATTTGCCCACTAAACATAGCATTGCTTCTAAACAATCCCCCGAAAGAGGTAGTGATGTGAAAGCAATTAAGTAGTTAGTAATCTGGCAAAAGTACAGAAGCCCTGGCTGTATACTATATGCTAATCTGCAAAAGGAGAGCCTGGGTGAAATAAGGTAAAAATCAAGACAGGAATTTAGTACTGGAGTCTTTGCATCTATTCTGAAGCCTGGAATGATGTTACACGTCAATAGTTATAGTCAGTTTTTCTCAGCTGCCGCCTACACAGCATTTGCTTGTGTTTATCTTACAGAGAGTCACTTTCAGGAGAATAGGCTTTTCTGGATGCACTGGCAGCACAGATTGCTCATCACTGATTGTTAACAGCCAAGAATTAAGTTAGACTTGGCTGCCGCCAGAGTTTTCTTGTTCTGCCTACTCCCAAGCAGCTTTTCAATTAAGGGGCAAGCCTGTTAAATCTTTCCAGATTCAGCATCTAGAAACTTACATGGCCCAGCATTCACACAGATGATATGTGTGAATATGTGATATGCCTGAAAAACACAAAACACCTATTTAAATTCTGATGGTGCCTGTATTATTTCTCAGCTGGGAGGTAGGTTTTGATGAGGATAGATCTCTCTGCAAAGGTTATTTAAATCCCACCCTCTCTTATGCATAAGGAGTTATGGGTAACTGAATTACCCAGACTAACTTTCGTGCAACTCATTGTAAGTCTTGAGCAGTCTGAAAAAAGAAAGATTCCTATATACTGGGAAGCCAGTTCTTGCTGAGCCCCAGGCCATACACCACAGGGCTGTAACATGAGCTGGGTCAGAACAGGTGATGACAGAGAAAGGCAATGATTATCTGTTGTTTAGGTAGATGAAGAAGGAAAGGATGCCTGGTAAACTGGAAGAGAAAAGTGCTTTTGTTATCCTAGAGTGGTCATAGGGGTGGAGTGGCAGCTTACAAGGGCGTCCTTTCTCCCTTTATTCCGAGACCAATTGGAACAATGTACACACTTCACCAGGAGGGGAATTGCAGGTGCCACCTTATTGCACATTTACTGACCCTAAATGCTTGGTACCCAGCAGGTTGCAGTTTTACTGCACACAGGCTCCGTGCCCTTTCAAGTCATCCAGAATGCTAGGTTGCTAAGCAAGGAGCAAGGGGACAGAAAGCTTTCAATATCACCTCCAAATTCTTGTGCAACTAGAATGGAAAAGACTGAGACAGTGGAAGGGAAAATTGATTCAGAAAACTATGGGGCAAAAGGCTAATAAGTACTTTGTCGAATTCTCTGCCCATCCAAACTGGCAGTTCTTTTCAGAAGTTGGATCCCACCCGATCCTAGGGCATTCAGTGTTTACAGAAATAGATCCCCAAAGGGACTCTAGTCGGAGGTGACGGCTTAGGATCAGAGAGTCGGTGACAAGTCTTGAGTCACATCATGTCCGTAAACATTCAGCATTTTTTTTTAAAAAAAGTTAATTTAAACTTAATCAGTCCCAGCAAAGGCCAGCCAGCAAAACGGGCCGTAAACATGTTTGGGTGAAGCTATTGGCAGGGGCAGGGCAGAGGCTCCAGGATGAAAATTATTTTTTACGACAGTTGCATGCCAAACTGTAGGTGTAAGCTAGTCATGATCAAAGTTAATTCATAGTGAATTTAAAAAATATATGGGATTCTTCCAGGGAACGAAGGGCAGTAAATGTCACATAAATAAGAGGTTGCAGAGCTTAAGCTGTGTAACTGGTTAGAGCAGTTCAAGCAAGTAAGGTCACCGTTACCAAGACACAGCACTGAAAGTGACAGAAAGGGATGGGTGACGGCGGCGGCGGCAGCAGCAGCTTCGCTTGGGATCGGCAACTGGAGGGAGAGATTTCCACCACGCATAGAGACTGATTGACGTCATGAAGTAGCAACAAGTGTTCTCTTCCGCCTGCCCTCCAACCCATCCAGCGCTTTAGAAAAGGCAGCTTTGCTCTATTGCTTCCATGAGACACATTCACATTTGGTCCTTGTAGGATGGAGTCAAGGCCTCCCCTACAAAGTTCCATCGCCTATGGGTCCAACCTCTTCAGAACCAGGAGGCCGCCCAACTAGTAGACAGATCCTCCTACTCTGAGGCAGCTATAAGTGCTCGTTTTAGGTCCTTATATGGTGGAGCCCACACGAAGCAGCCCCCTTCTCCTTTCCCTCCCACACCCCAATATTAAACAATTCCCAATGGCTGTGGCCATTTGATAAAAACCTTTTGTCAATAAATAAACATCAAGGTGACGGGTTGGGAATTGTCACACGGCCAGAGAAGGGCCCAAAGAGCATTCCTCAGAAGAGGGGAGCTCGCAGGCCCTCTCTGGAGATTGCGGCACCACATTCTGGGGCCGCAAACTGTCTTGTGGCACGTCTGTGTGGAGTGGCAGGCTTGGCAGAGGAGTTTCAGGCTGACAGCTCTCAGAAGACAGGGGCTCGAAAGATACAGCAGCCTTCTCTGTTTCTACACTGCTGGTGGCTGTGGCTCTGCCGCAAGACACCAGTGAAGTCACAGGGACAGAGTAGATGCTTAGCTCCTTCTCCTCTGTGTAACGAGGGGGCCCCTCAGGCTCCTCTACTCTATTTTCCCCCTTCACCCCCAGCACTGACCTTTGGTCAACCTGATAGTACACAACAGGCCCATTGTTCAAGTAGCGTTGGCTGCCCTCAGCTGAGCTGGCTTGCTCAGAACTGTCCGTGAAACACAGAACAGAGGAACCTGGTGGCAGCTGAGCTTGAATGAGGATCGGTGTGGCGAGGCTTGGGCACATCCCTTCGGAGACAGAAAGCGGCTCCTCCAAAATGCACACCCCCAAGCTTTCCATGCTGGAGCCGCTGCTAGAGTCTTCCTCGGCCTTCAGCCGCTCCAACTCCTCAGCTGTCTGAAGATGCATGACTGCCGTTTCATTCTCCGCCATGAACTCCTGGAAATCTTGGGTCTCTGGGGACTGGCTTCCCAGCCAGTCACTGCCGGAGCTATGAGGGGTCTCTTCATCCAGAACCTGGGCCCGGCTCACCTGCCGTTTATTCTCTAGCTCTAGTTTCATAATGGTGTGCAGGTAGTGAGTCCTCACCCGAATGGGATTGAATTCAATTCTCCCAGCCATGTTCCCACAACCATCTCTGGAACAGCCGCATGGGAAGGACATTCGGTCCACCTGGGTGGGGGAAGCGAAGGACAGTAAAAACTGGGCCTGTGCGAGAACTGAGGAAGTGATTGGAAGGATGAAAGCTTGGCTAAAATGAGAGTAAGTGAACAGATAGGAAATTAAGTCAGATGAAAAATGTAAAATCCATGTAAGCTGTTATCAAAAAGCAACCGGCTAGATAGCCCGCAAGCAACCCAGAATCCGCACCCCCACCCCGTTCAATTCTTTCCCCCAGTTAACCTACCTATAAATCTTGTATTTCAAGGAGAAATCAAAAGAAATAAAGAATGGCCTGGAGTATGTCGGATTCGATCTATTGTGAAAGAAAGAATGTGCTCTTTGACACTTCATTTATCAAGCCATCAAATGCTCTTTCAGAATAAAAGCACTTTCAGGAAAGGGGGCCTGAAATCCTTTACCAGAGAGCTAGACATTTGGTGTGCAAAAGATGTGGTGCAAAAGAGGCAGAAAGAGAGAGAGAGAATGAATTTGCCAAGAAAATATTAAGAGCAGAAATGCCAATGCACACATTCCACATGTGGGGGTGGGGGAAGCAAAATGCTACAGATGAGAACAATGCAGAGCATGAAATTTGTTTCTGGAGAGATTACCCAGCAGCTTAGATGTTGGGAATCAAAAATGAAGTAACTTAAGACTTCCTGTATTTAAGACTTCTGGATTCTGAACGTCCCTTTGTCTCTTCGTTTTGTCTAAGAAGCATAACACTGTAAATCAAATACTATGAAAATGTGGTTAAACTTGCACAAACGCTGCGTAATTTAAGTTAACATTTGATCGGATTCTTTCAAGCGCTTGTTTCATATAGCGGCCAAGAGTGAGAAGCAGAAGAATAGCGGATTCCCACATGCGTAACTACAGTGACTTCACATCATCCTGGAAAGCTAGTGCTATTTCTTCAAGACCTTCTCATCCTTTTAGCTCCCCACCCCAGAGGCTGGCTGCATCTTGTCGTTTGTTTTTCTCCACAAACTCAAGCAGGATCTTCCCTCCTGAATTATTCGCTTCTTTTTTTAACTTCAGTCTTGGGAGCATCTAAGGGGACAATACAGGGGTGAAATCCAAACTTTTTCCCTACCGGTTCTGTGGGCGTGGCTTGGTGAGCATGGCAGGAGAAGGGTACTGCAAAATCTCCATTCCCTCCCTACTCCAGAAGAAGGATATTGCAAAATCTCCATTCCCACCCCACTCTGGGGCCAGCCAGAGGTGGTATTTGCCGGTTCTCCAAAGTGCTCAAAATTTCTGCTACCGGTTCTCCAGAACCTGCTGGATTTCACCCCTGGGACAATACATCCTATTACCCCTTAAGACTTTGTAGGAGTTCTCTTTAAAAAATCACCTCTAATAAGCTCAGACTCAACACATGAAACCAGGCTTGAGTGGACCCCACTCCATATCAAAAAGACACGCAGGCAACAAGAGATACGGTTCAGGCCAAAGCCTAGCGGTTTCTTCCCCACTGACCTGGCATTTAATTCCAGCCTGGCTACAGGCACAGGCCTCAGGGTCACAGTACAGCCGGCAGTCACACCCACATTCTTCTCGCGAGAGGCGGATGGCCCGAAGTTCTTGTTTTTCCTCTGCATCGATGCGATGAACACCAGAGGCTCGAAGTAGAGCTCGCCGCCGCTTGGTGGGCAACGGCTGTAAGAAGAAGTAGTCATCCACCTCCACGTTTTCTACATCGAGGTCATCATCAGAGACATCCTCAAGCGTCAAGCCATCAGCCTCTTCGGACTCCACAGTTCCATTCTTGGTCAGCTTAGGGGAGGGTGTGGGAAAGAACAGAGAACACAACAGACACAGACACCAGCAAAAGTTAATCTTGAAATTGAAATCCCATCAGTTTTCAGTCTGGAAAAAAAAAAAGACAAATGATTTCCCTGAGTTGGAAACTGGGCTGCAAAGGTCACCCGTTTCCTCCAAATACCGATTCCTCCCAGGCTGCGACTTTTGACAATGATGTGGTTTTCTGCCCTTTCAAAGCTGAAGTAAGCCCAAAAGTTTGCTGGACAGAGAGGGAGCAAGTTCTAACAGTGATCCAGCTTTACATGCACAGCCCAGAGCACCGTTAGACCATGTTCTGGGCTTTTCATTCTTCTTTGCTTGCAGAACGCAACATCCAGAGAAATTGGGGAGTAAATTCTGACAAGTGACTCGCCTTTGCCACATGCAAGCCTTCAAGCTACTACACAAGCCATACCCTTGTTAGAAAAGATTAAGGGGTTTTGTTCAAACCAGCTCTTGGCTTGTGCGGGCAGATCATGATCAATTAAGAAGTTTAGTTCTTTGCACATTCCCCAGCTCCGTGCCCATCCATTCTGAACCTTTATCCAATTCATCTGTCCTTTAAAATCTGCCACCTCAAACAGAATGATATCAGAGGGAGATATGTATTTCATTTAGTTTATTTGAGGTGGGAAATTTCAAAACATGGTTTGGACAATGGTAACTTCCATACAACCCTGTAGATCTCCCCCCCCCCCCCCCCCCCAAGATTTAGAAGAGATATATGTATATAGAGTAGCACATTTTTCAAGCCAAAATCCTGCATTTAAATTTGACATTTCTAGATAGTGGTATGTAAAAACACAAAGAATTCTTTCTTATCCGTGTTGACCACGATACTCTATATTTTTCACTTTGACAAACTTTGTGTCATGTTATTTACACAATGAATATACATCACTGGTCCTTGACTTACAATCATTCCTTTGGCAACCACTGAAAGTTACAATGGCATTGAAAAATGTGACTTACGAACGGTCCTCACATTCATGACTGAAACATCCCATAGTTATATGATCACATGACTTGGACAACTGGCATGTATTTATGGCAGTTACAGCATCCCATTTGCCAACTGCTGAGAAATCAAGTCGATAGGGGGTAGCAGATTCGCTTAATGACAGCCAGTTTCACTTAACAACTGCAGTGATTCACTGCAATGGCAAAAAAAGGTCATAAAATCAGGTAACAGGCACTATGTTTAGGAATAGAAATTCTGTTCCTACTTGTGGTTGCTAGTCGAGAACTACCTGTACATTTTAAGAAAAAAAAAAATATTGCCCATGGTTCAGATTGTTTTTTGCTTCCCACTTAAAACAGACACTGTATTTGTCTGTTTTAAGTGGGAAGCAAAAAAACAATCTGAACCATGGGCAATATGGAAGCAGTGTTCACATCTTTACCAAAAAAAAAGTCAGAAGTTATACTTTTTTGTAGCTATTTCCCTCACTGACTGCAACCCCAATTTTTCCCCCTCCCCCACCCCTTCTATTTTTTAAATGTTTTCTTTTGGTTTTTATACCCTTCGTAAAATGCAATAAAAATTCAAAAAAAAAAAAGCAAAGCTGATGGCAAAAACAAAGCGAGTAGTAGTGTTTCATCAGAGTAGCCATGGTATTACAAAGGACCATTCCTGAGAGACATGATGCAACACAGCCGAGGGCTGAGGTGAGAGCTAAACTCTGCTCGAGCACTGCAATCCGGTCTCCTCCATTTTCTGAGAGAAGCGGTGTGACAGGTGGAGCTTGGATTTGGGAATTCTAGAACCTTGAGGGGGCGGGGGGGGGTCTGAGGGTGACCTTGATCCAATCATTACATCACGACTTTGCTGAGACGCTAAACACATTTGCAGCTTGATGTTTCTTACACCAAACAGATGACGGACACGACCATTCGCATTGCTGGCCATGTGGAAAGCACGGTAATTTTTCTACTGGCAGACACAGCCTGTCCTCAAGGGCAAAGCAGAAGGTACACTTGGCTGATTGGTGCCTCATACAAAAAAAACAAAAAACAAAAACCTCATCGTCCGCTGAACAGAGTACAAATTTGTTTCACCTCCAATCTTGGGAGGGGAGAAGACTTGTGTGAGAGTTTTTTTTTTTTTTGGGCAGAGACGTGGCAGCTAGAGGGAAAAAAGATGCTGTAGATTGTTGTAAGATAACAAATAAGCTCTGGAAGGTGGCTGAATAAGGATCAGATACGTGAAAAGGCAGAATTGACATTAAAAATGACAAGGAGTTGCATGACAAATATAGAAATGAAACCTTTAAAATGTAGCTGATAGGACCGTCAACGTTTCTGTGCAACTAACAGACCGTGAAAGGGAAAAATGGATTTTCAGAATGCCAAATTCTCTGTGGAATATACGAAACCCTCATGTCTTAGAAAAGCACTGTGCATGTTCCCCATAGGCTTCCAGAGCACCACAGTTTTATTACCAAAGCTGCAACTACTTTTTTTGGAAAGCCGGCTGGGTAACTTTGGGCCAGTTACTCTCAATCAGCCCAATCCACTCACAGGGTTGTTGTAGTGAGGAAAACAGGAGGAGAAACGTGTGTTAGATATGTTTGCTGCCTAGGGTTATTTGTAAAAATAATGAAGTTGGGAAATAAATACATAAATAAGCAGGCTTCTTTTCAGACATACTCCACCTCAATATACAAGAAGGCTGTATTGGTATCCAGGACCAGATGCTTATTCATACAACCAAAAACAGCCACCACAGAAAGCTAGCAAGCTAGTTAGCAAGTCACAACCCAGATCCTTCTCTTTTTCATCTTCTGGAGAAGGTGGCATATGCATAAACAAGGATGGATCGTATAAGGACAAACCTAGACCTTGAAGCAGTGCAGTTCAGAAACTGGTTTCCTTTACCAACTATAAGAAGTAGGCCAGAGTTGCAGGACTACAGAGTCCTTTTGGCTAAGCTGGTTGTCATGGTAGCAAGGGAATGATAGGACCGTCTATGTTTTTTGACAGAAGCATTCAATTCAGTAAGGGAAACCCAGTTGCTAGGCAACCTACAGGACACACCAACCAGGCTGCCAGGAGGCATGATAAGGAGATGGACCGAACAGGAAGCTTGCTGGAGGAGGCTAAAAGGGGAGAGGCTTTTGCTGCAATTGCTGAGCCTTCCCATGAATCAAGTTGACACAAAACAGAGGCTAGAAAACTGGCTGGCATGACTAGCAGTACTTGTCTCTTGGCTGCGAGGGCTCCCCTGCTGCTGGATGGCGAGGAATCCTTAGCTTCTCCTCAGAAAGCTCATCTCTGACCCTTCCTCACCAAAAGCCCCAGAGGGAAACCTCTTGACAACTTCACATTCATTCACTTCAAGAAGAAATTCTTCAAAGCTCATTTTCACATTACTAGCGGCATTTCTCATATTCCAATCCAGATGGAAGGCTGTATGTAGTCTATGAAATATGGGGAAATCCAGGGAGAAACGGACATCGGTTTGGGGCGCAGAATTAACACAACAGAGTAGACAGGAAAGAAAACTAAAATGCAAAATAATCAGAAGTGCATATTTGGAATACTATTTAATAACTGCAGAGACAGACAAATAGAAGAGTCCAGGCAAATGCACCAAAGAACCCATATGATCATCTAGTTCAGGGGTGTCAAACTGGTGGCCCACGGGCCAGATGCATCATGCGCAGGCCACACCCACCCCAGCTCCGCAAAGGGGAAAAAAACCATGATACGTCATGTGACAGTAATGTGATGCGGCGAGTTTGACACCCGTGATCTATGTCTTTCTCTACCACTTCCCACAGGCAAGCTTGATATGAATTCACCATATCAAATTGGGAAAAGGCTTATAGGCATTCAAAATCAATTCCAACCTTGCTATATTCGCTACATAGGTATGAAAATAGGGTCAAGCTGCAACTTTTCTGTTCCACCAGGCGGGCCTGGCCTAATTTTCTCCCTTTTCGTAAAAACAATTTTATAATTTTTAATATCTAAATTTGGGGTTTGAATTTTTAAAACTGGGATTTTAAAGAGTTGTGGCTATTGTTTAATCTGATTTTATTGGCTTTTAAATTTTGTATACATGTTTTTATTTTTGCCTGTTCACTGCCCTGAGTCCCTTCGGGGAGAAGGGCAATATATATATATATACAAACAAACAAACAAACAAACAAAGGACCAAAAAAGGACTTTTCTGCCTGCCAAAAGCCTACCTTCATTTTCTTGGCGTGAAGCTTCTCCTCTTTCAGGTGTTCTCGAAGGATCTCACGGTGATTCACTTCCTGCTCTTGGGCAAATTCACCAAGGGTATACCTGCGGACAGAGTTATGCCGCTGGGCCATGCCCAGGGAACTGCCCCCTTGGCTAGGAACGCTGGTAAATCCCTGACGCCTTGCAAAGTAGTACACGGTCACCTGGTCAAAGCGCACGTTCTTTCTACGCAGCTGTTTCTGCCTTTTTAAGATGGAGGTTGCTGAAATGTAAGGAAGCAAAACAGAAACACCGCTTGAAAATTGAAGCAAGGACGGGTCTCCTGTCACACACCCCATTTAATATTTTCTTCATTGTTATAGAGCACCCGTGGCAAATGTTGTTTGAAGAATGTGTCTTCCACCATAGCAGCTTTCAAAATCTTCCGCACTGACACATACCTGCCACGTAATTCTTAAGCGCTGGACAGGATTCTGATCATGTTCCAGGTTATAAAGAGCACTGGCCAAAGCCCGCAGGGTTTTATTGTAGCTCTGAACAACCAAGAGTGAAGTCTGTAAGCTATTTAAAATTCTAGCTGTGCACCACACAGGCGTATTAATAGCGACAGGCAAGCTGCCTTTCCAGAAATCTGGGAAATACTGAGAAATCCTAAGGTTCTGTAGAATCAATGCGGCATTGCAATCAATTAAGGAGTCCTGGTGGTGCAGTGGACTAATTCACTGTTATTAAGATCAGCTGCTTGCAATTACTGCAAGTTCAAATCCCACCAGGCTCAAGGTTGACTCAGCCTTCTGTCCTTTCTAAGGTAGGTGAAATGAGGACCCAGATTGTGGGGGCAATAAGCTGACTTTGTATAAATATACAAAAGTATGAAGGCTATTGCTTAATGCATTGTAAGCCGCCCTGAGTCTCCGGAGAAGGGCGGCATATAAATCAATTTTTTTAAAAAAAAATTTTTTTTCCTAAATGCCACTAATGGTGTAAAACAACAGGCATGGCACTGTTTTGTCAAGTCAGGTCCTTATCCAGCAAATCATCTTTTCACATCTAACCTCCTTCTCCAATCACAACCAGCAATGAAGTTAACATAGGCAAGCCTATCTGAGTAACAATCACTGGGGCAGAATGTAAGCTGTTTGAACTAACGGCTATTCTACTGAACTAAGACTAAAGTGCTGGAACGAATAGCCTGATTAATTTCTTATAACTCTTCATGCTCCAAGAGTGGATAGAAGAGGGTAATCAATATGGTTAGGCAGAACACGAGGGCAGACACATGATCCTAGGCAAAGGCACAGCTGCTTTAGGGAATTTATTTATTTTACTAGGCTCATACGCTATTCTAATCATGTCTGACTCTGAGCAGCTTACCGAGATCCAGAACAATAATAAGGTTAAAAGCTAAACAGAAAAATGTAACCAACGTAAGAAATAACACCAAGCACTGAGGAACAACCATAATAGTGTCTATTTATTTATATTTCTACAGCTACCCTTCTCACAGAGACAATAGTAAAACAAGTATACTTTTTTTAAAAAAAATCAACATTATTAATACCAAGACAGTAGAGAAAAAGAGATGTTAAAAATAATGCAGCCATCCCTTTATATCACCATTTCTGTGAAATTCCCCAGGCCTGTTGATATAGCCATGTTTTGAGGGCTTTCCGGAAGGTTATCAGGACAGGGCCAATCTCAATTGGGGGGGAGGGGGGGGGAAGAGAGGAGATGATGTTCCACAGGTCAAGTGCCATGGCAGAAAAGGCCCATCTCCTGAGTTCTGCCAAATGCATTCAGTCAGGAGAGACTGAAGTGGTTCCTTGAAGACTTGCTGAAATTAGCCAGGTCTTGTATAAAGTTTACTGGATTGGCAGCTATCTGATATCAGGGGAGCACTGCTTCAGAAAAGGGGAGACAGGGACAGAAAAGAGAGCAGCCTTCTCTTTCACATCTCAAACAAATGCGGGGAGGGGTGTAGAGAACACCAGAGGAATGTAGTGGATCATTCCCCCCCCAACTCACACAAAAGCATTTTTCTGCCTTGAATCCTAAGTGCTAAATGGTCCTATAACCAAGGTATTATGGACTACTAATCCAGCAGTCCTCAACCTTTCTGGCTTGGTGGCCCGCCGGGGAGTGGGGAGAGGAGACAGGAGACCTGTACGAGCAGCAGGAGTGTGCGTGAGCAGCTCCATATGTGCAAGTGAAGTAAAGGCGCACCCGCCACTCACACAAATAGAGCTTCTTGCATGCGTGCTCGCCCTCCACTTTTGCTACCTGGTTCCGAAAGGGACGTGGCCTGAGGGTTGGGGACCCCTGAACTAATCAATCCTATACGGAGCATCTAAGAACAATAGCAACTTCTCACATGATTTGTTTCTATTACACCCAATAGACCAAAAACAGCAAAAGTGGGGATATATATTCTACTAGGATCAGATTGGGGGGGAAAAGACAACTATGCACACTTTTATTAGAATTATTAACTTCGTAAGATGGAACAGCTTCATAATAACTGCACGTTCATTACATGACCAATTTTGGTCAGATCTGTCCAACTTATTGGATGGATCTGGGTCAAAGAACACTGACTGAAAGAAATTATAGGCTATCTTTAGGCTGCTCTTGACAAACTTTTATTGGTTGGCAACACAGAAGCAGCTAGGCTGGGTGTCGGCAACCCGTGGCTCCAGAGCCACATGCAGCTCTTTCACCCCTCTGCTGCGGCTCCCTGTAACCCTGTCGCGGCAGAGAGATGAAAGAGCTGTCGCCCTGTCGTGGCAATGAGTGGAGCCTTAGTGCGGGAGTGAAGAGCTCCTATATTTGCCTTTGCACGGCAACAGGATTCTGCTTTCGTCGTACATTTGCTGCCAGCAAAGGAGTCTGGGAGAGAACAGCGAGGGTGGATCTTGCAGGGTGGGGGCCATCCTCCAAGCCTGACTTTCTTTCTCCCTCATCGCCAGGGCCAAGAGAAAGGAGGTGGCGGATGGCTCAGCAGAAGCGCCCCCATTGGCGAGTCAGATGGTGGAGAGACCTGGCCCAGCTCACACAGCTGTCCCGCTGTTCGGCACCTCCAACATGAGCTGCCGCCTTTGAAATGCGCCACATCTTTGAGGAAGCGATAGCTGGGGCCATGGGGAGGGGGCGGGCAGTGGATGGGGTCAGGGCTGCTCCCCCCCTTCCTCAGAAAGCCGGGCTTGGATGAGTGTGGAGAGTTGTGGGCCATGCGCCGATGGGTCAGAAGGCGCACTCTGACGTCACCCCAACATGCGTTTCCAGCACATGCTCTTCTATCCCAAAGTGGGATTGAGTGGGGGGTAGGGAGCAGGGAGCAGAGGAAAGAGTAGGGGAGCTTCTAGGAGAAGTCCAGCTGACTTTCCTTTTGGTGTGGGGCGGGGGAAGACGCAATAACCCCTCCATGTCTTGCTCACTGCTCTCGCAGTGCCTTGCACAGCACAGTGGATGTGCGCTTCATAATGGGGGAGACTAGGTCCCCTCCTCTTCCTGGAGCCCATTCCCTACCCCACTCGTCCCTGGCAGCTCTCTCTCTCTCTTGGCACGGAGACCAGGTTGCGCATCCAGCACTAACCAAGGCCAGCGGTAGCCACTCGCTGTTTCCTGCTGCAGTCGGGCAGCGAGTGAGAGACAGAGAGAGAGAGAGAGAGAAACAGATTCGTCTCAATTCAGCTCTGTTTGCTCCCCTCTCTCCACCTTTGCAAGGATTCAGCAGACACTGTCTTGGTGATTGGGGACGCGTCATCCCGTACTTTGCCTGCCAAGCATCTTCGGGGGCACCCAGGGACTATATTTTCCAGCCACTTTGGCCCAAGTTGCAGAATGCGTATGAGTGCTTGTGTGAGTGTGCTACTGCTTGAGATGATGCTTCTCTGAAGTGTGTGCAGCAATCTAAGGTGGCAACCTCATGGCGCTGTGATGTAACAGCCTGACAGTCACTCCTTTTGCAATGCAAGGTTTATCTTTGTATCTTTCCAGAGACAGAGAGAACGTGGCCGAATTTCCTTAGTTATTCCCTGGGTGTGTGGGTTGGGAAGTGGTGGTGGGTGAGAGAGATGAGAGAGAGAGAGGGAGGGAGGGAGAGGGAGACAGTGGGAGAGAGAGAGGGAGAAAGAGAGAGAGGGGAGAGAGGGAGAGAAGGAGGGAGAGAGAAAGAGAAACCCGTTTTCCATAGAAAACACTGGGTGCTACAAAACCTGGGTAGGCGTGGCTGGGGGTGTCATGTGACTAGATGGGAGTGAGTGACGTCGAGTTGGTCATGCCCACCCAGATTCTGTGGCTCCTGGTGCCATTTTGTTTTCTGTGGGAAACGGGTCCAAATGGCTTTGACTGTTTCAGGTTGCAGACTCCTGATCTAGGCAGAAGTCCATACTTACTACTCTTGCTTCACCTCAGAAGTCATCCCATTCTTGCAAAAGTCTTGACACCACAGAAGACTTTCTTGAGGAAGCAAGGCTTCAGTGACTAGCAGATGGAACAGGTAAATTCTTCAATAAGTACTGCCAGAATTAATGCTGATGATGTAGTTAGTCCTTGACTTACAACCATTTGTTTAGTGACTGTTTAAAATTACAGTGCTGCTGAAAAAAATTGACTTATGACCAGTGGCCACACTTCTAGGCACTTGGCAACTAGCTCACGCTTATGACAGCTGCAGTGTCTTGGGGGGAAGGGAGTGTCATGCAATCACCATTTGCAATTGCCCCTGCCTGCTCTAACAAGCAAAATCAGTAAGGGAAGTTGGATTCACTTCGTGACCATGTGGTTTGCAGCAAAAAATTAGGCATGATCACAGGATGACTTAACAACCACATTACTTCGCAACGGAAGTTCCAGGCCCAATTGCGGCCGTAAGTTGAGGGCCACCTGTACGGAGTGAAGCGTGTTTCGAAAACCCTCTAATGCCAACACTTACGAATGAAGCCTGAGGAGCTTGGAGGATTGACGCTGTCGCAGCTGTCTGCGCTGTCGCTGTTGGAGATCTCATCGTCGGAATTGGAAATGGGCGAGCCCACGTCCACATCGTCAAACTTCCTCTTGAGGCCGGCACTTGCGATGGCATCCATTTGTCCCTGGCTCGCATGGAGAGCCAAAGAGCAGAAGAGAGTTTTGTATTAGCTGCAGATTTCTGACTCCAGGCCTACTGATGGATTTTACCAGGTACCTAGTATGGACAAAGAGAGGAAAGGATTAGTGAACTACCTCATGTCACGCACCTGCAACACACAGGGCGTTTGGGCATTGTAGTAAGTCAGCTCCTGCAGGTGCTGTGCATTTCTTTCTTCTCTGGCCGCTCCCCATTATTATTTTCCCCCAGAGATGAATTAAATGGCTTCTAAGAAGAGCCACGTATGTTAGACTGATTCCCTTTCATATATTACAGACATTAGTCACTCTTCATACAATTGCATGAGTTGCTTTTCATCCATTAAAAGCTATCTATTACTTACTGGAGGGCACCAGCAAACAAGACAATATGCTGGGAATCAGAGCATGAGATGCCCACCTGCAGCTCTCAGAACCTTTTAAGCCAGGAGTGGCCAAAAGTTGATAACCAAGGAATTGCCACCTTTTTATTATGATGAGTTCTGCAGGAGCTTTGGAAGTAGTAAGCCTGATTTAAACTGCTGCATACTCAACATTTTCAGGTTTCTACGGGCAGTCCTTGACTTACATCCATTCGTTTAGCAACTATTCAAAGATACAAAGGCACTGAAAAAAAGTGACACGACCAGTTTTCCCACATACGACCGTTGCAGCAATCCCGTGGCCACGTGATCAAAATTTCGGGCTCCTGACAATTGGCAGTTGCTCTGTCCTGGGGACATGTGATCACCCTTTGCTCCCAACAAGCGAAGTCAATGGGGAGAAGCCAGATTAATGACATGATTCACTTAACAACAAGCAGTGATTCACTTAACTGCAGCAAAAAAGATAACAAAATAGGGAAAAACTCACTTCATGACTGCCTTGCTTAGCAACGGAAATGTTGGCCTCAATTGTCATAAGTCAACCTGTACAGGTAGTCCTCAACTTACAACAGTTTGTTTAGTGACCGTTCAAAGTTACAACGGCACTGGAAAAAAAAGTGACTTAGGACCATTTTTCACACTTATAACCCGTGCAGCATCCCCATGATCGTATGATTAAAATGCAGAGGCTTGGCCAATGGTTCATATTTATGACAATTGCTGTCTTACCAAGATTACGTGATCTCCTTTTGCGAACTTCTGACAAGCAAACTCAATGGGGAAACCAGATTCACTTAACAACCGTGTTAGTAACTTAACAACTGCGATGATTTACTTAACAACTGTGGAAAGACAGATCGTAAAATGGGGCAAAATTCACTTAACAAATGTTTCGCTTAACAACAGAAAAGTTGAGCTCAATTATGGTCATAAGTCGAGGACTACCTGTATATATTTTTATCTGGTATATTCATGCATTAATGAAAAACTCAGACCAGGCTGCTTTCTGCAGATGCCTTCTTGGCATCCAACAATCAAACACAGTTCCTCCCTCCCCAGTGAGCATAATGCACTAAAAGTGACTTTTGGGGGAGGGAGTTCAAGTCAGCGTTGATTCCTGGCAATTGCCTGGACAAGTTCCTGCAGTTTTCCTGGCAAGATTTTCAGAAAGGGTTTGCCAATGCTTTCTTCCTAGAGCTGTTCAGTCTTCTGGTTTCTAGCCTGACGTCTTAATCACAAAAGTGGCCCAGCAGATATATACACAAAATCTTCAGGTCTTCCTCATACCAAGATATATCCACCTTCTTATCCACTTAACAACAAACTTTGGTATGTTTCCTGACTGAAAATGAAGTAAAAACATTTTATATGCAGAGTACAAAAACTGGCTATAGTGAGTTCATTTTGCAACAGTTATAGGTTTGTAGACTTTATACAACACTGGTGGGTACAGTGGGGATTCTGAAGCCACTCCTGTCATACAGCTGGGTTCAGAAATTCAACTTTCAAAATTCCTAAAATTCAGCTGTCTTCTTGCCACGGCTTCTTGAGAGCTGACCTTCTTCAAACCGGTACAAAGGTCTATAGACCTCCACACAAGGGAGGGAAAAAGTGCTTAAAATTATGGTGATGCCTTCTATCTAATTACCATGAAAGTTCTTATTTTTTTAAAAATGGAAATGTGGGTTACCCTGCAACATCCATAAAGGCATCTTCACTTAACAATCACAATTGGGGCCAGTATCTCTATTTCTAAATGCTGTGGTCGCTAAGTGGAAAATCATATGACCACACAATGATTGTCTTACAACCTGACTTCCTCTTTGGCCATTAAATGAAATATCAGGTGACTGCAAGTTGTGATTTTTTTTTTCAGTTGTGAAATGCCCAAATAGCAATTATAACCATGGGATGCTACAATGGTTATAATGAGAGGATTTGTTGCAAAACTTGTTGATAAGCAAGGACTATCTGTATCTACTTTCCCATAACTACAGAAAAGATTTGCTATTATCTGCTAGGACCAACCTGTCTTTTTTTTTCTTCTAAGAAAAGAAAGCAGATTGGTTTGTCAGGGGAAAAAAACTACAAGAGTTGAATTCTGAAATTCTGTTTTTCTTCCCCTTGCTTTGTTTACTAACAGCTAAAGGCTAGGCTCTTTGAACCTTAGAGAGGGACCTGATGCCAAGAGGGTGGACTCCTTGCTATTTCTGTTATACTTTTTTAGACATAAATGCCCACTTGTTGCTTATGAAATGCTAGGCATTCTACAATTAAAATTGAAGGCTCTGAAGGTACCCGTCGTTTTCAAATTCCTGACCATGTTTACAAGTCAGACATGTGTGCCGTGCCTTCCATGTAGTTAAATCTATATTTATTTTTACGGAATGAATATACGTCATTGGAAGGTGCATAAACATTTCTGGTAAAAAGCAACAAGATAATCTGAATTGGCTTCAATACAGTAGCAGCCAGTAGGGAAATGCAACCATTTTACCATACGATGCACCAAGGGATATACTTGTTTATGCCAATTATACTGGGGAAAGTTATCCAGCTATTATTCAATAATATAAATATCGACCCGGATATCTTTTAAATGTAGTCACTGATTATTATTTTTTTATATAAAGGTACGATTGTGGCTCAGACTGTGCTGTCTGGCTAAGTCATGGCCAACAAAAGATGTTTCAAAGATAGGTGTATCAGAAACCCAACGTTAGTGAGGAGCCTGATAATCCTATCCTGTGGCAGTCAAATCCTTATCTCCAACAGTGAGAGATGAAGTTAAGCCTTAGGAGACAGGGTTTAATTTAGATGCAGCAGACCTGATGACCTACTTCAGCAAGGCTTAACCTGCATGAGGGCAATGGGAACCGAGGTTCCATGGTAATATTGTTTTTACATACTTTAAAAACAGTTAATGGCAACAAGATATGCTGGGAAACTTGCCAACCTCGGTGCAGAATGAAAGTCACAATAGAAAAGTGGGCAAACACGGCCCCAATGAAAAAATTCCCAACTGTTATTCAAATGAGGAATAAGGGAATTTCAAGTTAACCCCGGGGGATTAGAAGAAAAAGGAGAAATTGTGGTAGGTTCAGAAACAAGACTGCACTTCTGCCTTCACCAGCTGAACGTGAAGTACAATGTATGGTATGGAAAAACCATAATCCACTAATTGTCCCCAAACAATTGGCCTGAGTGTGAAATTATGAGTAACAAAAGAACACCATGAGTTTAAGCTTCAAAACCCAAACAAGACAGAACGTATTTTTTTTTAAAAAAATATATCTTATTGCTACTGTATTACATTCATCTTATTTAGAATGATACCTACAATTTGAGACACCCTTTGGATAAAGGGTAGTTTACGTATTTTAAATATAAATATGCCTATGTGGTATAATATATAACACTATGCAATGTTATGTATTGTCTATGTTGCACTTGGACCTATCATGTAAGAATCTATATATATTTTCCCCCTATTGTAGTTTTTTTTCTTTGACGGAGTTGTAAGCTGCAATAGGCTTATACCTACTCTGCTAGGACCCCTCCTATTATATCTCATGTATAACAAGTGCTGCGTTAAACCAGAGGAGGCCTACCTTCTCCACATAATGGACTTCAGATGTTTAGGGGAAGCCTCTAAAAGGATATCTGCCAAATTCCAGCCCCCTGCTCTTTCTGAAGAGGTGTGTGAGTGTGTGTATCCCTGCTTTACCACCAAAAACTGTCCTCCAGCTAGCATTTTTGTCCCGACATTAACTTATTATATAAAGCCATGCACAAAACAAACATTTCAGTTTACTTAACTGCAGTTAAGGGCAGGCTGCATGTGCTTGGAATACAGGCTGTATCTCCAAAATTAGTAACACACACTATTAAAAACAAAACAAAACGCACAGAGCACTACCATCATTTCTCTGCAATATGGCCTTTTTCACATTAACAAGCGGGACCCTGACAGAAAAAGAATTTGGGGGAGGAATGCAACACTCAAGAAGCAACCAACAGCCAAAGAGAACAAATCCCTCCAGCTGGAGCACAGGCTGCCCTTCCAAGGAGGAAGTACTTGGGTTCACTGGATGCCAACTGTTCCTTCTTTGAAACACCTCATTCTCTTGAGAGGGTAACACAGCTACTAGCAGGGACTGCTCCAATTTGTTCTCCTGCAGGTTAGCTCCTAACTCAGCAGTGTCAAACTCAAGGCAGCCTGTGGGGCCGTCCTGGTCTACTCAATGCGAAGAGGAAACATGCCAGCAGTTGGCCATACCCACCCAGTTGGCCATACCCACCCCTGAGGTCAATCACAGCCCTGATGCGCCCTCGATGAAATTGAGTTTAACACCTCTGTCCTAACTTATCCATTGGCAGAAAGACTTGGCTGAAGGCCAGAAGAGAAATGCTCACAAATGGTGATTGCCTGCTCCTGTAAAGCCAGAAATTAAGGAAAAGAATGTATGGCTAAACTTATCAAACACCGCTGTAATATTATGCTATTTGTGTCTACGAGTGTGTGCATTCAAGTCAGCCTTGACTCCTGGCAACTATCTGACAAGTCCCTGCGATTTTCCTGTCAAGATTTCAGAAGTAGTTTCCCTTGCCACCTTCCTAGGGCTAAGAGAAATTGACTGGTCCCAACTAGCTTCATGCCTAAAGAGGGACTAGAACTCAGAGTCTCCCAGTTTCTAGCCTGATGCATTAACCACATACCTGACTGGTTCCATGGTATTACGCACCGCCTCATTCTAAAAAAAACTAGTTTTAATGGTAGAGGAGACAAAGGAAGTGCAGGTCTATTTCAAAGACAGCTAAAACACCACACATTACCACAACTAGAAATATGAAAGAAAAGCACCTAAGATTTAAGAGTATTTTGCCTCTAGCTTCTCCAATATATCTGCATCTAAAAAGAACAGGAATGCTCTCAAGTATCACTTATATTTCATAGGTTTGTTGTTACAGAAATGGCTAGTATATATTATTATATAAAAGTAAAAAGTTGAATACTATTACCTTATTCTATTGCATCAAAAGGAGTCGGAAGTCAATACTTTTTCTTTCTTTTCCCCCTCTACCCTACACTTTCCCCCCTTTCCCTCCCTTATTTTGCTGTTATTATTTTTTTGTATTTTATGTTTATACTTTGCTAGGCTAATAAAAAAATTGAAATTATAAAGTTTGGCTGGTGTCAAAAAGATCAGGTTTGGATCGTTAGGTGCTTGGAAAGGTGAATGAATAAATATATGTAACATTATAAAAAAATTAAAAAGGGAATAGATAAAAAGTATCACCTATATTTCTTATACTCACTCAGACTATAATATCTGGTCTACATCATCTTGAAAATCATGATATAAGCCATAATAATAATATATGTACCTACCATATCAAGTAAGGATAATATCTAAACAATTCTACAGTTGGTCAGCACTGACAAAAAAAACCCAAATATATGTACAACATTTCCAAAAATAGAAGGGATATGAAAGAAAGGGAGAGGAGGGAACCCTGAATCATGCTGTGAGTTTCTTTTCCTATCTCCACTTTTCTGCCGCAAGACATTCATTACAGAACAATGGCCTTTCCTTTATTCAGCTGGGAGACAGATTAGTCTGAGCACAAGCCTTGATTTTTTTTTTTTAAAATGTGCCTGATGACTGGGAACAAGAGAAAAATAATGCCATTTCCAAGAGAGAAATAACTTTTTAAAAGCTGCCCTTTTTCCCCTGCACAAAATGCTGCGGGTGAACAAGAAAAAGGAAACAGCTCTTGAAAGAATCATGGGTCACCCTCAAATGACATGCTAGAGGAGGAATATATGAAGGGAAACGAGAAAGGTTCAGAAAATAGAGCATTGCAGCGTATCAAAGAGAGCTTCTCAGCCCTGAGAACTGAAATCTGGTGGGAAAACAGCCTTGAAGTTAACACAACAGCCTAGTAATCCACTGTAGAAACACAAATCTCATCCATAAAAACCACTGCTTTGAAAGTTTAAGAGAAATGCCACTCTGCAACTCTATATTAATACAGTAAATAATAATAATAAAACTCCAGCCTTTCATAAAATAAAATACTCTGCAGACGAAGAATTTGTTCAGCAGATCTCATGAATCTACTTCCCACAAACTGCGTGCATGTTGGTGCAACTCCATCACCACCCACCCAGACTAGCCCTGCCCACTTCTTCCTTCCACTTGTCTGTTCCCTTCCACATCCTAGCAACTGTCACCATAGCAACAAAGCTGAACAAATGGGCTTGTGAAAGAAACATGCCAGCCAGATGTGGCATGCAGCAGCAAGATGATCCTGACTGCCAGTCTCAGGCTTCTTTGGAAGAAAGGAGCTAGCAGATTGTGTCAGACTGACAGGCAGATGAGAGAGAGAGACGGAAGGAGAGAGGGAGAGAGGGAGGAAAGATGGAAGGAAGGAAAGAAGGAAAGAAGGAAAGAAGGAAGGAAGGAAGGAAGGAAGGAAGGAAGGAAGGAAAAATACATTAATTCTCCACTGCTGAATCTTCAGCTCTGTTCAAAATCAAGGTTTTATGTTCCCTTCAATTGAGAAACATTTCTAAGAAGCAGGAGGGATCCTGGCAACTGAGGCAAATCAGGAAGCCAAGCATAATAGTGTCAACTTGGCAAGTCATTAATTACTCATCACTGATTTCTCCACCTTTAGGTAGGTCAGCACTTTTGCATCAGTTTTTTTTTATAGTTTCTCCTCATGCTGTTAGTCGTGAACTTGAGTTGCATGGCCAGATAGGCTGGCCAAATTCAGCAGATGCTGGGACCTTTGGTGTAAATCAATAAGGAAGCGAAAGGGTTCCTGATTCACCAATTTCCCTGGAACTAAGCTTGCCACCCATAAAATCTAGTCCTGGTTGAAATGCATTCACTCTCTTTGAACAGGCAACACTAATGAAAAGAGAACAACAGCCTCATGTTTTTGCAGCTGTATGTGCCACTAGATTCAAAAGTTGCACATCTCATTTGGTACTATTACCAACTTGTTAACTCTATCATCACTAGTTTGTCTTTCTCTCTCTCTCTCTCTTTCTCTCTCTCTCTCTCTGCCCTTTCACACATTATTAGCTTCCTAAATTACCATATTTCCTTCTACTGTGTACAGTAAGCATGTGAAAAAACAAGCGTTGTTTAAAGAGCCAGAGTGGTACAGGGAAGGGAAAGTGTTGGATTAGGAATGAGGAAGCTCACCACAGGTACTTTGAGCACATATACTCAACCTACTTCACAGGGCTGCTATTGTGGGGAAAAGAAGGAAGACAGTATGTTATGGACACTGCCCTGTATGAAAGACAGGATGAAAAATCAAGAAATCAGACAGTAAGTACATTTTTGGGTGTCCGCCCTGTACAAGAGATCTTACACTTAATGAAAGTGTTGGCAACCTTGTTCTTGTATGGCTTGTTCTGTTTTATCTGAAAACCATTTTGGACCAATTGTATTTGTGTCCTGTAGTGGAACCCTGTACTGGGTATCAGATTAATATGTTACTCGAAATTCATTGCAGATTTCTTTCAAAGTTTAAAAGGAACCATTGTTGGAATATGCATGCTTCTAGAGAAAACCAAATTCTGTTTTTAAAAGTTCACAGTATCAGGAAATCTCTAATCTTGTGGTTAATTCTTCTCAGCAACACATGTCTAATGGAATTGGCCTCACCCTTGAAAGAACCTATTGCACTTCACCCTACAAGCTTTCTACCAAACTTTTTTTTAAAAAATGAACAGATCCAGAAGCATCCTATTCACTGTTACCTGACAGAAGCAAGCTTAAAACTGCTTTTTTTTTCTGGATTCTGCAAAGTCTGACAATAACTTAAAAGGTTTTGATGTCCTCACTAAAACAATCATTAGAACACTTTATAAAAAAAGTTGGGGGGAAAACCTCAGAGGCCAAAACATCAGACTCGTGTTTCTCCTCCCTATCTGTCCACTGAACCACCCAGAGAGCAGCAACATGAAACCTGCTACTTGCAAGTGAGAAGAGCTTCATTGATCAAAAGGAGCATCACCTGCTTTTCATTATGGCAAGGAATTCCAAACATCTTGAAGACATCCTACAGACTTTAGGAACAGATGGGAAAGGCAGTAGGATCCCCTTGGTGAAAAACCACTAACAAGTCAATTACAAAGGGGGTGCTGGTGGGGAAAACCGAAGGGAAGGGTAGGGAAGAAGGAGAGCCTTCAAGGGAATTATTTAGCTTAGAAAATGAAGTAACAAGGAATCTGAAAGGAGGAATTCACAAATGGGAACACTCAGCTTCAAAAGGCAAGCATCAACTGTGGGCACTAAGCCCAAAATTAGTTTTGCAGGTTTGCAAGTAGGGTCCTATTTGTCAGACAGAGGGAGAGGATGCAATTTAATTCATCCCCCAGATTCACAAAACGGAAGTTTCATATGACTAGGCAGGCTCTGCAAGGTTTTCTAATGCTTAGGACTGCAGTGCCGAGTATAATGTTTTATGCTCAGATGACTTTATAAATGTTCACTCCTCAATCCTCACGGCAACACTGTGCAAACTGAGCCTTATGTAAACTAAAAATTGGGTTCATACTTCACCCTATGCTATATTTTTACTAGGGTTTGCTTGCATAGTTGGTTGAGTTTGTACCTACACTAAACCATGGTTTGTTGTGATATGTGAACCTAGCCATCCTCTTCTTGCCTCAAATACTAAACGGAAATTTAATGGGTTTTCACAGTTGAAAAGACATCCAGACATAAGGCTAACATATTTACTGCAGTACGTCTCACTAGAAAGTAGTAGAAAATATAGGAATAGGGCATGGCTACTAATGTCTTATGACATAGTCCTAATATTCAGTAGACTTATAGGGTTATTAGAACAGGAGAACTACACTATCTTAGAAACCAAGGTGAGGCTGACTATTGGTGCCAGTTTTCCTCTGCATGATACAAGTAGGATGCTGGGAGAATGAGGGTTCCCCCCCCCCCTGTAATTAACCTATTTTCTGAAAAGTAGTTTTTAAGTTGTGATTAGGAAGTCACAAACTCAATGGAAGATCCATGGACTCCCTCGGACTTGTAGCAGTGGTATTTTTGAGGAATGGGGACACTTTCAAAATGAAGCCATATAGCTAATTAATCTACATCACTCAGCAGATTCTAGCATTCTTTTGAATATTTCAATAATTTTATTTATCAGAATGCACTGGTATCAAAATATATTTAAAATAAAAGAGTATAAGGGTCACATGAGAAAATTCTGAGCAGATTCTGCCACTAATAAGTAAACTGCAACGTAAGTACGAAAGTTTTAGTGAAAATGAATATTTTTGAATAAAACCTGGTAATTAATACAGTTTCCCCCAAAATAAGACATCCCCTGATAATAAGCCCAATCGGGCTTTTGAGCGCATGGCAATAAGGCCGTGCTCATTTCAGGGTTCAGAAAAATATAAGACAAGATCTTGTTTTTGGGGAAATATGGTAGAATGGATGGGAAAAATACCATAGGAAACCGTTCGTTCGTTTACTTATAAAATTCATTGGCCGCCCATCTTACCATAAGGTAACTCTGGGCTTACAGATATAAAATTACTACATTAAAATTAGATTAAATTAAAATCAAGATTAAAATCAAAGATACGTGGGGGAGGGGGCAGAATGAGGGGAGGTGGGATCAGTTGTTACTCAATCAACCACCTCCACTATGCTGTTCCTCCATTGGGGCCGCAGACCAACTGGCAGAGCCAGGTCTTTAGGCCCTTACAAAAGGATTGGAGGATTGGGGCCTATGATAGCACTTAGCAATAGCACTTAGACTTATATACCGCTTCACAGTGTTTTACACCCTTCTCTAAGTGGTTTACAGAGTCAGCATATTGCCCCCAACAGTCTGGGTTGTCATTTTACACACCTCGGAAGGATGGAAGGCTGAGTCAACCTTGAGCCAGTCGGGATCGAACTCCTGGCAGTGGGCAGTTAGGCTGCAATACTGCATTGTAACCACTGTGCCACCACGGCTCTTATGATAACTTCATAAGAGTTGTAAATTTATATAACCCAAATCCAATACCCATACAATTTTGTTTCTTGGAAACTGGAATTGGGGGCTCTTATTTCCAACTTTAGGTGTTTTGCCTCAGCTGCCTGGCAATTACATCTCTTTATAGACTGCATGCATGATGCTGTAATCTCACTAATGCTACCCTGTTTCTTAGACAAAAAAAAGAAAAGAAAAAAGAATCAGTAAAAAGCAAGGCTTTGATGTGATTAACCAACCCCTGCTGGGGAAAAAAATCACATTTCCCCATTGGAATTCCCTTTCAAACTTCATAAGCACTTTGTGTCTATTGTGTCTCCTCCCCTTCCACCCTCACTGCCATTTTGCTCTCAATCAAGGGATTGTACGGGAATTCTATTCAAGGCTGGGGGACATCTGAGTGTGGACATCTTTGGTACCCATCAGGTTTCCGTCCCCCCTTGACATTAGTTTATTTTTAGATCCTTTAAAGAAAAATATTAAATGGGTTATCTGGCACACCACAAAACAAAGTTCCAATTACAAATATTGGCTTTGTGTAAAAGAATGTCTCTGGGCCCCACAAAGGCGTTCTTAGAAATATAAATGGTAACTGGATGCATCCTAGGGCTTTTATCTGTTACTATGCCAGGTGTCCAGGAAAACACCCAGAACCAAGATCAGATCAAACATGATCTGAGGATGGCTAAAGGGATTAACGGAGACCAATGTCAATCAACTTGTCTTCAGATAAACGGGTGTCTGCAACTGGCCAGACTAATCAGGCTAAGCATTTTCTGAACTGGCAAGCTTTCCCATGGCAACCATTTTAAAATAATGGCTACAATGTACTCAAAACGCCAAATCAGCTTACAACTGTCAAAAGGTTTCCTCCTCCTACAAGATCACAAAAGCTAAAAGATGTGACCCACAAGAAGCAGAGACGCAAGAGAAAAGAAATATGCTAAAGAGAAGGAATACTGAAGAGGCTTAATAACGCCTTATTTAACTAAAAAGTAGGGAAATGCAGCCAGCTTTTTAATTAGCTCTTTTTCATGCTCTGGTGTTCAGTGCAAGAGGAATTCTACTCTATTGCTTGGCATCGAGTGGTTTAGCCTGGTGAAAGGTAAGAAAATATGCTTAGCTTTGGGAAGAGAACACAACATTAAAAAAAATAAATAAAAATTGAGGTTATTGTGAGTTAAAATACAAACAAGATAAAGAGGAAAGAAAGAAAAAAGTACAGGCAGCCTAGTCTTACAACCACAATTGAGCCCAAAATTTCAGTTGCTGAGGCAATTGTTAAGTGAGTTTTGCTCCATTTTATGATTTTTCTTTCCATGGTTGTTAAGTGAATCACTACAGTTGTTAAATTAGTAACAAGAGTTGTAAAGTGAATTTGGCTTCCCCACTGTCTTCGTTAGAAGGCCACAAAAAATGATCACATCACCCCAGGGCACTGCAACCATCATAAATATGAATCAGTTGCAAAGCGTCTGAATTTTGATGACGACCACGGGGATGCTGCAACGGTCATGCGAAAAGCAGTCATAAGTCACTTTTTTCAGTGCTGTTGTACTTACTAAACGAAGGGCTGTAAGTCGAGGACTACCTGTTGTGACTTATGACCTTTTCCAGTGCAGAAGAATACAAAAAAGGAACCTAACAAAATCCAAATCTAAGATACCTCACTACTCATCAAAGTGGTCCCCTATTTACAGTATGTGCTAATTGGGGATGGATGGATGGATGATTGGTTTTCTAGATCAGTCCAATTTCGTTGTATACATGATGTACAATGACAATAAAGGCTATTACTACTACTACCACTAATCAATCAGTCAAACCTAACTGTAGTCTGGTTAAGCTCTATTGTAATATACTTGGCCTTATCACCCAGCCAGATAGCAACATCTACTCAATCTTGATTTTCTTGCCAAAAAAAACAAACAAACCCTAAGCAAGGATAAGCATGAATAAATACATAGATATAATTTTGCTGGCAGTCTCCATTCTAGATTGGGAAATCAAACAAAAATCAATCAAGAAGGCAATAGCAAACCCTTTTTATATTGTTAAGAAAACTGCATGGATGTATTTCATGTTGTTACCAGGGTTCAAATTCAATTTGAAATAAATTGTATTTTTAATCTTCTAGAATTTATTAACTTGTTTCCTTCCATTTTTCCCTCTAGCCACCCCAAATGTCCAATATTTGGCTTGGTTCCAATATGTACTTTATTAAGGCAGAATTAAATGGAAAGCTACAAGAATGTAAATTTGCATTACCCTCAAGGATTTCCTAATGGAAAGAGCTACATATCAAATGAAGAAAGCTGGCTGGGCATATATGTTGGTGAGCCTGGCTGCAATTATATTACATGCCAGGTCCAGCACAGGGAAACAATTAATTCAGCTGCTCCAATCATGTCTGCTTTTGAGCAACTTGCAGTTTGTAATTTTCTTTCTTCACAGGAAGTCCCCTAGAATATGGAAGCATCTCCCAAGTAGATAGACAAGTTACTCTCCTTGCCTTATGCTAGTTTTCCCAAAAGCTATATTCATAACTATGGTATCACACCTACACTACAATAAAGTTACACTTAACAGTGGTAGCTACATCTTTTGTTTTCTTATTAGCATTTTCTAAGAAATGGTTTAGGACAATACATGGTTTAAGGACAATACATCCAACATAATACTTATGTTGAGCAGCCAACATAGCACCCTTGATTAGAGAAGTAGGATTCTTTCTCTTGAAAGCTTTTTCACATCCAGTATTGCCTGACCGTATAATCATCAAAGCACTTCGGTGCAAAGACAGTATGCATAATCTTGTATAAATGCACAAACTTTTAGTTCAAATTCAATTTTTTTCCAATTTGAAAAAAAAAATAGATGTGATAAACATCAACATTCTTTCCAACAGACTGTCCTACACATAATTGCTTATGTGCCAGCAAATCGTAGCACCTAACCAAACTTGATTATTGTTGAAAGAAATGTTGGTCCAGAGTTTGCACTTAGATGGGGGATAACCTGGGAAATCCTAAACTGGGAAGTAGGAAAAAAAATGCTTGAAGAAATCAAACTGATTCTGTATCTCTGCCAAGAAAACTGCATAGACTCAGGAGTGAGTTTGAATTAGGGACATCTTTATACTCACTCAACCTTCCAAAGATCAAAAATTACTACTATAATGAGTATACAAAATGCTTAGAAACAAAACTCAATTTTAGTATAGAAGTGAGAGACACACTAAGAGATAACACCCCAGATCTTTGGTCCAAAACAAACTCCAAATCTCATAGATTATTTGGATCTCATGGATTAGTATCTTACTCGCGCTCTAAAAAGTGCTCTAGTGACACATGACATTCAAAAGCAGAAATAAGGAAAGGGGGGGGGACATTTTTAAATTCACTATTTCCCATGTAACATGTTCATAATTTATGAAATATTGTGGCGGTCCGTGATTGTAATAAATATTGAAATTGAAATGAAATACATTCCATTTTTTTTTCCTGTGTCACAACTCCATTCACACACAGATGGGGGAAAATAGGCAATTAAGTGGCTTGGGTAAAGTGGCAACAGCACAGATATTCCATGTGGGAGTAGCCAAGAATGTAGCTGAAAGGATCGAGCAGCAAGTTTCAGCCAATGATTAAAAACAACCATAAGAAGACAGAAGTTGCAGAGAGAAAAATACTTACTGCCTTTTCATTAGAGGCTTCCTTTAGGCAAGGACTCCTATCTGCCTAGATATTTTGGGGTAATGCAGAGATGTAGCCATGATCTGATTTTACATCCCTTCTGACAAGCATCTGGTCCTTCTTTCAGGCAAGTGGCAAATGCTCTTTGGCATAATAAAGGAAGTTTGGCCGTCAAAAAGGATTTTAACTTCAGTTTTTTCCTAAGCTTATGATGAATTTCAGCCACTTTTGAAAGACCTTAAGACCTCCATTTTTCAAAAACTGATGCTAGGGGCACATGTGCATTGTACATCTATGACCCTGATCCTCAACACTGAAGAATCAGACAAACGGTAGATAAGTTATGTCTAACACTGGTATTCAAAAGAACTTCATACAATTAATCTTTCATGCACAGTATACAGATGCCAGTCAGTATAAGGGACACAATTTCTTGCTAGTAACACAGCTGTCTTTGTTTCTGGCTATGTAAAGTTTGGTGCTGTGTAATTCAATAACAATGCTTTGTAATTATATTGAAGGATCTCTCTCTCTCTCTTGCTCTCATTTTTGCACAAACCATATTCATTGTTGCTGCTTTTGTACCTTTGTTTACTCCAGGCTCTGCAGCTTGACTACTACTCTC
This sequence comes from Ptyas mucosa, assembly GCA_012654045.1. NCBI lineage: Eukaryota > Metazoa > Chordata > Lepidosauria > Squamata > Colubridae > Ptyas > Ptyas mucosa. The sequence goes on from WNWU01000036.1 coordinate 8,513,352, forward strand.
TGCCAAGTCACTTCATTCTATTTTATCCTTTGTTCTTTTTTTTGCTATCATTTGGCCACCGCTATCCCTACTTTGCCTACAGTCTTCAAGCTCTTGCCCCTAGCAATTTTACAAATATAACAGTAAGAGAATGGGAAATATTCCAGAAGCAACCATTCTTCTGAGCAGCTAATATCAATCCACAAAAATTTGTTTTCCTTCGATCTTTCAATATATCTATCTATGGCAAAATACAGAGTTAATCATAATGCAATAATCAAGGCTTTGCATAACAAACTCATTTACTGGGGGGGGGGGAACCAGGTCTTCACAAACTTGCGGAGGGCTATTTCCACCAAGTCTTTTAAAGCTGCTTATCTGGAAATTGAGTCATACTTGACTAGCTCCCTTTAACTGCTAGATGATAAAGCTGCATATGTGGTGATCCATTATGAACACTATCAATGTATCTTCTGATATAGCTTCAAGAATTAAAAGCTGTTCGGCAGATCTGTGGTTTAAATTTAATCTCTGTATTAAAAATTTATCGCACTGAAGTTACCAATCTTGAACCAGCAATCTTTCCAGCTGAGATTTTTCTGTACACTAGGCATTAGTAAACCAGACACTGATATGAACTACCTGCCGCTAGATATACCGTACAACAGACAGCCAAGTATGAGAAGATCCTAGACAAGCGTTTAAATCAAATGGTTAACTATAACAACAGTGGTGCAATATACAACAAGGTGTAATTAATGATCCCCATCACATCTGGTAGAGGTCTGCATTACCCTTTCATAATGGATACTGGGGGAATCTATCCTTGGGCAATTTTTTTAAGAAATACAGATGGTAGCAGTGGTAAGAAGTAGGAAATGGGAACAGTTGGTACAAGCAACAATCCTCTCAGTAATTGGTTGCATGGTGATTTTTAGCCCTACATCTTTAAATAAAATTCATTCCAGCTATTCCTGGCAACACCTGTTGTTTCCAGCAATCAAATTGTAATATCTGCAGGTTCCTCGTTGCTTTGTTTTAAAGAAAGATAATGTAATTTTAACCACTATCGTACTTAAAACTGAAATAAAGGAAGGCATGCTTTTCCAGAAGGTCTATACCAAATGAAGGTGATATATGAAATTCAAATCCTGCTCTAGGTTCACCCACACCCGGCTGAACTGGTCCCAGTTTAGCATCTAATTCTAGCAAGAGGATTCTTGCCTCTGGAAACTTAATACAGACGTGACATGGTTTCGGCTCTAAGCTATGGTCAGGTAATCAAAATAACTCCTACCAGACTGCCACATTATTTCTGACGTTCCTTCTCCTCCACCAGGACATTTCTTCCTTCCCTTTCAGAGTTTGGTTTGCACAAACTTTTGTTTTCATTTATTTTTTTTCCTTAAGCAAACTCACTGGAATTTATCTAAACCAATAGTTAAATTTAAACTAAAAAGAAATCAGGTGTTGAGCACATGAAGGAATTTTTACAATTGTTTAGGAGATTAAATAATTTTATATAGTAATTGTGGAATTGTAATTATCAGGGCTTTGTCTCTTCTATAACAATTTGTAGGTGTTGAATCAGTGTTCCTTAAAACATTTTTCTCTCAGGACCCACCCCACCTTTAAAAATTACAGAGGACCTCAAAAGAGTTTTTTTTTAAAAAAAGGTATTTATCAACATTTACTATATTAAAAATTAAAATTGACTCACTAGCTGCTATTACTGCTTCCCACAATTGTCTGACAGGATTTTAATATTGTATTATTCTTCAACATAGGCTGCCAAATCTAATCTTCACCAGTGTTTCAGGAGTATGTGTAAACAATTCAGAACTCTCATTACTATTCCCTATACTATTCTATCAACTTTGAAACATTTAAGGATGGTTCTCTCAAGATAAAGCAATCTGCATTCCAAAATAAGTCTCTAAGCCAGAAATATAAAGCAGGTGACCACCTTGAAAATAGTTACGTAGCTAGCATATTCCATTCAAATTCTTTGGATTACTATACTTGCATTCATCTAAAATGGGAAAGAAAAATATGTAAAAGATCAACTAAACATACTAACTGTATAAAATATAATGCTTCATTTCTTCTACTGTGGGTAGACAATTTGAAATAGTTCCCCCAAAGTGTAATCTTTCTGTTAAATGTCCTTATTTGACTTGAGAGTAATTTCTACAAATATTGATAGAGCTAGTTCTTTGCTTACCAAGTGCCTTGTTTAGAGACTATTTAAAGTTACAACAGTATAAAAAGAGCTTTGCAATTGCCGCATTTGCAAGAACCATTATTGTCCCATAGTCACACACCGCTGGTGTGCTTCACAACTGGCTTGCAACAAGCAGAGTTAATTGTGAAGACAGAAGCAAAATTGTTCGTCAAGATCACCTGATGTTTTCCTTAGCAACCATTGCACTTAGCAACAGAGTTGCTGTTGCCAATTGCTAAGCTAGAACTGCCTGTACTAGAAGATACTGAAATCATTGTGCTTGTACTCTTACTATTTAGTGACACGAAAAGTTATTAGATAAAGAGACAAACTTTTGGGGACAATATCTTAACAAAAAATAAAAAAAGGAGGGGAGAAGGTGACTTTAAAAAGAAACATTTGCTCACCAAAATTGACAACATTAAAACTAAGAAACAAATAAAAACAAATGTGTTGCTCAATTGTTTAATAATTGATTTATCAAGAGAAACAAAATGCATTTAAACTATGTGGAGGGCTACCTACCATACCTCTATTAGCTTCACTATTCCATTTCACTCTGCACTGGAATAGCAGCTGTAACTAATCACTTTACTTAGTGTGATGTTACTGTTAAAAAGCAATGATATATAGCACTCAAATTAAGATATCTAGAATATTTAGAATATTTTGTTTCTCCCAAACAAGACACTTTATTTGAAACAGTATGTCAATGTAAATGGAGGTGAGGTTTACTCTGAAGACAAGTATGCTTATAAATTTTAAACAGAAATCTTTAAAACTATCGGAGTGAAAAGTTCCTTCAATTTTAATTCAGTAAAAGATGGCTACCACAGTGATCTTGATGTTTGGGGAACACTTCATTCTGCTACATAAAAGCCATACCTTCATCAGCAAAATCACTAAAGGCACAGCCACAGATATGTCTGCCTTTGCAAAAAAATATCTCAGCAATGTGATAAGGTTTGATTTGGGGCTATGAGGCATCTTTAATGCCTTTGGGTAGGGGAACAAAGCTGAAACTACAGATAATTCTTACATTACTTGTCAAGTACAGAATGCTACCTTATCTGTTAAAGTACAAATAACAGACTATACTACAGTAGGGCCACTGGATCTACAGAGCAGGTTCGCAATCTATTCTTTCCTTTCTTGGCCTGCTATTCTTTTTCAAATCAATACAAACAGATAAGTGGCTAGGCTGAGCAGCCAATGTGATGCGGAGATAAGAGTACCATATTAGGACAACATTATACAGTACTAGGACAAGATATTTAACTCACATTCCTACCCAGACAGATACCACTTTTGGCTAATTATCATCTCTTCTTCTGTCAGTTAGGCTGACTGATGAAGTAAAAATAAGTGGGCAGGTGGAAAGTGAATTACACACTATCTTGAGCTTCTTGAAGGAAGGATGAGTTATCAATGCAGCCTTCCCAAAAAAACCTAGTTCATTACAGCTAAAATCATAAACTGGAATATTCCTAGCTCAAACCCTGATAGCATGGTCAAGCACCATTAATTTAAAGTCCATCTCTTGCAGTCATTTATTTCATTAATCAAATGTGTACGCTGCCATTTTTATTTCATGAGTTGGAACAAAATTGCTCAGTTCAGCCACATAAGAACTAGAACATAATTCTATATCTACTTGAATAAGTATTTTTTTCTGAAGCTTCCGGAGAATCAAATTGCAAATAAACTGGCCAACCAACCAGAGGAAATGCATGCTGAAAACCTTTGCTTTTATATTCTTCCCATCACTGAAGGGAAGGCAAAGACAGGTAGATATAACATTATTCCAAATAAAAATCAGAAATTCCCTAGACGTAACTCCAGTACATCTCCACTGTAGCAAAAGAATCAGGCTACAGAATTATTGAAGAAAATAATTTAACTAAAATAATTTAACTAAAAAATAGAGAACCATCAGTGAAAGTCATCTTAAACCTGGAAATAGGGGACTTTTTAGAAGACTGTTTTTAAGTATCCAAGAAAAACTAATTTGGAAGAGGAGAGAACAGGCCATAGACTTTTGTCATATCCCTCTGTGATAAGATCTTTTCTTTTAGAATTCTGGAGTACCTAATTTCATTAAGTTACTACATACTTGTAAGCAGAAATGATGCATCCGGAATGACATGGCACCTTCACTGCAGAGAAGCAAACTGTCCTTGAATAAGATGACATCATTAGAAGACTTAAACATCAGATGGATGCAAATGATCCAAGCCTGATCTTGTTTTTAAAAAGTTCACAGCTGTTACATCTAGTATAAAACACAGGGCATATTCCAAAGCAATGTGTACTACAATGTTTTTAGTGCAGAATTTGATCTAGGCCACCAGGATTGAAATAGCTCAGTACAAAGATAATAATAATGCATTATCAAACAAATACTAACCAATCATTTTAAAAGAAGATATCTATTATATCTCTCCACAAATAACACACTTGTTTTGTAAATTAGCATCAGAAAATATTTTAAACACTTTAGTTTTGTATTAGAATTTTTATACAAACAGAAAATACAAAATACATATATTATTTATGGATCGTACTGGCAAGAAAAAATATAATCCAAAGCAAAAAAATTATCTGGTCAAATTATCAAAGTTAACTGAATGAATAAATAGCCAATAAATGCAACCAAAGAACTGTGCTGTCTGCCAGTATTAATTTTCAATGGGGAAAAAAAATCAAGTTCTACCACTGTGAAACGGAAACTCTTGGCAATGCGGGATTTTGTACACCTCTGTCATGTCTTCTCTTTCATTTCAAGCTAAAGAGAGACAGTTACTACATTCTTTCCTTGCCTTTTTCTGCATTTCACCTAAGTCAATATTATTAAGAGGCTGTGATTAGAAATGTACACAACACTCCCAATGGCCCACTATAGATTTGCCTAAGGGTATATAATATAGGTAGCATATCCTTGTATAAAGTATTGTTAATACGGGCAATTCTATTTTCAATATCCTCCCTTTGTGATTCCAAGTACAGAGTTTGCCTTCTATATAACAGCTGAGCAAGGACCAATATTTTCACTGAATAGTCCACCACAATTTCTGATCAGTCACAGGCAGCTGAAATCTCATTTAATGTATGAGTGATGTCCAATTTTTTAAAAAAAATTTTTTTTGCATACCAAGATTGATCACTTGACTTTTATTTTCAACTGCATTTACCATTCTGAAACCCATGCATCCTATTTGAAGAGAACTTTTAGTGATTTGCACAATCCTTTATTTTACTATCCTGAATAATTTGGTATAATCTGTAAATATGCCCATCACATTGCTCATGGATATACAAGCAAAACACTGCTCTGGTATCCAGAGGACTCAATTTTGCACAATATCAGTGTGGGAATTGCCTATTTATTCTTAATTTATAATTCCTGGTTTTTAGCTTACTGGCAATTTATGAGAGTATTTGTCCTCTTATCCATGGCAAATGAATTTGCTCAAGAACCTTTGGTGAATGACTTGTTAGAGTTTTTTGAAAATCCAATTATGTAGCATTTATTGGATCATTCTTGTTCACAAGCTTTGTCCATACTATCAAAATAGTCTACAAAGTTAGAGTGCCTTACATTTGAAGAAGCCATGCTCTCTTTTAATAGAGGAAGGTCTGATCAATAACTTGTTACTAGCCTCTCAGTCATTTTTAAAAGATTGTAGTCATATTGGCTTTTTCTGTATTTCCATATTCTCCTTCAGCACACCTTAAAGCTCGCGCTATCCTATGATAATTAAAATCACCTTAATATACTTCACCATGCACTCCACAAAATCATTCTTTTTCCTTTACTGCTTCTTTGATTATTCTCCTCACTTCGATAAGATTTGCATCTTTGATCCTGCACGTTAACCGGTCTGATTCCCTTCTGGACTCCATAGATGCTGATCTAGATACCATGTCCTAAGGCAGTGGTTCTCAATCTGTGGTCCACAGACCCCTGGAGGCCCATGATGTCGTCACAAGGGGTCCTGCAAAGGCTTGAAGAAATTTTATGGTTTAAATCTTGAGTTAAATCTTTGTGGTCCATGGCCACAAAAGATATTTAAAGGGGGTCCATGGTGAAGAAAAGGTTGAGAACCATTGATCTAAGGTACCGTTATACAGTCTACCTGACATTCTTTATTATAGCATTCTATCTCCAAACATTGTGGGGAAATTGGCTCTCTTTATTCCCCTATTCAACTTTTAATAGTTCCCCCATTTTCAGAAACAAAACATGACTGTGTGCCCTCTCCCAGCAAGTATCCATTTATATTCACATCGAAGGCTTTGGCAAAACAATTACTTTGTGACTAACTTAACAACAAAATTGTGGATGCTATTTAATGTTAAGTCCAGTATCATAGCTCCCTTGACTAGCTACTCCAAGAAATAATCATTTAGGGTTTCTAGAAATTAGATTTCCTCATGTCTGGAACAAGATTTTAAAGTCAAAGTGAGGATGACTGAAGTCTCCTAATACTATTGTAGTGAAACCTTGTTTTAACAGATCATTTGTGGGAGGTGTTAGTTGCAGTTAAAGTATCTGTTAAATATGAAAGCATATTGTTGTGGCAATTTATATCATTTGGGTAAGGATGTTAGTAAGAATATCATGTAAATCATCACAGATGCTGTGTTAATTGCCTCATCAAGATTACTTTAGATGCTACTGTCATCCATTATTCTAAGGGCTGTCTCTGATCTGCTGCATCCACCAAAGTAAATTAGTCTGTTAAATCAGTTTCTTTTTCATATACCTCTAATTTCATTTTTCATTCTACAGTTCAGTTTTAGTTTCCTGGTTCAAGAGGATAGGAGTGATAGTATACTCCTATTAACTTGCTTTTTATACAGGGAATCCTCTGTTGTTCGATAGAAAAGTCTGTCCCATTTATTTCTTCTAAACTTCCATGAATTCGACACACAAGGCAACTCTGTTGCAAGTATATCCTTCCTGAATGTATAGCCAGAGATAATTGTACCCTATTATGCATCAACGCTCAAACTATTCTTTTGTGGTTTACAGATTTCTAGCATACACAAATGAACACATATACAGACTCACCTTGAATTTTCTATGCCATACACCTTTTACCCTTGTGCTTTTCTTGATGGATTGTATTTATTTCCTAGCTATTCCCCCCTAAGCAGACACAAAGGTTTGCACTCAGGGGCAGTTCCCCCCCCCCCCCCAACCAGATGTATTTCCCTTCTTGTCAGGTTCCAATCTCCTGGGAATCAGTCTACAGAAACAATATATGAATAGCAGGACCAGTCTCCTGTATTAAATTTGCTACATTTTCATTTTAACCAAACTAATTCATTTGGATTACAACAGATTACTTGTCAGGTAAAAGCCAAAGATGTCGATCACTGGATTCTTGTGTCATCATATTGTAGGTGAGGACACACACACACACACAGAGAGAGAGAGAGAGAGAGAGAGAGGGGGGGGGGGAGTTTGCTGAGTCCATCAATGAAATCAAAGGACAAACTCTAATGTTCTTGTTCGTAATTTAAGCAAGTGCTAGCTAAGGATGGAAATCAACTAGGCTTTGGGTGCTGGAACTTAGATACTGATTTACTGGGTGATCATGGGCCTAAACTAATTTACAGAATTATCATGAAAATAAAGTGGGGAAAGAAAGGCAACCATGAAAACTACAGTACTATGCTGGGGGAAAAAACAGGTTTATATAATTTCACGTACATATTTTAAATATATGTTTGCTGACTTTTTTTTAAAAAAAAGATGTATGACTTCCACTTAATAGTAACTGAAAGAAAAACAAGGTTTAAATTTACAACCTAAGGTCTGTTCTATGCTTTAATTTTCATTGTAGAAATGTATCTTATGAATGAATAATTGTGTATTTTGGCAATAAAAGAAATTCAACTTTTTTGTATCATTCACATCTGACCATAATACAGATGCTCCTACATTAGTAATATCTTGAAAGATAGCATTCTAAAACAGCTACTATTGTGACATCACTGCTATTGATCAAGAGACTACACCTTTGGACAAATTGCAAAAGAAGTTGCTTTGTTACTTATCTGGGACAATTTAACAAATAATTTAACCCTTTTTATTAATATTATACATATGACAAATTTATAAAAATAAAATATAACTCTATATAATACCATTGTTTAAATTATGATTATACATCAAGTTACCTAAAAAGCACAATATAAATCTTACCAACTTCTCCTTCTAAGGTTTGACTGCTGAATTTTGAAACAAAATTTTGAGCTGGGTTAAATAATTTTCAAGTAATGAAATCATTTAAAAAGTTGATTATCAAGGGAAACTAGTCCAGCAACTTCCTTTATGCAAAAATATGAATCTCTCCCACAGTTGTCCACATACAATTGCTATGAGCATGAAGAATGAAGTATTAACTTACTTTAAATCTTCCAACTCTTTTATCACCATTCCTTCAACTGCTTTACACCATCTAACAGTGTTATTATTCCGGTTTCCACAATATGAACATAATGGCTCCTATTATAAATTCCGGCTGATTTTCACATTTTGACTCAGTTTGAAAAATTATCAGATCTTCCAGTCTCCTGAAACCCTGAACTGAATAACTCCTAGGTTGCAGGATTTTAGACTTAAGTATGTTTTTTTAAGTGTTATTAGGCATGTGGAGAAGGGATAGGAGTCAAAGTCTTTCCTAGGATCACATGGCTGCTCTCCATAGCTGCAGCAGGAAAAGACATTTGATTTGGTAACAGAGCTCCTGCATATTCCCAAAACACATTTTTCTCTTTGAATCTAAAACCTTGCAAAGTCCTAATTCTCCTCCTCCTCCTCCTCTTAGCTTATGGAGCTTATAAAAACTGGAATCATTAATAAGAAAATTTTGCACTTCCTGAAAATTATCAAATGTAACAATGCAGGAATAGTCAAAACTTTACTGCAAGGGGTATAAAGTTTGGAGATATACTATGGCCAAATTGGGTATCTAAATAAGCATCTGCATTTATGATTTGGTTTATATATATGAATATTTTAATGAGCAAGTTATGGTTTGTATCTTTGCATTTTTGTTCTCACCATCTTTGATTTAGAAAATCTCTGAAACTAGATATACACAACCTATTTCCAAGCCTTATGTCACATCTTTCATAAAATGTCTCTTACAATACATTAACAATTTCATATGAAAAATCGGTTTTACCAAACATAATTACTATTTAAGGTATCCTTTTTCAGGTCTGTTTTTATATTTCATTTAATATTTTCAGAATGAAGAGAAATTCTTTAGCATTAATAAATCAGTAAGACAAAACATTTATCACCTTAATATTTACTATGATTAACTTATATGTGCCCTCTAATTCCAAGGCCTAGCCATAAGAAGGAGTACTAGTCAAAAGATTTTCTAGAATCTTCCAAAAAGAGAGCTTTCAGTAGTATTTAGATTTTTGTTAGGACCCAATGTTAGGAATTAACCTCAAGGCCAAAGTCAATTGAAAATAAGCTATCCTTATCTTAAAATATCAGAGCCCACTCTTATCCCAAGGCATCACTTTTTGCCTGTTCTTCAGGATATCTTCTGTCACACAAGATGATCCCTGATGTATGTACAATAAACATCACTTTGAGTGGATTGTGCTAAATTCCAACATTAAGGTAGTGGCCAATGCCCCACAAATGCCACCCATAACATATTTGTTCTAGTGACTCTCATGTTTTCCCCCAATTTCACACCAAAAGATTGAAAACTGGCAATATACAGTTTGCCTACACAGGAGGGGAAAAAAACTGCTTTTGCAAAAGTATCTATAAAAACCTTAATCAGAACATCAACAATTTCCACAAACTTATCCATAGGGCTTTTGGAGGGATACTTTTGGCTCAGTGATGCAGCCTCAGATAATGAATCTTTCCCCTGCGCCCCCACCCCCCACCCCCCACATCTAGATTATTTGCACAAGGTGCGAGTGACACTTCGAAAAATATCCCGCTCCTCTCCCCAACCAAGCCCTCGATTTTAATAATCGCAGCAAGAGATAATTACTGACCTCACCTTCAGGTAGCTAGCTACACACTTTAAACGTCAAGGGAGGGAGGGAATTTCTATTGAGGTTAACTGCAACCTCCCATTTAGGCAAACCCTGAACTCCAGTTGACAGGCGGCACCAAAAGCCCTTCTGTTTCTCTCTCTCTCTCTCTCTCTCCAGCGTGGAGAGACACCCAAAAGCCCTCGGATCAGGCTCAAGAGAGGAGGGCAACCAGCTCCGAAATCACCCTAGAGGCACACCGTGTTCGATCCCGGAATCTGTTTCAACTCTCAGCGACTTGAGAGGGCTGCGACAAAACAAGACCTCAAAGCCTGGCCCGGGGATTCAAATGCAAAACGCCAAAGGGAAGCCCCGTCTCCTTCCATCCATCCTGCAACGTAAAAGGGTGAGGCACGTTTCCCCTCCCCTCAAAACCCATCCTTGCCTGAACGAGGGGCGCTTCTCCGCTCTCCTCCCAGGGAAGCATCGCCCAGCCTTCCACAAGGAAGGGCGGCGAGAATTACCCCCACCGGGGGAATCCTCCACCCCGCGCCTGCAGGTCTTTTTCCCGGGGAAGGGTCTCCTGCCCGCTTCTGCCCTCCCGCCCTCAACCGCGAAAAGACCCCGTGTAGCCCGGCCCCTCGCAAGGCACGCCCTCCTCTTTCACGCTAGCCAGCCAGCCAGCCAGCACAGCTGAATCCAGCCACTCACCGGGTAGGGGTTCCTCCCGCCCGCCTGTCCCTCCTCCCTTCCCTCTACACAGGCCGGGGCTGCAGGGCGAAGCCCAAGATCCCCTAAAGAGGGGATGATGCGGAGGTAGCAGCTCCGTGCCTTCGGAGGGGAGGGAGTGGGAAATAGGCAGCAAAGGGCGGCAGCGGGCGGCTCTTGGCACGCAGGCGGCGGCGGCCCAGACCGGGCAGACCACCAGCCCCCAACTTCGTCGGTGATAACAATAGGACTGCCGGCGCAGCGTCGCCTTTTATAGGGAGGGGGCACGTGACACAGCGCGCCCCGCCTCCTCCCCCGCCCCCGTAACGCGGCGCGCTGCACTCGCGCGGCAGCATGGGAAACGTAGTCGCCCTCAGAAGGGCGGTGCTTGCGCAATAGAACGTTGCGGGGGGTGGGGTTGGGGGGGTGACAGTTTGTCCAGGTAACGGCGGCATCTGAGGTGAGGATAAAAAGAACCACGTAACGCTTTGGAACCCTGGGAAATGGAACCCATCGGATTCTTCCAGCGCTTGCTAAAATTAGGTTCCAGAATGCAACCTTGGCTGTTTTCGCTAAAAGTATTCCTTAAAAAAATTTTTTAAAAAAATACAAAAAGCAAGACTGGTGATAAAAAAAAAATCCGGAGAGGTTACCAGCCTGTAACTTCAAGTTGCTATCTTATTCCTGAGTGAGTCTACTTTTTAAAAAACAAGATAATCTTGTATTCCAGAGAGTGGAGGAGCACTTTTTCCAGAACTGCTTGAGGTTAGGATGTTTATGGGTGTGGAGAGTGCTATTTTATCACACTCTGCAGTCGTAATACATCTGCAGAGATTATGGAACAAAAAACCCCAACAAACCAGAAAATAAAAACGTGAATTATCGGATAGGATTCTGATGAGAATCATTATACCAAGTAAACAACTGCAGGACTGTTTCAGGATTTAATAGCTCCACTATGCTAATTATATGTGGCTGTAATTGTAGTCTTAATTTAAAAACAAGTTTAGTTAACTTGATTTTGATTTTCAGTTATAATAGATTCAGTCAGTATGTTGCAACTAATTAGAAGTACTGTATCAGACTTGACAGGATCAGTTAAGAATCTGAGCGGAAAATGTAGACACCATATGCATAAGCCTACAAAAAATAGTAGTGAAAGTGAAAGAGATCAGTTTTGTTATAAAACTAGATGAGATAACGTATAATTTAATAATCTCAGGTACACTGATTGTACTGTTTAAAAAAATAAAATCAAAATTGCCATTGTGAAAATAAAACAGAACCTATAAAAATGTACTGACTATAAAATATGCAAAGTTCTAGACCTCCAAGATGTTCCCCAAATTAAATCGAAAAATCAGAAGACTGTATTGAACCATGAAGTCAGTCATTTAGAGTCATTCTCAAGCCATTCATTGCAACAAGACCATGAAACTTGGGTGATGACAAAGTTACAGTCGTTTAAATACAGTTTGGATTTACACATTACAATGAACCAAATTTTGTTTTGTTAAGCGCTGATTACATTCTTGGCCTGATTACAGAGAACACTAGCCCATAAATCATAGGTGGATTTATTGGAAGAAGCCAAGGCCGAGAACTGCATTATCATTATGGCTTAGCTGAACATGTGAATCCAGTCACTGACACTCAAGTCCCATTACATGTTTTTTAAAAAAACACTGAATAGGCATTTACAGAAAATTAAGTCCTCATGTTGAAATTATAGATATGGATTTTCTTAAATTCTAAGTGAAAGTATACCATATGGTTATTCTCTTAGATTCCAGGATAGAAGAAAGTTGGGGAATAAACACATTTAATATTCCTATGTAGTTCCATTTTTCAATTTTGATTGGTTCCTTCCACTCCCTTCAAAGTTAGTCTCAACATTAGATTCAAGAATACTGCATTTTCATTGTATGCAGTCAGTGCCCAGATCTTAAATACTGCAACACTTTTGCTCACCACTGGATGGAGTGGCATGAAAGGAAAATACATTTGGGGAAACATGCCTATTGGTAAATTGAACAAGTACAAAATTCAGCCCTACCTAATGGAACAGATACTTGAAGGAGAAATACCAATCTATTTCCATATGGTAGGAAAGAACTGTTTTGTACTTAATAATCTGAGTCACAAATTGTTTTTACTTTGTAGTCAACCCTTTTGTACATTACCAGTGTAGAGTAAAATTAATGCCATCCAACAATAAGTGCATATGTACTTAAATGTGACATAAGATATTAAATGCCATATTCATGATATGTTAACAATGGCTTAGTATTAAATAGCTTAGGCTAGATGACAAAGTAAGCCACAGTCTTTTCTTTTTTGTTGTTAAAATCATGTCCCTTTTATATTTATCTTATTTATTAAATTTATATGCCACCCGTTTCACCTAGAGGCAACTCTAGGTGGCTTACAACCAATAAAAACAATAGGATAAAACATTAAAACAAATATTAACACTAAAATTGATTTAAGAATTAACAGAGATGGCAAGGAAGGAAGGAAGATGCACATGGAGAGAAGGTAGGATCTTTTCAGTCCATTAACCACCTCCAGTATGACATGCTCGCATCAAGCCCCCAATTGGCATAGCCAAGTCTTTTGGCTCTTTTGGAAGGCCAAAATTGTTTGAAAATTACAAAAAGAATGAAACCAAGAGCATAAAGATAGACTAACAAATATGAAAACTCAGGCCTTCAGAGTTATGTATCATAAACACCATTATGAAGGAATATAAGTGTTCCGAGCATGCAAAAATGTCTGTTAAATAGTTTTTTTTTAAATGAACCAAAGCAAATCCTCCACAGTAGGATTTGGTTCATATCACTATTTATTGTTGTCAACATTCTCAGCATTTTTGTAACTTCTACTATGTAAATTAATTTGATTCAGCCCAAGAGTTTAGTTATGGATACATTAAGAAACTCTGGGAAAAAAATAGTCAGAAATTAACTTTCAGAAGATTGTCAGAAAGTCTAGAAGCAGCAATATGCATCTTACAATTACAAAGAGTCTTATCATTGGGATGCTTAATGTTTAAACAAAATTGGATTTTGACTATAAGCTAGGGTCGAACTCTAGGTAGCACCATTAATAGAGTTCTCAATTACCAATTACTGTATACCTAATTTATGCTTTCGAGATGCCAGAATACAATTCTGTATAGCCATGGGAAAGACTGCTTTATATTGTTTAATTACCTACTACCAACATGATGCACATTGACATCTGACACAAACCTATTTTTGACTGAAACCCACATCTATTAAGCAAATCAGTACTGTTTGTCAGTACTCCTAGTAGATGTTTTACAATAGAAGAAAAATTATACCATCTTTTTGGCAATTCAGCAAAACATTTTAGGCCTGCATATGTACTATAAAATAATGCATGTATGGCTCAACTATCTCTGGCAGTGACCTTCTGTGATATTGCTAAGATTTAAAGGTGTACAGATACTTTCTTCAACCTCCTACAATTGCTCAGTCACGGAACACAAATGTTGTGTAATGACTATGCAGACATTGTCTCCTAGTAGGCAGAGCTCCTGCTGGTCTCATCTATACTTTAAATTCAGAATGTTTTCACAGTGACAAACACATTCTGGGCCATAGTTATTTACTACAGTTGAATGGCTGTGTTTCCATAAATGCTGCAGGGATTATTTTCATGTTAGAGATTACTATTGCTGGCCCTTGTATCTCTTGCCTTTAATTTTGCAACAGCTGATCTATATTTCTACCTCAAGTACCCTCCTGAACAAAATGTCTTCCATGTAAAAAAATTTTTTTTAAAAATCAATCATGAAAAAATAGGTTTTTGCTAAAATTGCTAGAATTGTATTTGCCTTGCTAAAACCATTATGCATCTAAAATGAAGCATTGTTATATGAAAATACACTTAAGATCAGTTGTGCATTTTGAAAATGAAATACAGAATGTTTATCACAAAATTCAACTGGTACATAACATGTTTGCTCTGCTTGTTTTTCCTTGCTTTTCTTTTCATCATTATACTCAATGGATTTCAACTTGTTCCAATGGTTTAGGTAAACCTTCGTGTTTCTAACCAGTGCACACAAAAGCTTTATCCTTCAGAAAACAGTAGTTTAAATACTCGGAAGTTACCTTTCCTCGAATTTCTAAACAGCTTAATTAAGCTTATAGCCAAAAAGCAATATTAAAGAAATCTAAGAGTACTCTGGGGATAAAAGTGAAATGAACCAGTAAAAAACTAAATATCAGAGCTGTGCGGTTCTTGAATTTTGATTCCAAAGTGTACTCTGGAGTGTGAAAGTAGTGCCTATTGAAGTCAAAGGCACTTAATTCTGGAATGTATTAAATTGTAACCAAAATTTAGAAATGCCAAATTGGTATATAATTTTTTCGTTGGCTTAATAGACAGCAACGTCTGGTGACTCAGTAGCTACAATCCTACCTTCTGGAAAACCAGACTTTCTGATAGTTTCCGGCTTGGGAAGACCAAACCCTTTCAGCCTATTTTTCCATTTATTTTGGATCTGGGAACTGTTTGCCTCAATGCTTACATTTCCAAACTGCTCCAAAATTAAGTTGCAGAAAATTGCCGTTTGGTCACTGAAGATTCATGATGCAATCTTATTTCTCTGGGGGCTCTCGAGAATTCAAGGTTCTCAACCCCCCCCCTTAAAACCCTGAAGAAAAGATTCTTTATTCTGCTACTGTGTATCTATTCTGTACAGCAGTTTGCTAATGTGGGCAGTCCCAAAGAAAACAGTTCCTCTCCACCTTTCCTAAATCCTGGATCAAAGGATAGTTTCTGTGCCTGTCAAGAAAATACTGTTCAGAATACATTCGCAAAGTGAAAGAAAACTATGTCCAGTTGCTCTGATTTATTTTGAAGTAAATGAAAACCCGAGGAAAAATCTTCTCTGAAGGAATTTTTGATTTTGCATCTGCTTTGTACTTGACAGTTAATGTTCCACCCATGTTAATGTTACTTCCAAAAAATCTGATGGATCAGCAAAGCAGTGACTCTGAAGGGTATTAACAATCAGCTGGGTTGCTATTAGGCAAGCAAACTGGGTTATTTATTTACTAAGCTTCTGGCAAAACAGCAACAAAAAAGGAAGATGGAACTCCTTGTCCTTTATCCATTTTTTTAAAAAGAGAAGTGTTTGGTGCTTAAAGGTCCTGGGAATGATTGCCTGTATTTATTCCACACATAATGAACAGTCCCAGTTGAATATGGGTATAATAAAATACTATGACCATGGAAGCACATTAGAGGTGAATATGTTCTTGCACACCAGAAACTAAAAGTATAATGAAGTAAAGTGTAAAACAGGGATGACACATTTATCTCAATGTGTATATTGGTTAGAGAAAACAATAAAAATACAAGTTTTTTTCCTAAGCCCCCCCCCCCCCCCCCCCAAATGTATTTAGCATGAAGTAGTTCACTACAGGATGAAAGGCTGAAATCTGTTCACTTCAGGTTATGGAGTGTAGTTCATTTTATTGGACCAGTGGCAGGTTGAGAGATGTTTTTTGACTTTCCAATCCAAGACTGAGAGAGAATGATTGGCCAGGCATTTCCATGCCTAAGAGAGGACTAAATTGCATGATTTCCCAACACCTACCTATACACCACACTGGGTCTCATTCTCATACACAATCTCACTATTTTCCCCCAATAGGGCAGTTAGATAAAATTTCATTCAGTCTACTGTGCAGCTTCTTCTTTTTTACTAGTTACAATTATTCACAATTTCAATAAAAGGTTCCACAACCAAATTAAAAATAAAGAATTCCACAGCCATGTTTTTATAGCTCATCGTTTAATTCAGTGGTTTACCAAAAACAAAAACAATATGACAAATCATTACAGTTCCAGGAAGAATGGCAAACACTCTCATACATGCTCTTAGGAGAAAAAAAATATATCCCCAAGTGATTCAACACAGGTTTGAGAAAGGAAAAAAAAAAACAAGCTGTCATTAATGGAGTGTATGTACTGCTTGACAGACTGAGTACGAAGGATGATGGTCGGTTTAAAAATTATGTCAATTTGATTCTAGTTTTACAGCTTGATATAAAAAGGGTTGAGACACAGTTTCCTATGAGGTCTGAAGTGGGAAACTTTGGCTTAAGATGCAAAGCTATTTCCTCTGAAGGTGGATACACAATGGAGAAAAGGAGGGACAATAACAAGTGACCAGGTTTGCTCGTATTCTAATAAGCGACATTTTACTGTACTCAAATCACAAAGCCAGGCTGCTGTCTTATAAACACATACCATACAACTAGGAATACTACCAGCCTTGTCACAGTGCAAGGCATGTCCTTAAAGACTGATCAAGGGACTCTATCAATCAACTGTTAACTCTGCTATCACTATGCCTATGCACACAATCCATTAGGAATAATAAAAATCTGTAGGTCACCATTAATTTAGCTATATCACTATATCCAGTCTGCTCAAGCATCCTGACGGACCATGTGAGTTTCTGGTATAGAGTTAAAGCAAACAACAACCTAATTTAGGTTGGTGATCATCCTGGGAAATGGAACAGGGAGTGCGCCATAATATAAATAAGAGTTCCAAGGGCAATCTGAAAAAGCTGATTTTTTTTTTTAATCAATGCATCAAGTATGAACTCTCAGATTCTACTTAAAAATGGTAAAGCTACAGATCTCTTTTTAAATTGTAGTTCTCTTTTCTTAATCCAATAGCGGTTTTTAAAAATAAAACTTGTTCAAAATGAAAAACTTCTCAAATAATCTGATATCACTAGGAAACAGATAACTTGGTTTCCATTTTAATAAAAACGAAAGCCCTTTTCTCAAACTCTCAGCCTTAGGTTAATGTCGGCCTATATCAGCTTCCTGGCCTCTTGTCTACCGACTAGGAAGAGAACCTAGCTTATGCAAGAGCACATTACACTCTGGTATGTGAAACTTACAGCTTGCAGAGATTTTTCATTTTGCTAGGGGGACTGAAAAGGTTATGGAGAATCTGGCTTTGTTCATTAGACTTACTGTCCACTTCTAATTTGAGGACATTATTTCCTGTAGCTAAAAGAGTTTCCCCTTCCTTCCCTGCAAGACTCAAAAAAATGCATTCATTCCAAAATGTGGAGACCTTTTAGTAAGAGACTGGTTGCTGCCCTGGAAACAAACACTCCGGGACTTTGTCACCACGGAGTGCTCAAAGCTTTTCAAAAAAGCATTATAAAATTCTTGCTGTATGAGCCTATTCTTGGACAGTGAATTCCTGTAGGATTTCATTCCAAAGTCTGTATCAGTTCAACATAATCTCAAATAAATCCTTCCAATGCTTTGTTGCTGTTTTTTAACACGGTCTTTTCTCTCTTTCTTGGGAGTTGTGTTCTTTACGAAAACAGGATATTTAGCCCTGGATATTTAGTTCATCATTTTTCTTTTTTTTCTTTTTTTGGCCTCTGAATCCTCTTTAACAGGAGTGTTAGGTGAAGCCCCAAGTAGGTAGAGTTCATGAACACCTAAATTGTACTAGTATGAGAAATCATTCACATACTTATGTATATGAGCACCTTTTGATACACAGATCTTTATCTCAAACAAGTTCTGAAAAAGTCAAAGCAGGAACAGTTTTCTCAATCCAGAATTTGCTAAAAATAGGCTTGTCATTATCAACTGAGTGATACAGGCCTTCAAGAGTTTCCCTAGAAGAGATGCACAATTCCTAGGGTGCCCAGATATCCATTACAACAACAATGTTTCGTCTATTGAAGTCCTAGGGTTGTTGTTTGTAGACAGCCACTCACAACCCTCTTTCTAGTACATATAATTACAAAGTTCCATCACTGGATAGTCTGGCAGTTTTAACTAGCAAACAAGTGTAGTAATATTACTGAACTACAAATAAGCAGCTCTGTGCTTATGACTGGTATCTACTACAAGCCAGTAGTGGTAAATTCCACATTGTTTGCCTAATAGGCGACAACATGTTGTGGTAGCAAGATGGGTCTCTGCTGGTGTCCAGTTGCCAAAACTTATAATGAAGCTGTATATGCAGAGCAGATGCAAGAAGGTCAAGTCTTCATCTATTTTAAGATGATGTGGTAGCTATCATTGGTTTCAGCTGTAAAGAAAGCACATCATCAGACTCTGGAGTAACAGGAGTAGAATCCCATTATTGTTCCTCACCCATCTTCATTTGAAAGACAGAAGCTTTACACATAGTACATTAATCTCCATGCTGATTTGGTTTGGGTTTGGGGGGTGGTGGTGTTAGGATGTGTAGGTTTTTTAGAAAAAAAATAAAGAACAGAGTAACATGCATTACTGTGCACTGAATAAATGAGTACCTTTCATTGTGTCCAAGACAAAACATGATTCATCTTGAAAGTTCTGTATCATCTAAAATAGGAATAAAACGTTAAGAGCTTGGAGAAATCAAGTCATTATTCACTGTGTCTATCTTAAGCAGCACATATATTAATGTACCTTGTCAACTGCTGACATTCATCATCTCTTGTAAATGAAGTATAAGGAAAGGCAAGTATATACCCAGAACTATACACTGACCCTTTTGCAGAGAAGCTTGATTATATCCAGGGCAGGAAACCTCCATCTACTAATCATCTTAATTTCCATTGTCTACAGTTCAAGGTTTTTTTTTAAAAAGAGGTGGTCTGGATTTTAGTAAATTGGCAACAGTTCACTTTTACTCTAGGATCGTGATGGCAAACCTATGGCACGCATGCCACAGGAGGCACGCGGAGCCATGTCACCTGACACGCCAGCTCAGCTCTAGCGCACATGTGCGCACCGGCCACCTGATTTGCAGGCCTTCTGGGCCCACCAGAAGTAGGGAAGCAGGCTGTTTCCTGCCTCCAGAGGGGCTGTTTTTCTTTCTCACCTGGCTCCAGATCCTCTCTATGCATCTGGGGAGGGCAAAAACAGCCTTCCCCACCTCCTCGGAGGCCCGAAACGGCCCGTTTCCCAACTTCCAGTTGGAAAACGGCCCGTTTCCCAACTTCCAGTTGGAAAACGGCCCGTTTCCCAACTTCCAGTTGGACAGGAAGTGCCTTTTTGCTGTCCCCAGCCTCCAGAGCCTCTCTAGGAGGGCCTCCGAGGAGGTGGGGAGGGCTGTTATTGCCCTCCCCAGATGCATAGAGAGGATCTGGAGCCAGGTGAGAAAGAAAAACAGGCCTACTGGGCCATTACATCCCAGGAGCTGGGGGGGGAGGGGGTTGAGCGCACATGCGTGGGGCGGGGCGCATAGAATTATGGGTGTGGGCACGTGTGTGCACGAATCTCCCCCGCCCCCCCCCTTCCTGGCACACGATGGCAAAAAGGTTAGCCATCACTGCTCTAGGATGATCTAGGATTCCAAACCATCTGGCTTCTTATATCTGCCATGAATTTCTTTCCTATGATTAAATTAATGCACAAAAAAACCCCAAAGGACTACAAAATTGTATTTTTTAAAAAATCCTAATCCTATTCTGAATATGCAATGAGAACCTCATCATATTAAAAAAATTGGAGGGAGAAAAGCATGTACTTCAAAAGTGAAAGGCTACAAAAAGGAGCATAAACAGAAGCAAATAATGATTAGGCAGGGAAGCGTGTTTCTTGGACCAAGAAAGCAGCATTGTGTAAAATATCTGCTTATATTGCATTGCGTTTTTCTAGAGACAAGAAACTACAGAATATTGGGGGTGGGGGGGTGGGGGGTGTTTGTTTTTTTCTCGCGTTCAAGTTCCCAATATTGTCCATACTTCTTTAATTCTTAACAGTCATTAAGCCAGGAGAAAAGCTTTTATTGTATTGAGCAAGCAGTGACTCACACAAATTGTAATTTGTAAAATGCTGATCTCTGGATCCATGCCTAAATGTTGCAGGTCTGCATAATCCATGCATACCTAATTATCAATTAGCAAACACATGAAGTTACGTAATTTTAAAAGTTTGTATTTTTCTATACAGTAGCTAGTCTAGCCTGGTGGACTGCAGGTTCTAATAAAAAGACAATGTAGATCGTGCAAGCCTAGGTAGAACTGAGAATGAAAATTCAGAACATGCTTAATCCATACATCTCAGTGGAAGTGTTTGCATTACAATATTCCAAATTCCCTTAAAAATTAGGGAAATATTGATACAAAAGTCCAATAAATAAGAGGAAAAAAATGCATATAATTTTTAAAAACCAATGTATGCAGAGGAAACTCGTGCGATTCCTCAGAGAGAAAGCAATATCAAGGACTGATTTACCAACAACAATTGGGACCAGCCACTCCATTGCTAAGCAATGGAGTCTTAAAGTGAAAAATCATTCGACCACACTCGATGTACTACATCAAGTGTGACATCGCATGACCATGACTTGTGACTTCCTACTGGCTTCTTACTGACCAGAAGCCATCTGTAAAGGTTGCAAATAGTGATAACATGACTATGGTTGCCAGTTACCAAGTGCCCGAATTGGAATCCTGTGACTGCAGGGACACTGCAGTGGCTCAAAGTTCATGGAGAGGTCATACTTTTTTTTTAAGCACCATTGTAAGTTCAAATGGCTGCTGAACAAGCAGTTGGTAAGAGAGGACCACCTGCATATGATTTAACTTTTTACAAAGCACGTGCTCTAAAAAGTTCAGTTTATTTTTCAGTCTACCTTAATCAGATAAATGGCTTAGATTCAGGTACTATTTTCCTCAATAATGTCCCAGAAGAATCAACAGACACACGAATAGTAGACTCCAAATCAACTAACTGAAATTCTAACCCTCTCAAGGGGGTCTTTGAATTCACTCAAGGGCTGAATCCATGCATTTGATTAATACCATAGTTTGCTTAAGAAAGCCCTATTTGTAATAATACAATATGCTAAGCTACAGGTAGTCAATTAAGCTCCTGTGGACACCCTAGGTGTATCTCAGATACTTCTTTTAATGTCTACCAGGCTCCTCGGTGTACTTGTCTTGTTTCTATGAGACTTGGGTGTTGTTGGGTTTTTTTTGCTTTTTTAAAAAGTTAAGGAAGAAGCTAGTATATTGCACTGCTCCTCAGATCGGTATGATCCATCTGACTCCATCCATCCATTTAGAAGGGTCTTAAAGACCTGGGTCTTCCTAGAGGCTCTGCAAAAAATGACCTGCGAACTTGCCGTAATATTATGTATTTTGAATTTTGTCTTCCCTAGCCTAGCTGTTTTATTATCTTGATTTTTTTCAAATTCTCTTTCTAAGCCAACTTTTTTTTTTATAAAAGTTTTTTTTATTTTTTATCAGCATATTCAAATGTACAGTCTTTTGTCCCTCATTAATCATTATTCATTCATCTTATTCTTTAACTTCCATTTACTAATTAGTTGTTCGGGTCTGCTCTTCTACCATCTCCTTCCTTTATTTTAATACAACCTTTCCTTTTCTTCCCTTCTCTATCCTCTTCTGTTTCTTTCTACTTTCTTCATTCCTCCTCTCCTTCCCTTTTTTCCTTCCTCTTCTCTTTCCCCTCTCCTCTCTTCTTCTTTCTAAGCCAACTTGAATCTCTTACAGGGCCACCCTAGAAACTGAAATTAATGATTTTTTTTAATAGCTTTGGATATCATATCTGTTCACAGCAATGCCTTTAGAGCTCACAAACGTCTTATTGGGAGAACAGAGAGGATTCTGGTCGACTAGCTTGCCTTCTAATAAACAAGTGTTTGTGAATGGCAATTGTGAGTTGCTTAGTGAATAGACAAGTTTTTCCATGGCATCCATTTTAGTCCGTGTGCCCATCATGTGATGTCAAGAATCCACTATATTGTGGCTTACTGCAATTTATAATCTGGCAAATGAAGAAAATTTCCATTTTTAAAAAATAAGAAAATCAGAGCAAGCCTGCAACATTATTAAACTCCTAAGCTTCTCCTAAGTAACTTCAGACTACCACTTTACTCTTACCTCATCACTGATGAGTACATGAATCCCTGTAGGCCCTTGTTTGTAGATTTGGCTGATTTGTTGAGAAGAAATGCTGAAGAGTTGGGCTATTTTTTCTGTCAGCTCTACAGCAGTCAATTCTTCTAAGTAGATTGCATGGTAAACTGCAGAATCAATAAGAATTAATAAGTAGGTATAGTTCCAAGTTGACCTTAACTAGGATGGAGAGAGAAAGTGCTTTTAAAAAAGCAAATGGAAGTACTGTCTTTCTTTTATTTATCATTTCCCTCAGATTCTGCAACCAATTTTACTATAATCTTAACTCTGTAGCTCAAAATAAATGTACACATTCCTTCACTAATAAATAACTGTTTGAATATCTCTCATCATTTTCAACAGGCACTGTAATCTCTATGATATACAGAAGATAGAAAATTGTTAACAGATCTATATAATAGCAGTGATATTTTAAAGGCAGTGGGCTCATATTAGAATTAAGCAGATGAATGGAAGTGGGAAATTTTGGAGCAACAGAATAAAAAATGAACTACAACTAAACTGCAACACTGATCACTGATATAACTTATACTATCATTCCCATCACCACAGGTCCAACATCTCTCCTTGAAGTGATGATCCCATTACAAAATACTACAGGTTCCATCTGCTATATAGAATGCAGACTTTACTTTCCCAATGCCCTTACCAAAAAAAGTACCATTGGCTGCATCCCCATCTTCATGTTTCTGTTGATCTCTCAACTGTTGTGACTCTTGACAAACATAGATGGTCAACCTTGGCCGTACCATCCTATAGAGAAAAGAAGACATGAGCTCTCCAGGATCAGCAGGAATAAGAGTAAGAGTAGTCCCGCCTGGACTACTGCAATGCCCTCTACATGGGGCTGCCCTTGTGATGCACCTGGAGGCTCCAACTGTCCAGAATGCGGCCGCGCGGGTTGTTATGGGAGCTTCCCATTACTCCTGTGTTACACCTCTCCTGCGCGAGCTGCACTGGTTGCCGGTGGTCCTTCGGATCCGCTTCAAGGTGCTGGTACTTACCTATAAAGCCCTACATGGCATGGACCCGGGGTACTTGCAGGACCACCTCCTACCGGCTTCCCACCGCCCAGTGCGTTCACATAGGGCTGCCCTCCTCCGGGTGCCATCGGCCAGACAATGTCAGCAGGTGGCGCCCAGGATGAGGGCGTTCTCTATGGCTGCACCGACCCTCTGAAATGAATTACCCACTGAGCTCTGGATGGCCTCTTTCTGCGGTGGCCTGAAGACATCGCTTTTTCAGCAAATCTCCTGATCTGCTGAGAGTTTTTAGTTTTAATTATTGGGGATTTTAAATTGGATTATTTTAGCATTAATTTATTGTTTTGTTGTTTTATTGTTGTGAGCCACCCTGAGTCCTTCAGAAAAAGGGCGGCATATAAGTATGACAAAAATAAAAAAATAAATAATGACTCTTGAATGAAGGGGGGTGGGGGAATTGATGTGTCACCAATTGACTTTAGCTTCATTTGGACCTCATCTTTCACAAAAAAACATTTCAGAGGAAGTAATATTGTTAGTTACGGTAACTGCCAAAAGTTTAATAAGACATCATTAAAAAACTATTAACACCAATAGCAACAAAGGAAACAACATGAAGCACACCACATTCCTTACAATCAAATCAATCATTCATAAATGCCCAGTGAAAGATTAGTAAGACTGGCACCAGGCAAAAGGGAGGAACAACTGTTGTGACAGCATTTTGCAGATCATCACAATTTGATCAGCTCATACATTCAAAAAATAAGATACAAGACTTTTCCTAGGATTATTTTTTGTTCAGGATGCTGATAAGAAGACCGCAAATGTAAATAAATAAAAAAGAAGGTTTAGGCAAAATCAACAGATAATTTCCTACTATATTTCCCTGCCTGATCTCTTGCCCTTCATTTGAGAATTTATCTATAGGGGCTATTAAAAGTTCATGGGAAGCCAGAAAGATAAATATTAATGTTTTAATGTATTACACATATGTCTGGCTCAGAAGATGAAATGGTCATAATTCCTTTGCTTATAAGTAAGACTAAAAATGGATGTGTATACTTTGTACTTAGACATTTTTCACTATGGCTCACTAAACAAGCCATAATACCTGTGTTCCCACATTACACTAAGCCAAAATCATAGAGACCACATTATGGCTTAGTTCAATCTGGTTTTTGTTTTGCTTTGTTCAGATGATGTACATAATGTAGAGAAATCTTGATTTAGCCTTATGTGCAAATGAAGTCATGTAGTCACTCAGCAGATCCAGATCATCTTGAATTATTGTGGGATAAATATTATCCAAAGATAATATTTCACTGCAGGCACTCCCTCTCTCATATAAACATTGTATGTTTAAGGGCCTTTTCTGTTCTATGCAGAAACATTTACTATGGTGATGAGATCCATGGAAGAACTCTCAACATTAAATTGGGTGGCTATGATGGCAAAATCCATTCTTCTCCATTTTGCATCATTTTATAATCACATTTCTGCAGCAAAGTGGCATCATTTTTTCCATTCTGCTGAAGCCCAATTGAGCTGCAGTGCTTACTACTATATTCTACTAAATTCAGTGAAGAGAAATAGAAGTAAATGGGGAGAGGCAGGGAAAAACAAACCCAAGAAAGAAAAAGGGATACTGAAATGAGATGCAGAAAGACTGGTAGTGGGCACACAGTACTTCTACTTAGTAGAAAGGAAAAAAAAGGGAAAATATTGTATACAGATGAAACAGAAAGATGAAAGACATGCTAGTGCAAATCTTCAGCAGTAGACAGGAAATATGCATATTATGAAATGAAAGGAAAATAAAGGCATCATAAATATACTATGGAGAACAAAGAAAAAATGGAGTTAACAAGATACACAACTTTTTATAAAATAAAAAGGGTTGCAAAAATGCCTCTGTGTTCTTAACATAGTGACGCAAATCCTTAAGTACTGTACAAAGCTGGCCCATATTTAAATCGTATTGAAGGCGCTGTTAATAAGATGTATTTGTAGAGTCGAATATTTCAATACAAGTAGTCTTTGCTTAAATTTTTCAAAAAAAGATGCAAAAGCAGCAACTGTTTGAAGTTATGATGGTACTGAACAAGGAGATCTAAGACTGGCCTTGAAGGCGTGGCTGTTTCAGCATCCCCCCAGTCTCATGATCACCATTTGAGACTTTCACTGCCAGCTTCTGGGAAGCTGGCAGGAAGTTGTGAACAATGACCACAGGAACTCATGCCTATCAATCATGTGGGATTTGCCCGACAAAGACAACCGGAACTGTCATAACTGCTGTCGTAAGTTGGCAGGCCAAATGAAGTTGTAATTTACAACTGTATCGCTTAATGACAGAGTTGCCTAACTCAATTACCAAGTGAGGACTAACTCTCTGTATTATTCATGTTGCTCAGTGTCACAAAACCTGGTGGAAAACCAGCTCAGAAATATCTGCAATCTCCAATTTGCATTCTGAAGTCAGTGTAATCTTGGACGTTTGCGCCACAAATTTTTGGCAGATGAGAGATTTAACACTGATTCATCTACAACAGTTGCCTTTTAAAAATCTGAATGACAAGCGTTTGTTTACATGCCAGAGCAGAACATTAATTTCCCTTTCACAAGTGAGGAAATGGAAGCACACACAGAGGAGCAAGTAGCCAGCAGTGTTTGCCCTTTCTTGTTTATCCAGAAGTCTATTCAAATGATATGCAATTCAACTTAACTTAGCAAAATGTTTGCTCTACAACTGAACCCATGAACCTCCCCCAAGCAGAATAAAAGTGCAGTCTTTTTCAGATGCATGTGGTAACCATGGCCAAGATGGTCTTTGTGCAACTTATTGTGTGAAGCTATTGAGAGATCGAAGAGCATAGGATGGATGCCTAACATCCCAGCTCCACCACAGGTTATCTACAAGAGTGGCCAGATCTATCTCAGTACTAAATCCCAGCCTGAAATCTGACTGAAACAGGACTAGATATTCTATTTCCTCTAGGATTCACATCGGCTGCAGGCCAACCATCTTCTCAACAACAATCTGCAGAAAGGGAAGGTTGGAGACTGGTTGATAGTTAACAAAGATCTTTGGGTCCAAGGACAGCCTCTTTAGGAAGGGGTGTGCAACACAGCCTTTTTCAAGGTTGAGGACCCCATCCTTTTCTCAAAGAGGCTGGCACTACAGCATGGACCCATTTTCACAATCAAGGTGGGACTTGGATCCAGTAAACAGATGGCCAAGCTGATAACAAGATTGCCCTGTTCACTTCCTTAGGAGTCACCTGCTGAAACACTCATCCTATTATACATTTTATGGTTTTAAAAACAACATAAGTCAAGAATTTGAGATAGGTGGCCATATAGAATGAATGGATGGATGAATGAATGAATGGATTTCTCCACCTCTATTCCAAAAAGAAGCCTCAAGAAGTTAATTCCCTCCTTCATTTGGAAGTTTTTTTGTTAATCTGCTTTTAGATGCTTTTATGGCCAGTCATGCATCTGTACAGGTAGTCCTTGATTTACGACCACAACTGAGTCCAAAATTTCTGTTGTTAAGTAACACATTTAAGTGAGTTTTGTCCCATTTTACATTTTTTTTTGCCTCAGTTGTTAAGTGAATCACTGCAGTTGACAAGCTAGTAACTCGGTTGTTAAGTGAATCTGGTTTCCCCACTGACTTTGCTTTTCAGAAGGTCGCAAAAGGGGATCGCACGACCTTGGGACACAGCAACTGTCATAAACATGAACCAGTTGCCAAGTATCTGAATTTTGATCACACGATCATGGGGATGCTGCAAAGGTCATAACTGTGAAAAACAGTCATAAGTGACTTTTTTCAGTGCTTGTTTTAACTTTGAATGGTCACTAAATGAACTGTTGTAAGTCGAGGACTATCTGTACTTATTTTTTGTATAGCTTTCTTTCACTTTGATTTATATAACAAAAACAATTACGTTAGCATCATGAAACATGTACATAGAGCAGCAACTGAGTTTGCTGCAAGATTTAAAGAAGACTGTGATGCATGAGGTCTCCAGGTTTTCTTGCTCACATTGGACTACTTTCAGTCGGATCTATCTCCTCTCTTACTTTATCACAGCAGTGGGGAATACCTATTTTCTCTGCACCTTTCCTTGATCTTCCCCAAACTTTTACACTGTATTCTTGATTGCATCCTTCGCTCTCATTTTCTTGTCTCTTCCCCATTATTCATCTCCTTCATGTGCTTTGCACACATTCCCTTAACAGCAAGGGGCAGTGAGTTTTCTGATGCAGAAGCAAGCAGTGCATCAATCCAGTGAAAAGTGTATCCATGGGGGGGGGGGCGGGATGACAGCATCACCCTTCCAGTTCTCTTGTTTTTTGAGCATTCGCTGCATGAAACCAACAAAGCCTACAGCATTTTCCTCACCCCACCTCCCCCACTTTAGCCAGTCCTATCTGAACAATCAGAACTGGTACATTAACTTAGTGGTATGGTGTGATATTAGGAACTTTTTTTTTTTTGCCAGAAGCTGCTATTCACCTGGGAATATCTGTTTTTTCTTCACCTGAAGGACAACTAACAATCTAAGAAACCTGCACAGTATTGAAAGTCTGCTCTAGTCGCACCTCAAACGTGGCTGGCAGGGAGTAGTGGGGGATATTCAAAATGTATTTTAAAAAGAAGGGAAATTAAGAAGCAAGCCCTTCTTTAATGAGAAAGGCATATATATTCACATTTGCCCTTAGTTGGCTACCCAAAGGAAGAAAATGAAAAGCTACATAAATGAATTCTAAAATGCTCCCCAAAAGGCATATATTTGTGATTTTCTCTAATTTGCCTCATCCTGTCTCAGTGTATTGCACATCCTGTAATAAGTTTATTATTGTTATTTATCAAGTTTATTTAGTATCCTAGTCCGATTTGTGTTCTCTCTTGTTCCACAGAGGCACTCTCTAGAAGAGATGTTCTTCTGGAGTAATTATATAAATATTGATTATAAATAAGCTAAGTGTCACAGTCAAGTGCCAAAAAGCGATTAAAAGACAATTGGGGGGAAAAAGGCATGTTTGTTTCAGTACTGCCCAGCACATATAAAGCCTCAACTGTGTAAAGTCCGTTTGGCTGATACACACCGTCCTTTCAACGCGTTGAAGAGTCTGATGCCATCTGCAGGACCGCATATTTGTATGACATCTTCTCTGGTTAATTTCAGTAAGTCTGCCCCTAAAATTTTTTTTGAAAGTGAAAAGGGATAAGAATTATTATTATTATTATTATTATTATTATTATGATGATGATGATGATGATGTTATTTGTTGACATTTATAGTCCATTCAGTAAACTCTGGGCTGTGCACAAACTTTTTTAAAAAGGCATAAAAACAGCTAAAGATCAATAGGCAGTCTAGACTAAAATACTCTAAAAAACAAAATTCACAAAACAAAACAGAGGTCATGAAACCAATAACAAACATCAAACCCAGACCTGGGACCAAAGTCTAATTTTCAAAGTTTTCCAGAATCCTAGGAGAGAGGGAACTTTATCTATGGGTGCTTTTCCAGAGAGTAGGAGCCACAACAGAGAAGATCACACAGGACAGTAATATTTACTTGGCTAGTGAGATGGGCGGCATGTAAATTTAATAAATAGTGAAGGAGACATAGAGTGCACCCACTCTGCTGGAAAATACTGGGTTGGAAGAAATTATTAGAGACAAGCACTCTTTGATATCCAAGCTCTGTGTCATAGAGGGCTTTATGGGTACCTTGAATTGCCAACTGAGAAGCCAACTGGCAGCCAATGTGGCTCGCGCAGAAGCATTAACACATGGACACACTGAGACGCATCCATTACTGCTCACACCATTGCATTTTGAGCCAGCTGCACCTTTTGTGTGGTTTTTAAGGGCAGCCCTTGTTGAGAGCATTGCAAAAGCTCCCCCCGGAGATATGGACAATCTCGGATCTTCGCGCTTTCCGCCATGCCCTCAAAACATTTCTATTCCAGCAGGCCGGCCTGGCCTAACCTCTTTCTAAACCTGCTTTAAATTCTTAAATTTTAAATCTGTCTTATAAATTTGGGGTTTTTAATTCTGTTTACAGGACCAAATTATTTAATTGTATTTTAAACAGTCTTTACCTATTTGTATTATATGTATTTTATCGTTTGGCTGTTCACCGTCCTGAGTCCTTCGGGAGTAGAGCGGTATATAAATTTAATAAATAAATAAATAAATAAATAAATAAATAATCCAATCTGAAGAAACCAGGGCAGGATTGACTATCTAAAGGGTAGTGGTGAGCTGTAATTGGTTTAAAAACCGGTTCTATGAGCACTTACTTTGGACGTGCACACTTCACACGCGTGCGCACCTAAAATGCTTGCGCGCAGCATTCAAAATACAGCCATTTGAAGCTGCTGGTTACCTTCTAAGGCAGCCCCGGTAAGTAGAACAGCGGAGGCGCAGAAATCAGCTGTGCCGTACGAATCAGCTGAGCCAGAAAGAAGGAAATATAGGACAGGATAGGGAAGGGGTGGGTGGGTGGGGCGAGCTGATCGTCGCAACTATTGGTTCGCCTGAACCAGTCTGAACCGGCAGCAGCTCACCACTGCTAAAGGGCCTCCTTATCGAGGAAAGGGTGCAATCGGTGCATAAGATGAAAGTAATTTTAAAAAGTTTTAACACAGCATAACAGGTTATTTCACCCAATTTTCTTCATTAATGGGGGCAACTTTAACAACCCACAGTGCAAACCTCATTTCTGTTCCCCTTATTTCCAACAATTGCTTATTTTTCTCAATTCATTTACTCATTGCTTTTCCGCTCAAACAAAGGTCAAAATGAATGTACTGAGTTGCAGGCTACTTCAGTTTCGTTTAAAGCCCTGCCATCTCTCCTTCCCCCAGCCCCATGAAAAATGTGGCCTTGCCTCCTTCAGCAATCTCCCTATTTCAGCTCCTCGCCATCTACAGCACTTAAGAAAATAACAACACGTCCTAACCTACAAAAAGGATTTCTGCTTCAGAGCCCAGTGCATCCGAATGTTAACTAAAAAGATACATGATGTGCAAGAGGGAGATTATTACCCAGGTCATAAATGATCTATCACTGCTTTTTTCGCATGGGGATAAAAGAGAAGAGACCCAGGTCCTTTGCCTGTTTCAGATATGAACAGATAGGGTATAATTTTTAAAATCTGAGCAGATTAAGTGTGTATGTGTGTGCGTGTGTGTGTGTGGGGGGGGGTTATAAGGTTTCATTTAAGCCTTCTCCCTCCAATCATTTAAACAACATTATCTGCTCAGAACTTGCAGCTCATTTGTACTGCCATAACCAAAAGCAGACCGAGTTACAAAATGGTGCTCCTGTATCATTTTCACAGGAAAGGTGGGATAATCCTCAAGGTGGAGAACTATTCAGATGCATTAGCCTGAAGAGGTGTAGAAAGGAATTCAGAGATGACATCACAAAGGGAGAGGGTTAAAAGAAAGTGGCAGGGAAATAAAAGGATGCAAATTCAGAAGGCCTCTCCTGGTTATCAAAGAGGGGAGAAAAAAACCTTCGGTTTTACCTGAGAAGTTTGTGAAAAGCCGTGAGAAAGCTGAGAAGCGATTCCGGTGCAGCCACTGCTGAGCTTCCTGAGGTGTGGATGTTGGCAAGAGGTTCTAGGGGAAAAAGAAACCAAATTGCTTCTCTACAAGAAGAACAACTAGATAACTATTACAACATTTAAAATTTGAAACTGGGAATTCATATGCAATTTCCTCCCAGCATCTGAAGCCTCCAACTAAATCTGTCTGCAGTGTTTTTGCTACATTTGAAGCCTTGGAGTAATACCAATTTGCAACTTCTGTTAGCCAGTTTGAATAGCAGGTTGAGGGTAGCCCTCCAAAAATGGATGGAGGCAGGATCTATTCCAAGAAGGAGGTTCAGGAGTTTAAAGAGGCAAAATAGGTGCCATGAGCATCTGCAGAGTTTAAGGCATCCATTTTCCCCTTAAATCTTCCCATATTTTGGCTCTACCCATGTAGGAGTGGCGGGTGGGCTCCATGGTAACCTCAGGCTAATCATTTGTCCACCTTGATGGCAAGACTCACTGTGAATCACGTTGCAGCATTTTGCATCAGGAAGAGATAATTCAGGGAAAAGAACCCTTTGGTCAGCTAGATCAGACCATCCCATGCCCACCTGTAGTCAGCAGTGGGATAGAGAAGAGAAAGAAGCGGGAAATGTGAATTAAAACGTACATCTGTAATTGGAGCTGGAGGTTCAGGTTGGTGGTTTGGAGACCCGTTCCTAGTTTTAGAAAAACAAAACAGAAAAAGGCACCTGAATTTTGCTTTTCTCTTCTTGGCATCTTATTTAAATATTCCATATCCTGCCAAAAGATTGACGGGAGTTTAACAAAATCATAGTTAAAAAGAACAACTAAAAAACCATGACCTTTCCTTTAAGCATCACTGAGGTTCAAGCGTTTATCAGAATTAATCTTAATAACAATTATTAAGATGGAAAGTAATGGTAGCCTACACAATCATTAAAGGTTGTGTGAATGTAACACTTCACATTTTTTTGTGTTTTGGTTTTGAAGCAGATTTTTCAGGCTATTCAGTCCAACTCCCTGCTGGATGCAGGAAATCTTAAGCTGAAAGATTCCCTGAATAGCCATTAAGTCTTGGCTCAAAAACCTCCAGCCAACAAGGACAGCTAGACTTTTGCTCAAAAGTAGAAAGAGCAACCACTTTCGTTTCTTCTATTTTTATATAAAGACAGAGTAAAAAGCTCTTTTGTGTTTGCTGCTGCTGCTGCTGCTGCTTTAAGATTAACACCCTCCTCATCTTCTATCTGTTTAGTCAGGCTGCCTCAGATACATCTGGGAAAAGAATTTTAATAATGAACAGGTTAGTTTCAGCAGCACCTCTATCTCTGCAAGCTAATACACCTTCTTCCCGCAAATAGTTTTTTTCTAAGTGAAAAATATCCATTCTCTTGAACATTCACTCTTTTTGCCCCATGCTTTTCTTTTTCCGGGAGGAAGGGCTGTACTAATGCAAAAACATGAGAAGATGACCAGGGTCTCAAAAAATTGCTAAACCTAGACCAATTTTTGGTTTAAAGAAACCAATAAATAGAGAGGCCTTTGAAAAAATATACACAGGCAAAAAGCATATACTTACCCTTCACTGATAGAGAAACTGCTGTGAGAGCTGCTAAAACCAGGTGATGGCACATTGTTGACATACGTGATTTCAGGCCATGGAGAGCACTGGTGGAAAAAAATATATACCCTTCTAATATGAATATTCCACAATGTTTCTGTCACAGATTTTCTAGTGATGAATATGAATGGAACCTGCCTTCCCTGCCCTTTGCTTCTATGGCTTTTCACTTTCCCAGCTCTTGATAAAGGGGGGGAAAAAAAGCACATCCAATTTATCTGAGGAAAACTATACATTTATTTGAATCTTTTTGTTCACTCTAAGCTAGCGGCACAAGCTCTAATTTAAAGCTTTCCTTTTGGAAATGCTACAGCAAACAAAGCTTATTTTGAGGTGAAAGGTACAACTGAGCTTTTTCAAAAGGAATCCCTAAAGTTGGCTATGCAGTCTTTGTGTGCGCCATGTTGCTTTTAAGCAAGATTGCTTCTCAAGAGAAACTATGAAAAATTGTTCGTTTATTTTCATAGAATTTGTATATTAAGTGTACTTGAAAAAGCATCTTTTTGCACCAATCCTCATGCTGGTTGGAAGGGCAGAAGTAATGCTGAATGTGCTCATATTATTCTTATGCATAAGGTATCGATTTTAACCAAATTGTGACTCAGGTTAAGATATTTTGCTATTTATGAATACAGCAGTTGCACCAGTGATTTACAATTTGGGAGTCTGATGCCATGATGTACTAACACAGAATGAATGGCTGCCAGCAATCTTGCTTGAAAACAACATGGAGCACACAAAGACTGAATAGCCTACTTTAGGGATTCTTTTATTATTATTGTTTGTCATGCATCTATAGAATATAGCATATAACAAGCCTGAGGAGATATTAACAGCATGGCACAATAACCTTCTCTGTGTGAAAGAGCATACTCCTCAGCTGCTTATCTGTTTTGCAACAACTACTTGGTCCTGGAACGGTAAACACAATAAGATTTGCTTAATACTTGAATGGAAGATCCCAGGAAATCCCAAATCCCAGGGCTTTTGGCTAGACTAGGGAAATTTTTAAAAAAAACCCATTCCAGAAAGTGACAATGGCAGATTAATGTGTATGGTTGCTAAGAAAGCCATATGGATACATCTGTAAAATCACTAGGAGCCAAGCTTGATTCTTAGAAAGACATTTAGTTTTCAGTCATTGGCATTATTTTATTTGCTGTATAGCACAGGTGTCTGTTTACTATAGCTCTCAAATTCTAATTTAACTGACCTTTCATCCTTTCCAAACATCTTATCTTCAAAATAAATACAACTATGCTTACTGTGTAAGGGTGTTGTAATTCAACAGTGTCTAAGGGCACTAGACTGGGAAAGCCTGATTTATAATGTTACCAGTATTCGATCTAAATAGTATTTGGTTATTAATACAGCACTGTGAGCATATGAACAACCATCTTTCTTGAACCCTAGCCGAATTGTTTTGTTCACAGATTTCTTCTTTTACCTCTGTAAGTATTGTTGTTTCATATGAAGGTTGGTATTTTTCCTTCTCATGAGGAGTTCGCTTTTCCATTTTCTCCCTGTCGGTCTTTTGTTTTCTATCTGCTCCTTTGGGCTGGAAATTAAACAAGTTTATTAAACTAATGTGTAAGATATAGGAAAAGATGAAGCAAATGTTTTCCACTGGTTGTGGACATCACAGTGTCCATTTGTGATACGCAAACAGAAACGTATTTATATAAATACACCACGACACTTGGCAGCAATAAGGAGTTGTGATTCTTCTGCCATTAACTGCTGCATTGCTGCCTCTGTAGGTTTTGACCATGAGGGATGCAATATTCAGTGTTTGTAGACTTTAGCTACTCTGTTAAGACAGAACGCTGGCCAGGGTGTATTATCATGCAGTCCATACTTAAATTTATGGTTTTATATTGTCTCCTAAATTGTACTGTTTACATATCATATCATTCATTCTCTCTCCCTCTCCCTCCCATGCCTTATGCTAAATAAATAAATAAATAAATAAATATAAACTACTATATATGAGAGGCAGTAGAAAGCCAAGCCAAGCAACGCTCTCCCAGGCTTATTCAAGATCCTGCTTTCATCTCACAATCAGCACTGACAAAAGTTAAGATTCATATCACTGGATAAACCATCATGTGGTTTATTTGATATTGGCTCAGCCACTTTGGTTGGTAAATCAAGTTTATAACTTACTCCAAAGTGTAAAGCCAGGGAAGAACTAGCAGGACTGGCTATGTAATGCTT
Source organism: Ptyas mucosa (assembly GCA_012654045.1). NCBI lineage: Eukaryota > Metazoa > Chordata > Lepidosauria > Squamata > Colubridae > Ptyas > Ptyas mucosa. Next base: position 8,548,661 of record WNWU01000036.1, read on the forward strand.
GGTTTTTGCCATGGTAGAATTCCGTCCAAGTGCCTGTTAAGTTATTCAGAAACTAGTCAGGATGTTTTCATCTAAAAGAGGCTAACAAAGCTGTTCTTTATTTTTATTTATTTATTTTTTATGCTGCCCCTTTCCCCTATAAGGCAACTCTGGGCAGCTTGTGTATATTATACATGTAGGTTCTGCTGCAAAAATGGCTTCTTTGGTTTTTTCCCCCCTCTTGTGCTGAAAAAGGCTGTGAACTCTGTTCTGAGTTAAACAAGTATTTCTATGGCATAGATATGAGAAAGCTGATGTATCTGTTTAATATAAAAAAATTCTATTAATCCCCACAAGGATATAACACTGTCCAGAAGAGATGGTAACATTCATTTTCCCTACTGAGTGTAAAAGTTCACTCTGGAAATTAATGCAAACATGAAAAACCAGTTCCACTGCCTCCCTCCACTTTCTGAAGTCTTGTACTGTAGATGTTTATCTATGCAACCGTTGTGGAATCTGTTGAATAGTTTATAACAGAAGTGCTTACCTTGTACAAGATTATGCACAAGGACTTTTTTTTTTTTTTTACATTCCAAGAAGTGTGGGTACTATCTGCAGGATCATCAGCTTAAACTAAAAGTGACCACAGAGGAAAAATTTACTTAACCAGGCCTGGCCCAGATGCACACAAACTAATGGAATGTTGTTTTTAGAGCAAAAGAATACAAATCCTTTGCCCACTGGGAATTTTCTCTTCATGTATACTACACTAATTTCTAATTTTAAAAAATTCTTGGTAGTAGGTGGTAGAATAAAAGTGGTGAAGGTGGGAGATCACTTACCACTTCACGAAACCTTTTGCTCTCAAATTTCTGTGTTGTATAAAACTGCCTCAGCAAATGTGACTTCCCCACTGCCTAAGGTGATTTAGCACACAAAACCTGTGTTCTGAATTAGATTAAAACCATCATACTTCCCCATTTTACGATTCTTACTAAATTAAGAATGCCAAGTTCTACTGTAGGATGTAATCCAATACTGCACACACATATAATTCAGCCTTGTATCTCATTACATTTACATCTAAAAACTAGGAATATCAGAATCCTAGCTTCTTGCTCATAAGCACTTAGGCTGATCCATACTGCTTCGCTATTACTGATAAAGAGTGAATAGGAAGATTCAGTAATTTCAGCGATTGTAAGAGTGATGCTGATTAGAATGGAAACTGGAATGGTATGGCTTCCCTTGATGATAGAAGTTGAAAAGGTAAAAGTAAATGCAAAGGTATCCACAATGAGAGTAAGAGCAGTCCCGAGGAAAATGCCATTTAAAAGAAGGAACTCCAAAATTAAAGCTAGAAGAAGGCAAATCCTTTCTATATTGTTGCCAAGAAACTGTGTCGACATGACTGAAACGTGTCTATGGAGAGTCTCAGTCATCCAGGTCATGGTTGTCCCAAAGGTGCTTTTTTTTCAAGAGGCAACTGGACTTTCTGGTTTTTCTTTGAAGACATTTCACTTTTCATCTCTCCAGAGCTGAAGAAGCTTCTTGGATGAGAAGCGAAAAGTCTTCAAAGAAAAATCAGAAAGTCCAAATGCTTCTTGAAAAAAGTGGCTTTGGGATAACTGAAACATGTATAAATTTAGTTGTCATATGATAAGAGTACCACACTGAAAAGCACCACTTGAAGGTGCTTACGGAGGAAGAACCCTGAATTTTGTCAAGGAGACCCGAAATGGCATGATGGGATCCCATCAAAACCACAAGGACCTCTGATCACTGATGGTACCATCATACTGAAAGGACTACTTTTTACAAGGACACATGCAATAGGAACATGGAACGTTAAAACCACAAATCAAGAGAAAATTGAAACTGTCAGAGCAATATTAAAGCATAATAAATAAAGCATAATAAAATAAGATGGCCAGAAGCTCTTTATGGGCCTTTCTGAGATGTTGTAATGTGTAACTTTGAACAGTTATTAAATGACATTAGTCAAGTACCTGTATTATTAATAGACATTTAGAATGCAAAAGCTGTAAAAATAGAAGAACTTGCAAATACAGGACTATCTGGATAGGATAAATGTACTAGTTTTATTAACATACATAAAAGGATATAAAAGAGAAGAAAAAAAGAAATTAGGAAACCAACAGATTAAAAAAAAATATCAAAAGCACGTTTCATATAAGAAACTATTCACTCTAATTTTAAAATCCTTCATTAAATCTTAACAGAGGCTTTCCATTACAAAGTCAGAGAATTAATTAAAACCAAATGGGCACACTTTGACAATCTAATGTGATAAATCTGAAATCTTTCCAACATCAAACGGTAATTTAAGCAGTTACTCTTCAGTGTTGTAACTTTAACAACAGTAACGTAAGTAAGTTTTGATTAAGATCTTCTAATGAAGAATGGAGCCATATATAAAGAAAGAAATGCCAAATGAATAGGCAGGTTTAAGAAAAGGCAGAAGGATATGAGATCAGATAGCCAACGTAAAGTGGACAATAGAGCAAGTAGGAGAATTTAACAAAGTTTCCCCTCTGCTTAACTTTAAACTACAGAAAGGCATTTGAACATTAAATCATGCCAGAATAGTGGACTATATTAAGGATAAAGGGGTGCCAGGACACCGGGTTGAATGACAATAAACAAGAGGTTACTGTAAGAATTGAATTGAGAAAAACAGCAGTTCAGAATAGGGAAGAGAATGAGAAAAGGAGGAGGGCATATTACTCACATATATATTTAGTGAAAAACCTGAACTAATAATAAATATTAAAGAAAAGATAATGTCAGTCAGCAAGTTTAGAGAACTCACAGTTGACAGCAAAGAAGGAAAGGCAGTAGTTTTGTTTCCTTGGCCTCAACAACTAGGATGGACAGTGTTCTACAGAATAAAAAAGATTAATCTCATTGGGAGTGTGGGCAGAAACAATAACAAAACTAAAAAAAAAAGATCGTGAAAGGTAAGAATATTTCTATGAGAAGAAATATTAGAATAATTAAGGCAATGATATTTCCATTAGAAATATATGTGTTAGAAAAATGGACATATGAGTGAGTAATAGAAAAAAGATAAGACATCTTTAAATTATGGATGTGGAAATAATCACTAACAGGATCATGAACTACAAGAATAAGCAATCAATCATTGTTGGGCAAAATAAACAATTGCTCTTGAAGCAATGATCGGTAAATAGAAACATACATACTTTGGGCATGTGATGGCGAACGATGAACTGGACAAAATATTTCTATCCAAGATTGAGGGCAACAGAAGAAAACAATTGCTAAGTCAGTTAATTGATCTACCTGTCTAACCAGATAGCCCTGCCATTTTTATTATTCACAGCAAAATCTTAATTTAAGACCCCAAAGGCCTGAGCAAGAACATGTAGACCAGAAATGCCACAATTCTGTTTTGCCTTCTTATGAAATAATTTAACACCCACAAGCTTTTTTTTTTTTTTAAAGCAGCAGGATGCTAAGAAAATCAGGATCTGTGCTCTCCAGCTCTTGTTCTTGCATTATGTATCTTAAAACACAGGTAATACCTTGAAAACTTTGATCTGGCAACTGGCGGAATGCAAATGCTCCGTGTATTCCCCATTTTCATTTTCTTTGAAGGTGTCGATCTGGACTCTGAAGGGCACGCCTTTCTCGCCACCATGCTTCCTCATAGTGAACTCTGTACTGATGCAATGTACCTGTAAAAGAGAGCCAAAAATATGCTCTGAAGTGCAATAGTGATGCTCGTACAACACAGAGTAATAATTAAACTTTCGGTGTATGTCCAAGTCAGTTCTAACAAAGACTGAGATTCTATCTGCAAAGCAAACCAAGATTGCAGACACATAAAGGAGTTAGGCAAAGTGTTAATAGTTGCCTTTTATCTTTAAACCAACCTGGCAAAATACTAGACCTGACCAACAAAAAACATAAAAAAAATTGTGCTTAATACACCATATTTGGTATCTAGGCAGAAACCATGTGTGCATGTCCCTCAAAGAGAATGAACAACAACAATGGATGAGAACAGGAATCAGACCTGGGGTACATCAAAACATGTCATTTATTTCTCTTCTAAAACTGAAGCGCAGCCCAAGTTATTTTTTTTAGCGGACTCTGCAGTAAGAAAGTACAGGTAGTCCTCCACTTACGACAGTTCATTTAGTGACCGTTCGAAGTTAACAATGACATCTAAAAAGTGGTTTATGACACTTTTTCACACTGACAGCCATTGCAGCATCCCCACGGTCACATGATCAAAATTCAGATGCTTGACAACTGACTCACATTTATGGTGGTTGCAATGCCCCGGGGTGACCTTATCACCTTTTCTGACCTTTTAACAATCAAAGTCAATGGGTAAACCAGATTCCTTTAATAACTGTGCTACTAATTTAACAACTGAAGTGATTCACTTAACAACTGAGGCAAGAAAGGCCTTAAAATGGGCCAAAACTCACTTAACAATTGTCTCACTTAGCAACAGAAATTTTGGACTCAATTGTGGTCATATGTTGAGGACTAACTGTACTTCAATCGGGTTTATCCAATTTGAAACTCCATAATCTCTTAAAAGATCTGGAAGACATCAGACTGAGATGTACTTCCTTTCCTCAACCTTACAGACATAATGGCTTCTATCAATGTTAGCACCAAGTTAATGCTAACAATGGTATGAAGCCATGACTGGAATCTGGACAGAGCACCATTTTCACTGGGAAAAGAAGAGAAATTGAGCAAAAAAAAGAAAGAAGCAGGAGAAAGGAAGATAAGAGTTATTTTACTTAAGTGACTTAAACATTGTGCTAAGCTAAGCCACAATGATGATTTTTAGTTTCTGGCTTAATGGGATGTTCCAATTCACTATTGTGGCTAAGATATGTATGTGGTTCAGATCACATTAATACACCTTGGTTTAAAATCCTGGCTCTGTATATATGTATGAACTAAGTTAATATTTTAACCGTGATAAAAGAAATAAGGAAAAGAAATGCATACACACAATCCACAACACTGAAAATATTGTTTTAAAGTCCAAGGAAAATAAACTGGGTTATTTTGTTCTTGCTTTGTTTAGAAGCTTCTAATCTTTTCTAAACAAATAATAATTCTAATCAGTATGTATAAAGCTTTATTTTGTAAAAATGGTATGCATTTATGTTGGAATGGAAAGTGAAACATTTTTTCCCTCACATAAGGATATGTCAACAGTGCAAAATAAAGAAAGCACAAATCACTTAGGACACTGGAAGGCATTTTTGTGAGTGTGTGAAATCTACACTTCTCTTTTTACTTTTCCCTTAGTTATTTTTACCCTTGAGAACCACAAGGGGTCTATGACGAGAAATTCTAAGATGAAAAAAGAGACAGAAGTAGCAGCAAAAGGAACACTGCATAATTTCAGGAATATGATCAAGGGAGTTGCTCTGGGGACACATTATTAGGAGTGGGAGTTTGCATGAGGAGTATTAACTTCTGATTCAGAAATAAACTCATTTCACAGTTCACGTGTGAACTTTGCAGGAAAGTTCAGCAATTCATAGCTTTGAGATTCCATGCTTCTAATAACTACCTACGTCAACAAGGTGTAAAGCTAAGGGAGTCTGCATTATTCCTTAGAGCAGGGGTAGTCAACCTTTTTATACCTACCGCCCACTTTTGTATCTCTGTTAGTAGTAAAATTTTCTAACCGCCCACCGGTTCCACAGTAATGGTGATTTATAAAGTAGGGACAAAACCCCTACCGCCCACCATGAAAGCTGGAACGCCCACTAGTGGGCGGTAGGGACCAGGTTGACTACCACTGCCTTAGAGTTTAAGGATCAGCAATAAATCAGATATTATATACCATATGTCAGTTCTAAATTTTTCAATTGCCCAAATGTAGTATGTCTGTCCTTCTGAAAAGGTCTGATGTTTTTGTCTCCCTTTCTAATATTTGTCCTGTAGATTGGATTAAATTACAGTAGCTAGGCTCCTCTTTCAAAACATCATAAAATGAATGGCCACTTTATCAGTTTTGAAATCTGGCTAACATTATTGTTTAATTTATGAACTTCTCATCAACATTTACTGAAGTTCCAAGAATTTCCAGTGACCTTCAACATTTGTGGTGAAGAAGTTGATCTTAAAACAAAATCAATGCTGTCTTGAATTGAAACATGGTTAACTATGAATCTTAAATTATATTTAGTCATTCATTGTCCAAAATTACATCAAAGCGAAGAAGAATGGGAGAAGGTCAATAGACAGGCTGCATTTACATATTGCATTATAGTGAGTTTGGCTTGTGTTTCCGCAGTTGTATCCCCAGAATAAATATTCTACAAATTCTAATTAAACAAAAAGTAGCATAGCAGAATCTCTAACTTAAACACATATGTTTAAATACAATAATAGAAAATCCAACCCCAAAAGTGGGAAAAATAAGAGACTGTGAATTTATTGTTGTGATGGGATATATAGAAGGTTCCATGGTAACTAGGTTACAATATTTCAGTCAAAGCACAAATCAAATTTAATCACACATGCTCTGTAGCACATTTCTAAGTTCTGTTCTCTTGTACTCCAAGCATCAATACTTCAAGATAACTATTCAAAGCTTATACATGTTCCTTCACTAGGTACGCTTAAAGAGATGCTGTCACATTATATTCATGATAGAAAAACACGTTATTCTTATTAAAAATAAGAATTTTCACCAGGCTCAAGGTTGACTCAGCCTTCCATCCTTTCTAAGGTAAGTAAAATGAGGACCCAGATTGTGGGGGCAATAAGCTGACTTTGTATAAATATACAAAAATATGAAGGCTATTGCTTAACGCATTGTAAGCTGCCCTGAGTCTCTGGAGAAGGGCGGCATATAAATCAATTTTTTTAAAAAAATACATAAATTTACAACAATAAGGCAATCAATACTTTGCTTGTTATATGTTATCTATCTATCTATCTATCTATCTATCTATCTATCTATCTATCTATCTCAATCAACCAATCAACCAACCAACCAATCAATATTTATATGGCTATCCATCTCACAAAACATGATTTACCTGAATAAATACGGAAGTTCTCTTTGAAGGATCCCAAAGAAACTCTACTGTATTCAACTGTGTTGGGTTTGCTCTGGGATCTATTATACCCACAGACATTGGAATATCTAAAGACAACAAAAATTAGTCACACTTTAGCACAGAAGATAATACTTAATAAGTCCATTCTAGTCCAAGTAAAATAATGTAACAACTACAATCAAAACATGAACTGTACCCATAAGCAACAATCTTGCTGAATAGGAAACTACCAATGACGGCCATGTTTCTCCAAAAAGAAGGTCGGGTCTTATTTTCTTTTGACCCCCGAAAAAATGGCTAGGCCTTCTTTTATTGACTCACCTCGCGGCGGTGGCACCAACAGGCCTGCCCAGCAGAAGTGAGCTGCTGGCCCACTTCTTCTGCAGCCACTTGCCACCACTCACAAGCATTGCCCTGGCCTCCATTTTGCCTTCAGGTGTCTGCTGGTGAAACGGAGGCCAGGGTAATGTATGCGAGTGGCGGCAAACGGCCACAGAAGAAGTGGCTGCAGAAGGTGGCGAGGCAGGTGTCAGGGTGTGCGAGACCTGGTAAGTAGGGCAGCTCTATCCCCCATCCCCATCCTAACTTATTTTTTACCTGTGTGCCTCATCCCACCCCCTACACTACACTGGGTAGGGTCTTAATTAGGGCTAATTTTGTGGGTGGGGTTTAATTTGATCGCATGAGCTCAAAAACGTGATAGTGCTTCTTTTCAAGATGGGTTGTCTTTTTGGAGAAACATGATATTCATATACAAGTAAAACAATTAAGAATGCTGGAATTAGCAAGTTTGACAGAATGCAGGCCAAGGGACAAACTAAAGGCAAAATAGTTTACCAACCTAATTGTACGTATGATTTAATTGAACTGTAGGCATCATCTCCTTGGCCATTCGTGCCTCAGTTCAAGTGAAGACTTTTGTGATTGACCAAAGTTATAAGAAAACCAGTTTGTTGGTTAAGGTATCAGGCTAGAAATTGGAGGACCATGAGTTGTAGACCTGCCTTAGGCATGAAGCCAGCTGGATCACCTTGGGCCAGTCATTTTCTCTCAGCCCTAGGAAAGAAACAAGGGCAAACCACTTCCAAGAAATCTTGCTAAGAAAACTGCAGGGACTAGTTCAGGTAGTTGCCAAGAATCAAAACTGAAGGCCCAAAAATTTATGATGTAGGATAACTATAGCATAAATTAATGGTAAAAGAAAAAAAGGGTTTATAAGTTGGGAAATAACCTGAAAAATGTACACGTGTGTATCAATATATGAGATGTTCCATGCCAAGTTAAGAAGGAATAGAAAATTCTTCAAATCATTTGAATAAAAATCCTTGTGTTTTAAATGGTCATGATCTGCTTCCTCCAACTTATCAAGGCTTTCTCACATTTCAATTCTTTGATTTCTATCTATAAATAAGAACTAGTATTTTTCTTTCTTTCTAAATGGAGAACTAGCAAAGATTCAGCATTTCTAGTCTATAGAGGACTTGTAAGGATATTTTCGTCAAGTCACTCTCAAATAAAAACAAAAGCAATTGATTACACATAACACAACTGTATAGAAATAGGAGACAGGGTGAAACTCTTTAAGAATTTTACACAGGTCTTAACTTTCACTAGAAACACTGGAATCCTTTACTCAGAAATTCAATCCATTTTGTTTCTAGGTCAAAAAACCAGGATTGCTGCTATAATTCCTTATCTTTATAGAACACTCTGATTGTTGTATATAGGTATGGAATTAAATAATTAGGGGAATACACAAATGAAGTAAGATATGCGTTCCTAATTTAAAGCAGCTTTCAACTGATTAAAAGTATAGGAATATGAAGCCAGAAAAACCTTAAAAGGTCTCTGATTCTGTGAGGAGGGGATTTTAGCCACAAGTGCCTAAACAATGCAATCCAAGCAACAACGCAGCCTGAACAGAGCACAGGATTGTGACATAAAATTGTTTAGAGGGCAAATCACACAAGGTGGTTTGTCCAAGCAATCAAAAATAAATCTTCCATGGGAAAATAATATAGGTTCAAGTGATGTAAACCAAGGAGGAAAGCTACTGTCCCAAAGCAATAATGGAAAGTAAGCTGTTAAAGAAAATGCTTTCCAAAATCTGTAACGTAAAAAGCAGTCCAGTTTTACTGAAAAAAACTCACCAATATCCAGTATCCTGTCCCCTGGCCTGTTCCACCTCCAGCCCTCCAACTGTTGATGCTCTGTGTACTGCAGCCGCCGATCATGGAACACCACTCTAAATATACTCTAAGAAACAAAAGAACTTCCCTGTGAGCATAATTAACACGTTGAAATGCAAGTAGGATTGAAAGAAAATCAATCAATGAGTGGTGACAAGATGATTCTTGGAAGCGTTTTCCAAAAACATGCCCTCACAAGGTCTCTCTACCATAATACTCATGACTTATATGGATGGAAAATATTTAGCTTAACACTAACACCAATCGTCAATTCAGATTCATGGCAATCTATTTATGGCAAGAGACACATAAAAGCCAAGATTCCCTTCCACACAGCATTGCATTCTAAAGCAGAATACCACAGCAATGTGTGAAAAGGTTGCAAATTTCTCCAAGGATTAGTTCAAATATGATTATAAAGCAACTGCTAAACTTGAGTCAAGGGAATGCATGAACAGGTTCCCGTAAAAGGTTTTTGCTTCTGAGTGGATGTTCCATCCAAGACATTTGAATTACAATTTACAGGTAGTCCTCAGGTTACAACCACTCAAAACTGGCCATTCAAAATTATGACAGTGCTGAACAAGAGGGATTTACTGTTGTGGTCCACCAGCAGCCTGCGGAGCTGGTAGCGGAGTCGGACAGTGAGGAGGCTGGGGAGGAATAAGGGCCAGTCCTGGACTCTGGGGAAGGCTTGGAGGCAGAGATGGGGCCAGGGGCATCTGGGAGTGATGCACCGACTCTGGAGCCTCCAGAAACAGACAGCAGAAAGGCAGAAGAACAGGAGAAGCCTGTTCCTAGTGCGCATATGCGCAGAGCTGCCAGAAGGCACAAACAGTTAAAACAAAAAGGATGACTCGGGAGTAAGGCCTGGAGATGATTGGCCCTTCCCATAAGCCTTAAAAAGAGAAGCAAAGGCACGTGGGTCCTTTGCAGGAAAGCAATGTTGTTAATACTGTTCCCAGTCAGCATCTCTGTTTGATTCTGGAATCCGTGTGGCTTTGCCAAGTAGGTCTTTGGCAGAGTGTCAAGGGAGATAAATGTGGGTGATTATCCCGAAGGACTTCTCTTGAAGGACTTTTTACAACTAATTGGGACTCAGCGGTGAATGAACGTAATTCACAGCTGTTGCAATAAAAATATGTGTATTTTAATGACTCAGGAAGCCTAGGTCACAACACTTACAATCAGTCCTCGGAATTCTAGCTGTGGCAGTGTCCTGCAGTTATGTGATAGCAATCTGGGCACTCAGTGCCTGGCTCATAATTAAAACATTGCTACAAGCCATGGTCACGCGTAGGCCATTTCTGATGTTCTCTGTCAATTCACACAAGCAAAGTCAATGGGGATACCAGCAGGAAATTGGCAGTTACTTCCACTCCAGCCGTCCTTTTGCCTGTAGTGTCTGGCACAGCAACCCCTGCTCCCCTATAGCAGCTGCATACTGTACCCCATCCCCACCTACACTCGATAGCACCTGCTCACAGTATCCCTCCTACCCACCTATAGCTTTCATCATGCCTGGGACTTCCACCTCTTCTTGCTTGACAACACTCATAGTCTTGTGATTATGATAGTAACTAGGACTGTCGGGACTGCCATCACTAAGCAATGCAGTCATGTGACATTGCTTTTATGACTGCATTGCTTAGCAAAAGAAATTCTGGTGCAAATCGCCATTGTAACCCAAGAGCTACCTGTACTTTCATGATTATTTGCCACAGTTTAGTATTCCCATAGAGAGATGTGTATCATGTGATCTATTTGGATGTGCCTTGTAATTCAGCACCAGCTACGACAACAAAATATGGTTTTCAGTATTCTCACAGGGAGCATCTCCAAGGCACGGAATACTTCCATGATTTCTAAGCCCTCCAGAGGCCAAAGGGCTAGAAACTATCATGGTATTCAGAGGAGGGAAACTATCATTATTATTCAATAGTAGATGAATATATAATGAATCGACATTCTATATCACAGTCCAAAATGCGATAATTCAAAAAGCTTAAGATTTCCAGGTTTTAAAAAATGCAGTATTAGAAGAATCAACTGTTAGCAACAAACTCATTATCTGTAACATAGGTAATATATTTGGATGAAGTACACATCTACACAAGAAGAAAAATGCTACTTGTAGTACTTATCCGTTACCACCTATTTTAGCTACTGTTGAATTAATCCTTGTGTGTATGCCTTCAAGTCAGTCTTGACTCCTGGCAACAATCTGCACAAAATCCCTGCAATTTTCTTGACAATATTTTTGGAAGTAGTTTGTCAGTGCCTTCTTCCTAGGGCTGACAGAGAGTGACTGCCCCAAAATCAACCAGCTGGTTTTGGGCCTAAGGCAGGACTGAACCTGATTTCTAGTCTGACACCTTTATCTACTAAACAAAATTGGCTCTGTTTAATTTACATAAGGTGTAACAAAACAGGATTCTTTGAATAAAATATTTTTCATGGCAGTAACATTTTATAGATTTTGATATTAATAAACATATTCAAATATAAGCTATAGCCAGAGTGCAAAAGACAGTTACTTATATAATTTAAAACAAAGCCATGGCTGCCTAAGTATTTAAGAAATTGCTTACAGCTCACTGAAAATATTCATATACATTCCATGTTTTGTCCAGAATATCATTCTATCTTAGAAAAATCTCCAAGTTAATGTTATAAATTCCATAATATGGAATAACTAATAACGAGGCTGGCATTAATAAAAATGCAGAGACCATATTACACTTAGGTTGAAAAGTATTGAACTGGCTGCCTGTTGCTACCCAGAAAAAAATTATAATGAGGTGGATATTATTTTTAAAGCCTTATGTAGATGTAGGTACAAGCTATCTGAGGAATCTTTTTTTCTTTAGTAACCTTATAGTAACCTTCCTCTGCAGTTGCTGCAAGCTGATTTGGAGGTCCTGGGGTCAGGCCTTCTCTGCTGCCACTTCAGTTCTTTCAAGTGTACTTCCCAAGGTTCAGGGATCTATCAACTTCATTAGCTTTTAAAAAACCCTTATAACACATTTTACTTATAATTATTTTTACTAGTATGATAAAATTACATTGGTATTTTAACTGTTTTAATACATTGATTTTAAATCTGTTTTAATTCTTGACCACCAAGAGACTTCAAAGGTCAGAAATTTACTTAGTTAAATAAATACTTTTGCTATCTAAGGTAGTGTATGTTTTAGCTCAAAGAACCTGAATCTAAAACTACGGGGGTTGCAATGGAGAGATTTTCCTACTTTGTGTATTACTTCAGTTTGTCTTCCAACAGTAGATAAAAAAGAACATTGGTTCCTGTCATTTCTGCCGTCTAAACATTGCTAAATTTTCCTGCATATCTATGAGTAAACATAAAGAAGGCTTACAACTGAAGTTATTCTTCTATCTCACTTTGATGCTGAATCTTCTACTGCCTCCTGAGCTTCATGCAAAGCAAAAATAGTGAGATAGTGAAAAAAAAAGTGCCCCACTTGTGTTTTATGCTATTTTGCCATCCCTCTTAAAAATCGTCTCTTACTGTATTTACTATATTACTAAAATATGGCAAGCCACACATTCACAATCTTGATTCAAGATCATCTGACAATCTTTTTAACTGATATGTCTTTGGAAGATTCAGTGAAATCTAACGTTCTAAGAGATACAAATTCCCTCTGCCTTATTTATTAACTTTGCAATATTTATGCTTTGAGTAGCAAGGGCTTCTCATTCTTCAGTGGCCTACGCACATAATTTATATCCCGCTAATCTTTCATTTTGCTGCTCAGTAAATTGCCATTTCTAACATCACCCCCAGGATTTGTGGGAATGGTGTAAGTGACCGCATCACTTTGCATAATTTACTATCATTTATTACCTGGCACACATGTTTATGGAAATCTGATTAAGTTTTCTCTCACATATTTTGGGAGAAGACAGTATTACATACCTTTACAAGCTTTCCATTTAGTTCAGGCAATTCCCCCATTTTCCTGTTATCCAGCATTCTGATTTCATAAGACTGACCTGAAAAAGAAAATATATTTGCAGTTATGCTTTAAACAAAAAAGGATTGGCTGTCTCAGTCAGTAAGAAAAAGTAAGCAACTGACAGTCCCCAAAATAGGGGAATATAGGAAGAAATAAAAAAGGGCCATTTTGTGTGAAAGTATATCTGTATCACTCCTTTTAGAATAATCTACTTTTCCTTAGGTCTGAACTTGATTAAACCAGAAATGACTTGAAATATGGTTGTCAGTTATGTTACACTGAACTGTATTAAACTACGAGAAATGTAAAAAAAGGGATATCAACTAATCTTTTACCTCTCCAGTTACACTGATCCAATTACAAGATACTATAGATTGATGCAGCTGAGTTTCAAGTCATGTTAACTGAATGACACTTGTAATGAAGTCTGTATACAGCTAATATTTTTCACCTACCAGAATTATCACCAATCTTTTTCAAATTAGCTGCATAAATATGTGAGAATTGTCAAAAGTTAGATGAAAACACAACATATCACATAAATTAAGGTTTATCAAAGTTGAGATTCATTTGACAGTAACCAAGGCTAAACTGACAGAAAGATTATAAATTGCACATTGTTAGGCAATTGCACTGCTTTGTCAGGTATTTCCAAGCCCATGAATCACATCAAATATTCATGCCTAGGATTCTTGTATTTCCAACTATTTTTTAAGCTTTACTGTAAAATGTTTTGAGAGTTTACTGGACAACAGCATATAAGAATTTAAATTCAATAAAAAAAACCCTACTATTTGTTGTTTGCCCTTCCTGTTGGAATTTTAGTTTTTATTACCGTTAGTTTCAGCAGCCAACTTAAACTGATATGAACCCAGAACCAGGGGTGAAATGCTCCCGATTTGGACCAGTTCATCCGAACGGGTAGCGATGGCGGCTGCTGGTTCGGAGAACCGGTAGCGATGGTGGCGTGAGGCTTCGCCCACCCACCTGGTCATCATTTCCTGGTTTTAACCAGGAAGTAACCTTTTTTTAACCGTCTGCGTGCATGTGACGCGCGTGAGCACTTCCAAACTGGTTGGGAAGTTAAGTAGATTTCACCCCTGTCCAGAACTATAAAACAGCCTTTTGCCCACCTCGTATTCTAGCAAAAGAGAAATGTAGCTTACCTTGATTGAGATAGGTGAGTGTTTCATCATGAAGTTTTACAGCAGGAGAAGTGGCAGCACATAATACATACTGAAAGGGCAGAATTTTGTTCTCATTGTCAGTAGGCAAGCTGGATTCTTCTTGCTTAAAGATGGGCAAGGCAAGGACATCGCTACAAAACAAACGTGTGGTCAGACTAATTATTTTTGTTTGTTTTACTGAAAGCCTTTAAAATTACAGCGAATCTCTTAAGTTGACAATTAAACAAATTATTTAGCACATAAAAATAAGAATTTCTTAAGCAGAGTAAGAGAACAAAAGGAATACTGTATGCGGTTACATATCTAAGTTTACCATGCACAACTTCCCTATCAAATAAATCCTTTCGGGAAAGATATATGGGTTTTAAAATGAAAATAATATTAGTTGGAAATCCAGAAACTATACTTACTTTAGAATTGCTAAACTGAAGGATGAGCATATTACTAGCCAATGTTAAGGCTAAACCTATCTTAGACTTCAAAGAAAAGGGTCTCTGGGTGAGATGTTTGAGTTTCTTAAACAACTTTGAAAGCACTCTTATCCACTCTTCCCCAAGTTGATGCACTACTTCTACATCAACTTTCAATTCCTATAACCTCCAGCCAGGATTTTTGGGAGCCTAAGTACAATATATTTAGACTCTAGATATATTGAATTAAGGCTCCCAAAAATGTGGTTCCCAACCTTTTCTATATCCCGCACCCGTAGAACGCTTCTGATATAGTCCCGGCACCCCTTACAAAAGTAAATAATTATATGCATATAATTATGCATATAACTATAATTTTGAAACTTCTAAACCCAAGTTTTCGCACCCCCAGAATATCATCTCGCACCCCCGGTTAAGAACCCCTGATTTAGAGAAAACAGAAGCAATAGTAGGTAGGTTGGCAAACTACCATCCACACAAAAGGCAAATGTGGTTTTATAAAATGGCATAGCACTTTTGGATCCAGAGGAGATATTCAAACAAAGACTAATTTTTTAACCCATGAGGTTTTAATGCTACAGACATGTTGAGACTTCGTTTCAAATAAACAATAGATTTGACAACCTCTCAGGACAAAGTCATTAGTCAAAAGATGTTTTTTTCATAACCCAACTAAATGTTACATATCCATGAAAATTTATGTCTTTATTCTGAGTAAGGCATAGCAACTTCTGTAACCTAAGAATAATGCCCCAAGATTGATGCTGCTAAAAAACATAATATAAAATCCTTCCTACCTTTCAGGAAATTAATGCGGATTACTAGGAATTTGTTAAGACTCATTATTTCTTCACCATAGTAACTATGGGTGCTTGTGTTCCAAACGTACTTTGAAGCAGTCCCATCCACAATTTCCCTACTTCTAATAGTGAAAAGAAATCTCTATTTTTCTCTGCCATCTGCCTTTGGCATCCCAGGATAATATTACAAGTTGTTCCAAGCATCAGCATCCACTACAAAAAGTAAGGGATCAAGAAAGCAGAACCATTTTCACAAATACATGTATGAACAATCAGAATTCAAAAGTACTTATGTTTATATGGATGATCACTTTATACTGAAACGATGAATTGGAAAAAAAGCAAGCACATGTGCATATTTAGGGTAAAAACTTCTGGGATAACTTCCCACACAAGCTAGAAATCAACACACAGGAAAAACAGGGCGTCCACCCTACTGGGAAGCTATGAGGGATGAGGTTGAGGGGAAAAATTGAATGAAATTAATTCTTTTTTCCCCCCTCCCTGCTCTTTATTCCATCTCAGAGTCAAATGCAATAAAGTTCTAAAAACTGGGTGGTAGAAAGTCACAAAAGACTTACCTAGAAACATTATCATTTACTTTTGTAGGAGAGGCAATTTTGGGTATATCCTTCCTAGGATCTAAACCTTCATTAAGAATTACTGTTTATTTCTCACACAACACTCTCTTTCCTTGCTGGCATGCAAGAAGCCTTGGCTCAGTACACACAAAGGCAAGATACCTCCTCTCTGGGCTTTGCCATTCAAGCCAAATACAAACACATAAAAATCTGACATTCTCTCAAATGCTATCCCTGGGACAGAAGACTTTGAGGGACAGGATCTCCTGGAAGAAACGTAGTTCCCTCTACTATTCTTCTGGTAGGACCTACTTTTGTAGGTCTAATTCAGGGGTCAGCAACCTGCGGCTCTGGAGCTGCATGTGGCTCTTTCACTCCTCTGCTGTGGCTCCCTGTCACTCAAAATATGTCACAACCGCCAATGTGTGACACCTGCCGGCATGTGATTTATTGAGCTTTTCAACCCCTGGTAGGCCAACCATGGATAAATCCAAGAAAAAAAAATTCCAGAAGAAAACAGAATGTTTAATTCAACTACATATGCTAGTTTTGTGGCCGCTCAAGAAATAGTCAGGCACGGGAAGGGTTTTGTGGTTCCTGGTGTTTTCTTTTCTGTGGGAAACAGGTCCAAATGGCTCTTTGAGTGTTTAAGGTTGCAGACCCTGGTCTAATTTCTAAGTTATATGTGCAGGTGCATATTTTCCCATTAACCATGATTGAATGGTATACATATCTGCTATGTTACTGTTTAAAATGCCCAGATGTTAGAAGTTTGTGTTAGGCTAAACCATGTTAGGCTAAACCATAATTTACACATAGTTTACAAATAAATCACAGTGACTGTATTAACTCTACAAGCAAACCTATTAAGTAAATATGTTCCCCAAGACATAATGATTGGACCACACAATGTTAAGTGACCAGAGTCTATATTTAATCTTTTAAGCATAGTAAAGCTCACTTCAGATAGGACAGTGATACTAAGTAGTTAAGACCCTACCATGCAAATACAATAATCTAGTCTCTTTTTCTTCTTTCTGGGAACTGGAGTACTTCTTTATTTAGTTTTAATTATGTTAAGCCTTACAACTTTTTGAAACAATCACAAATCAAAGTTTGAGGGTGCATTTGAAGAAACCTTGGAAGTTGTCAAAACAGGATTCAACGTCAACAGTGAGGCTACTTGTCACCTGATCTAATCCAAAACTAACAAACCACATGTCTCAACCTTTTCACATGGAGCTTTAAGGATTGAATCTTGGCTGTTGCCTGTATCTCCCCATCTCTTGTAAAGTACATCAACTTTCCTATCTTAAAAGGAATGCTGTTTTAAAAAGAAATATTGATTTTCTTAAAGAATGAAATGACATATCCAATAATTACAACCTACCATTCTTTCAATAACAAAAATGATACAGTAAACTGCATGACACTTATTTCTGGATGTAGTTGAATTTACATTGGACATCAACCACATCATAGAGTAATGATGCCTTTCTATGAATATCAATAATTAAGTTAGCAGGAGGTCAGTACTATATTACAGCTCTGCTTGGTGCACATCTTAATTTCATTTTTAAGAATAAATTAGGAATTGTAACTAAATTATTTGTACAAAATATATACATCTTATATTCTATTATATTGCTATAGCCAAACATGTAGGTATTTCTACTAGGTAAATTCTGCTACTCTCAATTTTTTCCTTCATCCCAGATACATATTACTTTAAAATTGAAAATTAAAAATTAATTTGGTCAGCAATAATCAAGGTAATACCAGTAAATGGTATCAAAAATTCTAAATGTAAAACCAGTTTCTATATAGTTCTTTTCCCAGCCCAGCCCCTAAATGGCAAGCAGCAGAATAATTTGTAGAAACTGTAAAATTTCCATGATTATGCAAAACGAGAAGTCATGTAGCATGTTTTCACATAATTTATCGGAATCACCAAAAATAAGCTTTTCTTACTCTTTTTTAAACATATTATTAAGTTAGTGAAGATCAGACAGATGACTGGTTATGGCTAGGACAAGAATTATGACAGACAGGATATATATGTTTCAAAGCAATAAGGAATCCCACTTGCTGTAAAATAAAATGAATGACATAAGTTACTTCCAAGATAATAAAACTTTCTGGAAATAAGGTTCAGACTAAGTATATGTTTTTTTTCCCTTGATATGAAGCAAAATTTTCTGAATAGTAGACCTTATTTCATCAAACCCGCTCTCTTATCTCTTATTATCCTAATGAGCTTTTCTAGAGCCTGACCATGAAGTTCTACATGCATCTTCCCTCAAATGTCCCATTACTTTAATGGTATTATTCTCAGGACAATGCATATTGCATTGCCTTTAAGGTCATTATAATGAAATATATGAAGATAAATCCTTTCATTGTAACATTATTCTTTGCTATTGTCCCATGATAGTAATGTGTTAGTACATTATATATAACATGTAAATATAAACTGGATTCTTCAAGTGGGGTTCAATCTATTGTATTTTGTATTGTGTATCTAAATTAATATGTTGTCAATTCATTCAGTCTAAATTATGGATTAGAGCTAGTTCTACAGAGTTCATTATTTTTTTCTCACCATTATAGATTTCAGGCTCTTTTCATAATTTTGAATTCTTGCTGTGTTTTTAAATTCATAGAATCTTAAGTAGACTATACAGGTAGCCCTCAACTTACGACCACAATGGAGTCCAAAACTTCTGTTGCTAAGAGAGACAGTTAAGTGAATTTTGCCCCATTTTACGACCTTTCTTGCCACAATTGTTAAGTGAATCACTGCAGTTGTTAAGTTAGTAGCATGGCTGTTAAGTGAATCTGGCTTCCCCATTGACTTTGTTTGACAGAAGGTTGCAAAAGGTGATCACATGACCCCAGGACACTAAAATAGTCATAAATATGAGTCAGTTTCCAAGTATCTGAATTTTGATCATATGACCACAAGGATGCTGTAATAGTCATAAGTATAAAAAATGGTCATAAGTCACTTTTTTCAGTGATGTTGTAACTTCCACCAGTCACTAAATGAACTGTTGTAAGTCAAGGACTATCTGTATCAACATATGAAATTACCTTCCTTTTACTATAGCTGTCTCCAACCATGAAAAGCATTTGAAGTAGCAGGTAAGGGTGCAAATGTTGGTCTTGTTATTTCCTTTATACAATTCCATAGTTTTATCAAGCTTTGATTGTTGAATCTTTCTAGCTTAAGTATCTATGAAGTTCATTGACTGAACCAGCTCCTTCCAAAATGGCCATTCTGCTGTGTAGAAATTTTACCAACTCTGTTAACCAAGCTAGGCAGCTTGCTACGGTATTTTATAATAAAATCCAAAATCTGGAAGGCAAGGCCACCTCTTGCTTTAGCAGGGATGTCAAACTCACAGTGTCACGTTTTTGTCACGTGATGTATGACTTTCTCCCCTCGCTAAAACGGGGGTGGGCGTGGTCAGTGCGTGACGCATCTGACCCGCGAGTTTGACACCTTTGGTTTAGAGTCTTACAGAATTCTTTTGTTTAGAACTTTCCCCACTCCATATGAATTTATTGACACCGTCTTGCCATTCTTATAAAATTCTCTCGGAAATTCTGATTAGGACATTTGAAATAGATCATTTATCTTGGGTAAAACGTTCATTTGAATAATTGCAACTGATTTTAATCAAGACAGTTTTAGGTTCTTCCACCTCTTTTTTTAATCTTTTGCCATAATCTGACAGAGTTATTCTGACAAGTTTCTTGATTTTTTCCTATTAAGTGCAAAACTAAGTTATTTTGCTGGGTGGGCTAATGACCAGGTTTTTTTTTTTTTTGCAGAAAATTCTTTCTTGCATTAAAAATCTTTTAAATTATTTTTGTTTACTGAACAGCAATTTTTATATTCCAAATATCCTCCCTATTTATGGATTATGTTCATTAGCTGCTTTTTTTGCTATTTGTGGTTCTGTCAGAATTAATATTACATTAAATCCATGGACAGAAATATAAGCTTAAATATTTATATAAATATTTAAGCTTATATTTCTGTCCGTGGATTTTGAGGCTTGTTATTTGTTTGTCACCTCAGATCCTTTTTTCTGCCAGTATTTCTAATGCAAAATCAAAGAAGTGAATGGACTTCTTTGCCTTGTTCCTGTACTGACTTAAAAAAATCTGCTGAGGGTACTCTATGAGCTATAAACTTTGCTTTTTGCCATTAATATATACTTTTAACTGAAGCTTGAAATTTTCTCTGGGATCCATTTTATTCAGAACCCGCTGGCATTGACAGCAAATTATTAAAGGCTTTTTTCTGCATCTAAGAAAATTAGGGCAGATTTCTTTTTTATTTCATATGTTCTGTGGTATTGATTATGGCTCTTCTGTTGTCCTTCATATTTTTCTTTAGGAACGAAATCAGTTTGGTCACTCTGTATAATGCCTGATATACATTTCTTCAGTCTATCAGTTAATATTGTAGGGAAAAACTTATAACCTAATCTTATATGTAACAATAAAATTGGTCTACTGAATGATCGTGGTTTCTCAGGGTAATTTCTTTCTTTATAAATCAGAACTATATGAGCTCCCACCACCTCCATGTTGGAGGTATTACCTTTGTTTCTTTAATTTTTGCAAATATTCTGATAGCTCAGTATTATAAAGAATTCAAACAAGAACTATCAGCCCATGTAGTGTTTTTTGCAATTTGTTTCATTGAACTTTTTGTTTTTTGAACAGCTATAGGTGTACTTAATATTTGCCTACATTGGTCATTGTATTATTTGATGAACAACTTCTTGATATACTGTATTTATTTATAGCAATTCCATCAACACTGCTCTTAGAGCACAATTCTTCAAAGAAAGCTGGTAATTGAGGATGAGGGTTAGGATACCCTAAACTCCGCTGAGCTAATTACTAATCTGGTAACAAAATGTTTGGAAACCAATCCACAAGCTTGGAGAACAAACCCTCACTCTCATTCTACACCAGAGCTACAGATATTTGCAACTATTGCAAAACTGCTAATTCTCCTGTTACTTCTGATCTTCAGTGTAACAATTTGGATCCTTTTTTAATAACTAATATTCTTATGAGTTTCTTTTTTTTAGTTTTTTTTAAAATTTGATTTATATGCCGCCCTTCTCCGGAGACTCAAGGCGGCTTACAATGAGCTAAGCAATAGCTTTCATACTTTTGTATATTTATACAAAGTCAGCTTATTGCCCCCACAAACTGAGTCCTCAATTTACCTACCTTAGAAAGGATGAAAGGCTGAGTCAACCTTGAGCCTGGTGAGATTCGAACTTGCCATAATTGCAGGCAGCTGGTGTTAATAACAGGGTGCTTTAGACCACTGTACTAAACTAATTAATAAACTAATTAATTTCCCAGATTTTATTTACATGTTCAAAATTCTCCTATTTGGCAAATTTTATCTTCTTCTGTAACTCTTTGTTTCTATCAGATTTAATTGCAGCTTAGTTTCTTACAGTTCTTTCATTAATTGTCTGTTGGTTTTAATGTTTTTGTTATAATTCTCTTATTCTTGTAGAACAATAGCCATTTTGAAGTCATTGCACTACCTATTAGCTGCCTTCTAGATTTAACCAAAATTGCTGATTATTTCTTCCATACTACTGTATGCATAATGTGGCATTGAGATACAGAGTAGTACTTAACAGTTTGTGAACCTGTTTGAATTTTTAATGTTTCTGCATAAACATGACCTAAAGGTGATTTATTTTCCACAAAGGTCCTACGTTAGATAAACAGAAAATCCAATGAAACCAATGAGTCAAAACATTTAAAAATATGTAGCCTTGGATTATTTTCCTCAATAAAGAAACAAACCTTTTTGACTCATTTGTTTTTATTCAGTTCAAGCTTATTTAGTTTTAGGACTTCTGTCAAGAACAGATCATGTTTTTGATTATATTTATGCAAAACATTGAGAATTCAAAACTTTTGAGTACTACTGCATTTGATTTTAACATTTTTGTTACCCTAATACATTTGTTGAAGAAAAAAAGATGAGCATAGAACATGGGTGTCAAACTCAATTTCACTGGCCGCATCAGGGTTGTGTTTGACCTCGGGAGTGAGTGGAGGGTAGCCAGCTCGACATCCCTCATGTTGGGGGCACCTGTGATGGATAATGCGAGGTTGGGGGAATTCTGCAGCCCCCTGCAGGAGCTCCGTTTTCATTGGCAGAGGCACTGCAAGCTGGTCCTTCGTTGTTTCCAGGGCAGCCTTGCGGACCAGATCTAAGCACCCCACTGGCCAGATTCGGTCCATGGGCCTTGAATTTGACACCCCTGACAAAGGAGAAAGAAACCTCTGTTTGCATGTCCTATGGATGCCTACCTATTCTTTTTGAAGTTAGTATGAAGAAAATAAACCTAGCAAACAAAAATGAAGTTGCACCCTTTTCTTCCCTGTTTTTGGACATGATCAAGATCAACCCCAGTTATCTTTTTGCTTAATCCCATCAGACCTAATCTGACCCTCTCTGTCCCCTGCAATACCATCAAAATAAAGAACAAAAGCTTCCTCACTAGCTCATGTACAGCACAAGTTCCCTTGGAAGGAAACTGCAACATAGCAATCATTCCATCTTCCATCAACCAATGACTTCAAAATTCCATCTCCTTCACAATGAACTTCTGCTGCCCTCCTGAAAGGCCCATTTTGCCAAACAACAGAACTCTTCCCAAATACCCTAACAAAAATCTGCCTAGCTACTCCAAATTAGCTAGCAAGTCAGATCCCTGGATCTCCCACCTTGTAGCCCTATAAACATCTTTGCTTTTCCATTGTGCAGGGTCTCTTTTTCTTATAAAGCAGGCATCCAATGATTATTGCACTAAACATGGATCTTCTCAATGTTGTACTCCTTCAGACTGAATCCATAACAGCCTAGCTTTTCCAAGGGAATACATTTTGAAAGACTTTCTTTACACTTATTAATCTAAAGACCAGCCTGTAAAAGCAAATTCTTACATGGACATATACTGTAATAAAATCAGACTTTTTCAAAGTCTATGTCCTTCTTGGCAGTGTCATATATATCACATGGCATAAACCAGTTACACAGGAACTTTTTATGGTATTTTGGAAGCAGCCTGATTTCTGTTGTAAAACTACAGAAATGCAAGTCCAGGATGGTATCTGTAGATACTACAATGCTTACACCTTCCTTAGTACTTAGGAAACTCCTTTTTTTAGGTTATGTGAGTGGAACTTTAATCTTTATTTTTCCTGGATTCAGTGCAAGTACATGGCATGAATTATCTAATCAACCAGGGTAGATAATGACAACAACCTAAGACTTGACCTTGCAGATATGCAAAAAACTGAGAGCTGGAATGTCAGGCTTACAGAGTTCTAAGTCTGCAGTTTATTTTTTGTGGGACAATAATGGATTTATTTAAATAAAAAATTTTGCTTAATGCAAAATCATAGTTTGAAAAAGGCACAAACATGTTCAGTTAAATCTAGGAATAAACACGGAGCCTCCATTCCCGTTCACTAATTGAATTATATTTTTATAACAATAAAACAAAATTTGAAATAATGGCTTGTCGTCTTAGAGTTTAGAATTATAAGCCAGTATTGTTACTGACCTAAAATAAATGGTTTATTCAACCAAACAAACCATATTATAGCTCAGCACAACATATGCATCCAACCAATAGAGATAATTGAATTCACAACAGTTTTATTACCAACACACCAACAATCAAAGGGACATTAAGCTTTTGATTCTGTGCAATAAATTAGCACACCATTCAATATTAACACTATGTTTATTATGTTTTTCCTCTTATATTTACAGTTAATGGTTTCACTTCTTTTTTCACTGTTAGCATTTTTATATTAACATTCTAGTTCACTCTGAGATTGTTTTATCAGTGGAAAGGAAATATAAATATAAATTATAAATATAAATTAAATGGACAAAAAAACCCTGATTTATGAAGCTAAATGTGGATATTAGTTCATAATAAAAAAACAGATGACATGCTCTACCTTCTTTAAATAGTTTTGCTCAAATGGATAGCTTGCAGGGCTGCAGATTTCCTCTATTTACAAAAAGGTTAGGAAGCCATATGCTAAATTAAATAAGAACTCCCTTAGTTACAAGGCATTTTAATTTGGTTATTTATGCAATGAAAGTTTATAGGAAAGAGCAGGTTTACTTTGTTATGTGCTCCATAAAACTTTCACCAGTACATACTTTTAAAGCAAGAGTTTGTTCTATGCAATATATTACGAGTGCATTAAGACATCTTGAGAAAAGAAGTACAAGGTAACTATTCAAAATTAAGAGTAAATATTTCTTTTCCAACCAGATTTATTGCCAATATGTTTAATTACTTCAAATATGAGGCTGAACTCGAATCAGGACTAAAGTTTCCAAGTTTATTCATCATATAACATGGGATTTTTTCATCTAGAATACCATATTACAAATCTATACATACAGCGGTCCCCATTCCCCGGTCCAGTAATGGGCCACAGTCCATTTGGAACAGGGCCGCACAAGCAGCTCCATTTGCCCACCACTTGCACAAATGGAGCTGCATACACGCACACCTGCTGCTTGCACAGAACCATTTCCTCTAATACCTCCTCCCCCTACCCCACCGGTCCACAAAGCTGGAAAGGTTGGGGACCACTTTACTACAAGAAGCCCTACCGTGCTACAAACATTTTGGCAGGGTCAACTTTGAGGCACATCCATGAATGCAATGTGCAACTCACCCATCATTTTAAAGGGCATGCAACTAATCACTTTCCACACATCCACCAATCACTACATGGCCACAAACAGGGAATGCCATGGGTTCTGCATCCTATAACCAACTAGATCAGATACTTCACACTTTGTATAGCCAAGTGTGAAGTATCTGATCCAGTTGGTTACAGGATGCAGAACCCATGGCATTCCCTGTTTGCGCCATGTAGTGATTGGTGGATGTTAGAGCGCATTTGCTCTAACCACACCTCCTCCACGTGACATTACTCAGAACATTCTCCTCCTTGACTTACCTCATACTGTACGCACCAGCACCTAGCTCTTGGCCAATGCCAGAAAGGCTGGCATCAAAATCCTGAACTAGGCCTGACTCAATGACTTCATCCGCTAAGGGCAGCTTCAGAGCCCAAGCCATTTTTGAAGAGGGTTTCAGCAGCTGGCTAGCTAAGGATAGAGAAGCAACTCTTCCAGAATCTCCCAAGGCACGCTAGGATGCCGCCGTCGGGGCTCCGGCCACCATGCCCACTCCAGAACCACCTCTTTAAGACAAACAAACAAACAAACAAACAAAAACAGTTAAGATACAGAAGGCATGGGAGACTTCTCTCTGTTCCTTCACCAACACATGCAGATCCTCTTAGGTGCAGCTGCCCCTTATCGCGGTGTTTGTAAACAAGCCCTACTAACACCCCCTTTACTCCGCACAAACTCTTTTTTTAAAAAAGTTTTTGCAAGGGCTCAGTAAGGACGGTGACCCAGGTTTGTATGTATGAGCTTGATTTCCGCTTCTCTTGGATTGCAAAGCGGCCGCAGCCCTCTGTAAAAGAGAGAAACCCCCCCACCCCACCCCACCCAGCCACCCCAAGTAAGCAAAGGCACCGGGACCTCTTTTGACAACTCTCCCTCCCAAGTTGGCCACCCCGGCGGGTCTTGTCCGGTTCTACTCAAAAGAAGAGCCACGCACAAAACGAGGAGGGCGTCCCATCGATCACACGTCCCAGCCACCCAGCCACGTCTCCACAGCCAGCCCGGTGATCTGGATTACCAGCCATGCCGGCACTCCCGCAAAAAAAGACCCTTCCTACTCCCGAGGCCCCAAAACCACCCACGCTTCCGGGCAGCACCATTGCTATCCATCCGACCCCTGCCTTTGCATGCACCTATTCTGCCCAGGCTCCTCTGGTGTTGCAGCCCAGCAAAAAAAAAAAAACCCGAGCGCAGCAAGATCCCGCTCTAAAGGAGCGCGGGAACGGCTTCCCTCCACCCCAGCAGCCCCCAAAACAAACTAGGCACCTTCTCTCCCCCAGCCCCGAGATCCACTCAACATGGAGGCAGACGGGAAAAAAAAAAAAAGACGAAGACGCCGCTACATGCAGCAGCCCAGCCGGGCTACCGCGCCGGTCCCCGCCCCCTCCCTCGGCTGCCGAAGCCAATCGGGGCTCTCCTTCCCGCCCCTTCTTCCGCTTGACCAATCGAATCGTGAGAGTGAAGCTCCGTTCCATTTCCCCCCCCCCTTGCTTTCCAGGCCGAGTCAGAGCCTTGCGGGGATGAAGTAAAGAGAAGGGGGCGGGGCTTGCCGAGGTTCCTTAGGTGCTGGTTTTAGAAGCCTGGGCAGGGTAGATGGAAGAGGGAGGGGAGGGGGGAGGAATAGGCGAGGTTGATGGGGAAGAGGCATCCTGCATTAAGCCAAAGTCAGTCAAAGCAGTCGGACAGAGAGGGTTCTTTGGGAATAGTTCCCTAAACTTAGCATATGATTACGGAGCCTCAAGTATAGTGGATCTTAAGCAGTGGTGGGATTCAGCCGGTTCGCACCAATTCGGGAGAACCGGTTGTTAACTTTCTGAGCAGTTTGGCAAGCTGGTTGTTGGAAGAAATCATTAGGGCAGAGAACCGGTTGTTAAATTACTTGAATCCCACCACTGATCTTAAGTATGTTTAATTACACGATCCAAAGAAAACTCGAAAGTCAAGTTTGGTGTAGTGGTTAAAGGCATTTGCTTAGAAACCTGGAAGCTTGAGTTCTACTTCTGCCCAAGGCATGAAGCCATCTAGGTGATCATGGGCCAGTCACTTTTTTCAGCCTGGATGGAGTCACTAAAGCAGTCAGCATCCGGGGGATGGTAGAGGACAGGAAGGCCTGGAGGAAAGTTGTCCATGGGGTTGCGATGGGTTGGACATGACTTTGCAACTAACAACAACATTAGGAAGGAGACAATGGCAAACTACTTTTGAAATCTCGCCTAGGAAACTGCAGCGACTTGACTAGGCGCCCGCCAGGAATCAAGATTGGAGGGACCACTTCCAAGAATAAAAGCTCATCCTTAGGCTTAAGGCTTACAATTTTAGGCACATTTATTTTAGACTAGAGGAAGTCCTATTTCAATTATGGAGGGAATTTGTTTGTTTTGCAAGCAGTACCCATGGGTCATGTCCATTCATGTGTATCTTGCCTTGTTTGGCATAGTCATTGGTTGATTTGATTTGCGATTGAATATTCATTCTGTAATTTTTTTTTTAAAAAAAGTGAGGAAAAAGGCATTTGTTTTTTTCGTAGAGGTGCAGTTTTCAGAAAGTCATGCCGTGATTTTTGTTGCTTTTAAAAATTGTTGAAGAGCCCTTCCCCATTTATGCCTAACCAAAGCATTTATGCTCTGATAAAATCTCTTCTGCCATGACGGTGCCTTTGTCCCACCCCCATCCTATAGAAGGAAACAGCTTTAGGCTGTGTTTGGCTGTACCGGTGTAAGATTGCATTTTTTATGCTTGTTTTGACAACATCCAACAGCACTCTCCAGAGGTATGAAATCTGTTAGATTTTGTCACCTATTGGGAAGGAGGTTTCTTAAATCTTCTCTTAAAGAAGAGGATATATATCAGCAATGGGACAGTTGGTTTCATAACAGCATAACTTTCAACTGACTAAAGGATGATTTGAGAGAAATTCAGCTCAGATATAGGTGTGCGAGCCAACCACGGATAAAATTCTGAAATGTTTATTGAAAAGTGTTGCTTTTGTGCTGCTCTTATGTATAGGAAAGTTCTCTCTAAACACACCCCTGGACTTATGTTCAGATCTTTCCTAACAGCACTGCTACTTTCAAGTGTTCAAAGCGTTTTGCACGCATCAGATAACGTTTGTCCTTGCAACAATTCTTTGAGTCAGAGAACAGAAACTGAGAGCATGGAACTTGCTTGAGGGCATGGAGTTTATGGCAAGACACTGTTCTCAATTTTATGTTACACCAATTATACTATTACATTGATAACGTCAGTCAGATTAAATGAGAGATAAGTGGCTTGTTTCCAAATGTGGGTCTTTCTTTGATGGTTTGGCATCTCCTTCATCAATCTGAAGCTTGTTCTTCCATGGTCATTGACACAATGCTGCC
The DNA here is from genome assembly GCA_012654045.1 of Ptyas mucosa. Taxonomy (NCBI): domain Eukaryota; kingdom Metazoa; phylum Chordata; class Lepidosauria; order Squamata; family Colubridae; genus Ptyas; species Ptyas mucosa. The sequence continues at coordinate 8,577,061 of WNWU01000036.1, forward strand.
ACCACCAGGTTGTAGTGTGGTCCCATCTTCATTAGTCCTTGGTGAAGGCAAAAGGAGATATATATGTACGGTATGGGGAAAAACATTGAGAACTGGGTTGCTAAAAGTTCCAAATCAGATACAATCAGCAGAAATGTGGCATTTATAATCCTTTATTCTTCCCCAGTTGTGAGAATACATAGTGCTTTGTGCAATGTTTCAGTAGGAACTGCAGTCTTCCCTTCTTCTTCTTCCCTCTTCACTCAATACAGCTCATTTATTAGCCTTCTCTGGGTTTTTTATTTGTCAAGTAATTACCTCTATGTCACCCATATTGATTATGCCAAATATAATCAATAATAAGAGCATCAGAAAAGCAACATACAGAATAGCACTTGGAAAAGAAATACATTATTGGATCAGAGCAAATAATACTATTTTTTAATAGTGACTAGCAAAAAGAGTAGTCTGCAGGCATTAATATCTAATACAGGCGGTCCTTGACTTACAAAGTTCATTTAGTGACCATTTGAAGTTACAACTGCACTGAAAAAAGCATTTTAAAGGTGTTACGTTAGGTTCCCCAACTTAATTTTTCGTATTTACAACCGTTGCAGCATCCCTATGGTCAGTGATCAAAATTCAGACACTTGGCAATTGACTCATATTTATGATGAGTTGCATTGTCCCGGAATCACACAATCCCCTTTTGCAACCTTCTGACAAGCAAAGTCAATGGGGAAGCCAGATTCACTTAACAACCGTGTTGCTAACTTAACAATTTAACAAGCAGTGATTCACTTAACAAATGTGGCAAGAAAGGTTGTAAAATGCGGTGAAACTCACTTAACGAATGTCTCACTTAGCAACAGAAATTTTGGGCTCGATTTGGTCTTAAGTTGAAGATTACCTGTATTTGTAGCTCTCTACTAAATATAGACTAATCTACTCAAATGTACTGTATAGCTGATGCCTTATATATAATTTATCCAATCTTGTAAAAAATGCTAAAGATTAGATATGGTTTGACTAAGAATAACTTTTCTGCTTTATTCTCTTCTTCCCATTCCTAGAATGCTCTTTGGGGAACCTAACTTAACACCTTTTAAGTATTTCTTTTTCCTTTTCTGCCACCCACCCGACCCCTAGCTTCTGTTAGAATAGCAGTTGAACTTCCTTTTATATTTCTTTCCTATATCGAACTTTGTTTCTGCTGGTTTCATTTTGTTATTGCTTTTAAGATACAATGCTTGGCTATTTTTTATTAATTGCTAATTAATCAAGAGAGCATCTTGTGAAAAGGCTTGAGTGTTTTTTCCCCTAACGCAAAAGTCTCCATAAACATTTCTTGTAGTAGCAGTGAACGCTTCCTATTAACTATAAAAATGTACTTTTTTGATGACATCAAATGTATTGCCATTTAAGTTGTAAATATTGATGTAAATAGGAGCCTGAGTGGCGTAGGAGGCTAATGCCTCCTACTAAAGCAGCATTTAACATCCAGCTGCCTGCAATTACTGCGAGTTCAATTCTCACCAGACTCAAGGTTGACTCAGCCTTCCATCCTTTCTAAGATGGGTAAAATTAGGACCCGGTTTGTGGGGGCAATAAACTGTCTTTGTATAAAATATACAAAAGTATGAAGGCTATTGCTTAACACATTGTAAGCCGCCCTGAGTCTCTGGAGAAGGACGGCATATAAATAAAATTAAAATTAAATAAAAATAAATAAATAAATATTGAAATTATTATTACAAAGAAAAGGAAGAGGAAAATGCTTTTTTTTCTATACCACTCACAGGAACCGGATTAAAGACTCTAGTTGTAGAGAATTGCAGAGATGACCTTGGAGAAGGCATGCAAAGTCAGTTAGCAAAACATGAACTCAGACCAGAAAACAAGATAGAGTGAAGAAACGTAAAGTGACCCTGCTTTGACTCATTTTGATATAAAGCTGAGGGAAAGGAAAACCTTCACAGGGTTTCAAGATTCTGGCCTTGGTCAATGAAATAGAATCCTAGTATTTTTTTCTGCAGCACATTTCCTGACCTGACATATTTTGGGGGTGGATAGTAATCTGTCATCTCTCTTTTACCCACCCCATTATAAATCTCCAAAGATTTGATAGCTCAATCTGAAACATGTCAATTTAAAAATGAGCAATACTGAATCCAGTGGAATTTATTCCCAGGGAACTTTGGGGTGGCTGAGCAGAACAACTTCATCTCAAAGTTTCTTAAGTATAAAATATATGAGCTTGAGATCCATAGATGCAATCCTTTTCCCACTGCCTAGCCCTAGCTCAGGTGTCAGCAACCTGTGGCTCCAGAGCCACATGTGGCTCTTTGGGCCCTCTACTGTGGCTGTCAGGTGATCCCACCACTAGCTGGCTCCGCCCCTCACCCTCTCCTTCCAGTCACTCCTTGCCTGGCCTGAGAAGGTAAGGATGGATGGCAGGGGATGGAGAAGCGGCCGGGACAGAGACAGACAGATACAGAGAAAGGGGGAGAGAGATATAGAGAGAGAGAGACAGAGAGAAGTGGAGAGAGCGGGAGAGAGAGGAGGGGGGAGAGGCATAGTTGGCTGTGCACCGCCCTGAGTCCCTTGGGAGAAGGGCAATATAAAAATTTAAATAAATAAATAGACAGACAGACAGACAGACAGACAGACAGATGGATGTCAAAAGGGTTTTGTGATTCCCGGTGTTTTTTAACAACCGGTTCTCTCCCCTAATGAATGACTGGGTGGGTAGTCGGGGCTGGCGGGGGTGTCATGTGACTGGTAGATGTGAGTGATGTTGAGTTGGCCAGGTTTTGTGGCTCCCAGTGTTGTTGTTTTTTTCTGTGGGAAATGGACCCAAATGGCTCTTTGAGTGCTTAAGGTTGCAGACCCCTGCCCTAGCTGATCCCCATAGTGGGTGAATCATAAAGAAATGGATCACCAAATTCCTGCTGCCATTAGTGAAAGTCTACGGTGTGGCTGTTGAAGACCAGCTTGTTTATTGCCTGGAAGAGACTGTAATACCGCTGTCTCTTTGCTATTGACAATAGGAATCCAGCGACCTGCATCAGATCATTGGTATGTGGGGAAATGTGAGAGAGAAAGATGAAGAAGTTTACTTATGGCATGCATGTCTGCGAAGGGATCTTTGTATGCTTGTTTTTGGTTCCTTGATCATCTGTTATATACTCTCAGTGTATAAAATGCCTGTAGTTCTATAGCAGCGATGGCAAACCTTTTCAGCATCGAGTGCTGAAAAGGGAGCGCGCCCGCACAGTTGTCGAGGCCGCAACCCGGAAGAGGAACTGCCCAGGGCGCATGCGCACACCTGAAAATGAACTTCCGATTTCAGCCAGCTACTCTTCTGGGTTTCTGGTGCTTATGAAGATGCGACGATCAGCTGGCTGGTGTGTATGCTTATGCAGGAAAACGGAAGACCAACTCTTCTAGTTTCCGGCACTGCTGCATGTAAAATGGCCAGCTGATCGTCGTGCGCGCATGCGCGCCAGAAACCCAAGAGGAACGGGCAACACTACACATGCCAGGTGACATGGATCCGTGTGCCACTTCAGGCACGCATGCCATAGGTTCGCCATCACAGTTCTATAGTCTCCAGACAGATGTCTCGAAGACCTCGGGATTTTTCTTAATTTTCTTTCAGAACCTGACAAGTTCGGATCCTGATAGCGGCAATGCAGCCCTGGAAATCTGTTCCTATCAAACCATCCTGAGAGCTTCACAGCACAGCTCTTTCCAACGTTGACAATATCAAAAAAGACCAAATGGAAGTTGGGCTGAGGCACTTGTGAATCCAACCATTGTCCCAGTGTGCATTCAGGGTCGTCATACATTACGCCAGTCTTGGTGTTGGCATGAGGAACTGAGGGAGGGAACAATTACCTTCTACTATCAGGCAATGCAATTTTCTGAGCGAGGGAACAAGAATGGATGTTTGCCAAATACTGCAGACCAAGAATGGACAGCAAAAGTGCCTCCTGAAATCAAGAGAAAGTTAGGGTGAACAGCATCAAGGAGGACCCTCCATAATGTATCTACTGATACAAAATTTGTTAATGTATGTATACATTGTCTTTCCAAGATTCTATTTTTTTTTCCTTGCAAAGTATCTAACTAAAAAAGAAGTTGTGAGGATCTAGCTTTCTTGGATGGAGGGCTTGACACATTCTTCTGAAAGAACAGATTTTGTTTTCTTCCAAATTTTCTTCCAATTTCCAACCAGAAAAATGGGATATGTGTTAGTCTAGACTAGTATTAATGCCTTGTAAAAGTTGCATACCTTGTAATAGCGCATTTCCCCGAAAATAAGACCCTGTCTTACATTATTTTTGAACCCTGAAATAAGCGCTTGGCCTTATTATTTTGCGCTCAAAAGCCCAATGGGGCTTATTATCAGGGGATGTCTTATTTTGGGGGAAACAGGGTATATACAACTTCTACAAACCTTTACATCAATGCAATAATCTGTTGGCTAGAAACTATTACAGAAGGATAATGGTGAAGAAGGAGAAATATTACATTAGTATTATGCTTATATTAGGCTTTGTTTGGCATGTGAAATGTTTAAAAGGCAAGCATGATTGAGATGCCAACTTAAAGTGCCTCCCCTCAACATTCCTTTAAAGTTCAAATCCTCTTCACTTTTTCCTTCTTCCATCTTACTCTTTACCACCACATCATAATCCCATAATTTATTTATTGGCAACCCACACATTTTTATATGCAATTTTAGGAAGGGAAATCCTTGTAGATACAAATGTAGAAAAATGATTGCAGAGGTGAAATAAAGATGGTGGTTTGTCAACATATGCTTAGATAGTAATTGAAAGACTGCATATTGATCAAATTCATTGGAGCAGATCAGGGGTGGGTTACCGGTTCGCAATGGGGCCGCGTGCGCGCTTCTGCACATGTGCAGAAGCTTCCTGATGACGTTGGGGTCGGTGGGCAGAGCCTCCCGCCGGTTTTACTACCGTTTCTATAGAACCGGTCCGAACCGGGGGCAACCCACCACTGGAGCAGATCCAGTTCCCTATTTTTTCCTAGAATGTCCTTCCACACTATAAAGCTACCATGCAATTTACACATACCAAAGAAATCTAAAACTTGGTGAAGATGTGCTAGAGCAGTGATAACCTTTTTGCCATTGCATGCCAAAAGCGGGGGGAGCGTGGTGGGGTCACACGCATGCGTGCCCACATCCATAATTCTATGCGCCCCACCCCCCGTTCGTCCCCCCCCCGCTTTTGGCACGTGATGGCACGATGGGCCCATTTTTTGCTCTCCCCGGGCTCCAGAGCCTTTCTAGGAGCCTGAGGAGGGCAAAAACAGCCTTTCCCATCCCCCCAGAGGCCCAGTGTGTTTCCTGACTGCTGTTGGGCCCAGAAGGCCCGAAAAACAGCTGGCTGGCGCATGCATGCATGTCGGAGCTGAGCTCGCGTGCCCACCGATATGGCTCCGCGTGCCACCTGTGGCACCCGTGCCATAGGTTCGCCATCACGATGCTAGAGGTAAAATTTCAAAAATCTGCAGGAGGTAAATGACTTTGAAAAAAAATTAAAATCTCGCTTTCAAAATTTGATTTTGACAATCCTTTTAATATAAACCTAAAATATTACTTTTAAAGCAATCAAAACCACAGCTTACTGAATGCAACTTTTTACACCCCTTCCTTCACCTTAATATTCCCAAATTGAGTGATTTAAATTAAAAACAAAAAACAGGTATTTTGCAAAATAATAATAATAATAATAATAATAATAATAATAATTATTAT
>WNWU01000036.1:8582933-8598234 GCA_012654045.1 Ptyas mucosa
CACTTACTTTTTACATGCACAATAATAATACAATTTTTGCATTATCTGTAATGCCACATCAATTGTGCATGTATTGGAAGGGCTTTGTGTCATGAATTACCCCTCAGCAGTCTTCTTTCTTGCTGCAAGATCACTACTAAAAAAGAGAGAAAATGATTGTTTCTCCCTAAGAAATGAGCTCTGTGCTAGTGTGCAATTCCTTTCATGTATTTTTTAAAAGTTAAAGGTGTTGAATTGTCTCAAAAACATTGGGGAGGCAGGAAGAGAAACCAGATTTAGGGATTCAACAGGGCAAGATTAACTCAGGTTTTAAACGCTGTTTTAATTTTTGTCGATACCTGTGTAGAGAATTGGGAAGATGACCTTCAAAGAAATAAGTAAAAACTCTTGCCTAACCAGAGGGGGCTGAAATATCTTTTAAGATCTGAGAAATATTAGGAAGTAACCTCTGAGGTACTGGTATAGTAGTCGCCAAAATTGTGGAAACCTTTTGGGAGAAGTGTATTTTTGAGGTTTGATGGCTAATAACACCACTTTTTTTTTGGAGTTTCAAGATAATCATATTCCACTGCTGGAATGGCCTGGGAATACCCCAGACCTTAACCCAACTGAAAATCTATGGAGCCGACTAAAGAAACTTGTTAGTCAGAAGCGACCCAGCAATAAAACCCAGTTATTAGAAGCCATCACTCAATCTTGGTTTCACATTAGAACAGCTGCAGAACTAAAAGATTTGGCTCACTCCATGGGAAGACATTGTAAGGCCGTAATTCTGCTAAAGGTTACCCAACTATTAACTGACATGGTGATAATTTTTGTACATCTCCTTTTTACCTACGTGTTTCACTTTTCTTCTTTATACTGTAAGTGCTATTCTAATATCAAATCTTTCATAAAACTTATTGCATTACATTCTTGATTAAATTATCTTTCCATTGATATATAATTTTACAGTACTATTAAAAAAGTGGCATTATTAGCTAGTTTTAGAAAAAGCTTTTCCCAAAAGGTTTCCACAATTTTGACCAGTACTACAGTAATACAGTGGGTACTGTACTATAATACTGTACTGTAGTATGGTGGGGAGGAAAGTACAACACAATTGGACTTGCAAGTTTCTTTTTATAGTAGCCAATCTCAATAAAGTTAATTCTGGTTTTCCTATAGAGTTGATTTCCCCATCTGGTCTACCAAGTGAGGCTGACATAACCCCATTTCAAGGACACAGCCATATCCCTCCCACCCTCTTTAATCAATAGCTTTACTGTATAGAAGATAGCATTTTTACGTTCTTTTCAATGGAGCCCTTCCATGAAGCAAGAACTTCAAGTACTGCTGAAAGAAGGCCAGGTGCCTGCCGTGACTCCCACCTGTCCTAGTCCTCTAAGCTCTGATTTGTTCCAAATCAGGACCATCTGCTCAAGGGGTTGAACAGTCAACAACCTTGCTGGATTTTGGCAAGCCATCATCGAAGGGTTTCTTCATTGCAAAGAAGGGGCTCAGTGGTAGAATACTAGCCTTATACAGGTAATCCTTGACTTACAACAGTTTGTTTAGTGACCGTTCGGTTACAGCGGCACTGAAAAAAATGACTTATGATCGTTTGTCACAGTTACGATCTTTCCAGCATCCTGATGATTATGTGATCAAAACTGAGATGCTTGGCAACTGGTTCATAAGCTATGACCACAGCTGTGTCCCCAAGGTCATGTGATCCCCTTTTGCGTCCTTCTGGATAAGCCATATCAATGGGGAAGCCAGATTCACCTAACAACCGTGTACTAACTTCATAACGACAGTGATCCACTTAACAGCTATGGCAAGAAAGTCCATAAAATGGGACAAAACTCACTTAACAACTGTCTCACTTAGCAACAGAAATTTTGGGCTCAATTGTGATCCTAAATTGAGAACCACCTATATGCAGGAGGCTTCCCAGCTGAATCCCTGGTACAGATAGTCCTCATTTAGACATGACTGGAACCGCCAACTCTATTGTTGAGCAAAGCACTTGCTTAGTGAAATCATGACTGTTGTAAAAGTGGTAAGTGTAAAGGAGGAGTCGTAAAGCTGCTTTTTCATCACTGTTGTAAGTGCAAACAGTCACTAAACGAGGACTACCTCTATTGCCAGGTAGCGTTGGACAAACTGCTTAAAAACTCTAGGTTGAGTTGAAGCCAGGCAAAGCTGACATTAATACAACAGATGGACCAGTGTAAGGCAGTTTTCTGTGTTCCTCTTGTCCCTGCTTAGTTAGATCTTCCTTGCCCCTGTAGTAAACTAGGCCCAGGACTACTTATTACTTGTAGTGGTGCTCTGCTGGCATAAGGTTGCCAAGAGACATACAATATCCCAAGATATAAACAATTGCACCTGCCTCCTTTATCTTCTCCTCAGCATTCTTCTGGAAGGGATTCTTTAACTGGCAAATCAGTCTTAAAATAAAAGAATCAACAGGGAACCAGGATACTAAACTTCAAGATTTTGGTAAGTGAAAAAAAAAAACCCATTCAGTTTAATAGAGCTCTGTCATCACAGTAATATCCATATAGAAAGGGAGATATAAATTATGCCACAGTTCTGCTTGGATACGATTAGCAGATTTTGTTGCTGGATAGGAAATCGCTATGAAAAGTGGCTCAAATAAAACAGGGGCTTTCCCCATCGTTCCTGGTGGATGCTATGCTGGTGGCAATCCTAATGCCACCTTCAAAAAAAGAAAAATGCACACAAACTAGGTGAGGAAAACCCTTTTCCTTTTAACTGACCATGATTTGTCTGACACAGAAGGAAGATAAATGCCAATGGATTCCTAAGCCTTCACAGCTCAGTGCAACGTCAGAGAGGAAGGAAGCAGCAGGCTGGGGCACAATAAAACACAAGGAGATCTCCCCCCCTTTCACTTCAGTCATCACTATAAACAGGTGGCAGGGGCAGGGGAGACTTAGCCACAAAGTGCTCACGGCAGCCAGGTAGGGAAAGGGAGATTCTCACTTTGAGCTCCAGCCCTCAAGGGATCTGAAAGACGTTGAGTTTGCTGGTGTTTTTGAGTGTCTGTCGCCGGTTGCAGAACCAAACCCGGACCACTTCCCGATCATAATTGAGCTCCTTGGCAATCTCCGTGATTTCATGGCCGGTAGGGAGGGTGTTTTTCTCAAAATAGGCGTTGAGGGCCTCAATGGCCTGTGGGGTGAAAGAAGTGCGGCGTTTCCGCTTCTTGGAAGGCTCCCCACCCACAAACTCCATCAGGTTCTGCTGGCCTTCCTGATTCCGAAGCTCAGCTTCACTCAGCCACTTCTCCAGCACGGGCTTTAGCTTCTGGGCACTCTTGGGGGTGATGTCCAATTTTTCGAATCTGCAAAATCAGCAGGAACCATTGAGGAAGGCAAGGCGGATTTCTTGTCACTACTGTTTGCTACCCAGCCCTGAGGAAATAAATATCTCAATGTTCAGGTTTGATTCATTAGTCATTTAAGGCAAGGCAGAGCTCAAAATGAGTGGGCTCCACATGATCCCTTAGAAGTAACTGCCATCATAACGACAATCTACTTAATTCAGGATTAGAAACTGATATGGAACCCTTCTGTGATGGAACGTGCACCTGGAGGAGCAGAGGGGGAGGGATTTGGCAACACGGAGCTTTCCCAGAAAGGGGCCCAGAGTAAGAGGCCACACAGTTCCAAGATGGATGTGGGAAGGGCGAACAGGTTCAATGTAGCCACCTTAGAATCGGTCAAGAAATATCTAGTAGTCAGAAAGTTATAGCTTGGGTTTGGCAAGGTTCTGTCCATCGGGTATAAGCAAGTAAAGGATTGAACTCAATTGGACCTTACTGTCTCATCTCTTGAGCTTGGGCCAGGGGTGAAATCCAGCAGGTTCTGACAGGTTCTGGAGAACCGGTAGCAGAAATTTTGAGCAGTCTGGAGAACCGGCAAATACCACCTCTGGCTGGCCCCAGAGTGGGGTGGGAACGGAGATTTTGCAATATACTTCCCCCCTAAAATGGGAGGGAATGGGGATTTTGCAGTATCTTTCCTCTGGAATGGGCTGGGAATGAGACTTTGCAGTATCCTTCCCTTGCCACGCCCACCAAGCCACACCACGCCCACCAAGCCACGCCCACAGAACAAGTAGTTAAAAAAATTGGATTTCACCACTGGCTTGGGCCTAACATATTTAGGGCTATAGCATTCTGTTTGGGCTGCAATTATTTAGATATCCACTAGATGATAATCAAGAGATACAAACAATTCTATCTCTTTTGCTGCCATGTAGTGGTCATCTGGATTTTGCATCCTAGATACGATAGCCCTATCTTATTGCTTTGATGATATTGAGCTATATAAAGAACTGGGAAGGAGGAAGGCCTAGTGTTGATTTAAAAGAAGACTGGGCAAACTGTTTTTCCATTGGGGGTTGCATCAGTGGTGAAATGTAAAATTTGTTACTACCGGTTCTGTGGGCGTGGCTTGGTGGTGGTGGGGTAACCATTTTTTCTACAACCTCTTCGGCTGAAGAGGTTGTAGAAAAAAATACTTTAAAAGCCTCTGACAATCCCAGCTGAGCCGCGCGATCATCAGAGGCTTTTTAAAAAAACTTTTAAAAGCATTTTTTCGGCCAAAGAGGTTGTAGAAAAAATGCTTTTAAAAATTTTTTAAAAAGTCTCTGATGATTGCGCGGCTCAGCTGGGCAATGGGGGTGGGGGCAGGGATTTTTGCTACCGGTTCTCCGAACCACCCGCCTCCATCGCTACCGGATTGGGCGATCCGGTCCGAACCAGGAGCATTTCACCCCTGGGTTGCATTCCACCCAGAGTCATCTGCACAGGGAAACAGACTCGCTTACCTGCATATAGCAGACTGGCTGTATGCAGGTCCTTCAGTGGCAGTTAATGCCTGCCCCACCTGGGTTTGGGTGAGACCCAGAGAGAGACGTCGAATCTTAAAGTTCTTGGCAAACTCTCTGATCTCCTCCAGGTTTATGCCGTCTTCCTCATTTCCACTACTTGAAGGTTGAGGCTCTGGTAGGAGAAAGAATGAAAAAGACACCCATTTTGCAGTTTCTGACTAAATTGCACTATCAATCCTTTTCTCCTGCAGCCACATGCATCTTTCATGCCACTGGGCAGGAAGTAGTTTTTAATTTCACAGCAGTTGAGTTGTGATCTGAAAATGGGGGACATTTCCATCAATCCCTTTAGATCTCACACTGGTCTCCTTGGATTAAGTGCTGCTGATTCTCCTTCCTGACTGAATGGTTGGTTCCAGTCAGCGGAAGAGGTTGAGCCTACAATTACTCCATGACAGGATGCCACAGGGCTCGGCTCTTTCCCACTTTTTATTTAATATCTATATGAAGCTGCTGAGGGGTGCCCAGATATCTTACCGAGCAGGCTGCCTTCATAAATAATGAGTAAAGCAATAAAACCTGGCTCTGGGAGAGAGAATTTGCAAGATGTTAGATTTTGGTATTCACTCTGTCGGTCAGTGTCATTACAACCTATATTGTTGATCAATGTTGTGTGGTTCTAATCCTCTGTTTTTCTGTGTATGCTGCTGTTTGTTATTAGAAGTAGAGTGACACGTTTAAAAAAAAGTAATACTGTACGTGTTTTTTGGGGGGAGTTGGATTAATACTTGCAGGCGTCCCCACCATCAGCCTTTTTCTGAACAGCTGTGGGGTGGATAACAATGCCTCTTTAATACAGAAGTCAGGCAACCCCTCTTCATGGTTTTCTACCATTCTACGTGATCATGAACCGGCCTCCATTACTGGCAGCTTCTTTCTCTGCCTGCTACAAGAATCACAGGGATACCAACATGCTTACTTGAAACCAGCTGGCTGACAGTTGGTGTTTCTGAGCAGGTGATGGGGACAGGAGTGGAAGCTAGTTTGGATGCTGGGGGAGGACTTGCAATGACCACAGTTGGCTGTGAGAGAGCTGGGGCGGGCTGAATTGGCTGGACCTGGCAACGGAGCAGAAGAAAGCAATATTCAGACCAAAACAGTTTAATACTGCTTTTGTTGATTTAGCTTGGCTGCCAATTTTCTACAGGTAGCCTTTGACTTACAACAGTTCATTGAGTGACCATTCAACATTACAACGGCACTGAAAAAAAGAGACTTACGACTGTTTTTCCCACAACCATTGCAGCATCCCCATAGTGACATTGATCAAAATTCAGACGCTTAGCAAACCGGCTCATATTTATGACGGCTGCAGTGTCCTGGGGGTGGTGGTGGTGGTGGTGGTGGTGGTAGTCATGTGATCACTTTTTGTGTCTTCTGATAAGCAAAGTCAATGGGGAAGCCAGTTTCACTTAACCACTGTGCTGCTAACTTAACAACTGCAATGATCCCCTTAACAACTGTGACAAAAAAAAGCTTGCAAAATGGAGCAAAAGTCACTTAACAACTGTCTCACTTAGGAACAGAAATGTTGGACTCAGTTGTGGTCTTAAATCAAGGACTACCTGTATTTATTTTGCATCATTTGTAGTTTTAGTGCGAGTTTTTCAAATTGTTGCAAGTCGCCCAGAGATGCCTGTTAGAGATGAATTGAGGTAAATTGGATGAACGAATAAATAAAGAAATGAAATGAAAAGAACTACGAATGAAAAATGGACTAATGAGCCATTATGCCGGTTGCAATCAGGGTCAAAGAAGGTGCATTAGCCAATGAGAATTGTGCCAGGTAGGAAATACATTTATCTTTGTTTATTTTATGTGATTTATACTGTTTGAATAAAGTTAACATAGCTTGACTCTAAGTGCATGCTACAAGAGCTCTTAGTTCAAGTGTCAGTGCCAGCCTTCTCACTTCCCAACTGAAATACCAGCCATCAGATCAGCCAATTAGATTCTAGCTCAGCTGCAGGACAGGCCTGTCAGCCTTACAAAGTAATGGTCCATAGTCTTTGCTAGGCATCACTAACTTCAACTACAAAAGGAATAGGATCAGGTTTTCCAGAGCTTGGTGCTGGAAATGAAAATGGATTGGAAGAAGGACATTTTAGGTCTGCTGGCTCTCAAAACACTACTTCTGTTTTCATCTCAATCCAGGATGATATTATTTCAACCAGCATATGGGCCTTAGTTGTTCACCTGAGCACCAGTGTTGCTATATCTAGCATATAAATCCCACTGATCATCCTGACACAGATATAACATATGTCATGCCACAAGCAACGCTTGACAAGAGGAGTATTTTATAGATTCAGCTACCAAGTCATCAAGGGTCAGGGCCAAGCGAAGATGTTTTGCAGCCTGAGGCAAAACAGGAAATGCTATTCCTGCTTCCAGCCAATTTTGTGACACCTCAGGCTTGATTAACTAATTTGACAGGTGAGATACAAAATCCCACTGGCCTGCCTCCTCTTCCTCAGCAGTAAAAATAATAAAGTGCTTCGTACTGTGCCTTGCTTTTTAATATATTTTAATTTTTCGTAATGGTTGTTTTATATTTTTATAAGGATTGTATTTATATAATTGTTATTCTTATTGAGGTATGCCAACCAGAGTGGCTTTTTGTGAGATAGGCGGCTGTATAAATGTGATTGATAAACTGGTTTATTAATCTAAAGCATATGAAGAATGGTTGAAGGAATTGGTATGTCTAGTTTAATGAAAAGAAGGACTAGGAGTGACATGATAGCAGGATTCCAATATCTAAGGGGCTGCCACAAAGAACAGCGGGTCAAACTATTCTCCAAAGCACCTGAAGGCAGGACAAGAAGCAATGGATGGAAACTAAGCAAGGAGAGAACCAACCTAAAACTAAGGAAAACTTTCCTGGCAGAACAATTAATCAGTGGAATGGCTTGTCTCCAAAACTTGTGGGTGCTCCAACACTGGAGATTTTTAAGAAGAGATTGGACAACCATTTGTCTGAAATGGTATAGGGCCGTGATGGCGAACCTATGGCACACGTGCCACAGATGGCACGCGGAGCCATATCGGTGGGCACACGAGCGTTGCCCTAGCTCAGGGGGGGGGGACGGGAGGTAAGAAAGCGGGATGTTCCCGGCCTCCGGGGGGTCGGGGGGGGGGGGGGGGGGGAGAGGCTGTTTTCGCCCTCCCCAGGCCCCTAGAAAGGCTCTGGAGCCCGGGGAGAGTGAAAAATGGGCCCACCATGCTATTATGTGCCAAAAGCTGCGGGAGTGCGGGGGGGTCATGTGCACATGTATGGGGGGCGGGGCACATTGCATTATAGGTATGGGCATGTGCATGCACAACTTCCCCCGCGCTCCCCCCACTTTTGGCACGCGGTGGCAAAAAGGTTAGCCATCACTGGTATAGGTATTTCCTGGTATTTCCTGCTTGAGCAGAGGGTTGGACTAGAAGACCTCCAAGGTCCCTTCCACCTCTGTTATTCTGTTAAATAAATAATTTGGAGCGCTTTCATGACTTCTCCTAGTTCTATCTATCTATCTATCTCCCAATCTATCAAAAGCAGTAGGCTCCCCATTTCTATTTAATCCACATTCCCCCCCCCCCCCCCCTCTGTAGGTGCCTCTTTGGGCATCTTGGTAATTTTGCTGTTAAGATCCTCTGGTGATTTTCTCAGCAGCTTTGCTAGTTGCACTCACCTCGCTCTTGGCAGGAGATTCTGGGGGGGGTTGATTTCCTGATAGTGGTTGCTGTCTGGATGGTGCTAGCCAAGGTGGCGATGACCTGACCTTGGGCATTTAAAAGCAGCTGGGGTGTCACCGCCTGGACTTGCAGATTTTGTGCCGGCAACGTAGCAGGGGCAGGAGTTGCCGTTGCAATTCCGGTTGGGTTCACTACCCATGGAAGAGTTCCAATAACCTGGAGGACAAAGGCAAGGGAAAGCACCAAGGTTGCAGTGTGTTAATCTTCTGACATTTTCCTATCAAAACCACACGGATTTAGTTTTGCCATTAAGATTTCTGTAGCAGAGCCAAAATGGTATAATGTTTAGGGTGTAGGACTGAGACCAGGCAGAGTCCCATTTGAGTCCATCCATGACTATGAAAATTCACTGGATGACTTTGGCTTAATAATTATCTCTATGCCCAATCTATATCAAAACAGGAGAAGAAAATGCTTTCTAATGCGCCTTAAGCTTTGGAGGAAAGGCAGGCTGTATAACATTAATGAATAAACTGCACAGATGTTTCGTTTGGTAACTAAAAAAACCCCATTCTTGTGTCCTTTAAGCACGGCCTACAGAATCCATTAATTCTGTTTCCGGAATGGAAACAGCACTTACTTGCCCTTGAGCATTAGTCAGGATTTGTCCAGTTATTCCTTGCACACTAGGAATGGTGTTTGCAATGACAGGCGTGGCAGCTAGTGAGCTAAGCAGCTGAGTTGGGGCTGCAAGAGAAGCTGCACTGATCTGTAAGAGATACCAAAACGAAACAATAAATAAAAACGAAGATCAAAGGTTAGGATTCTTCATTTGCATGCCTCAACTGCCTCCATACTTTCTTCCACAAGGCAGAATTACATATGCATTTGTCACTCTCTGAAGATATGAAGTGTTTATTGTATCAAGGAGCCTGATCACTCCTGAGGAGGTCAGTTTGCCCTGTTCCATGATCTAAATAATAAAATTACCTTTGAAAATATGCAATCTGACTAACCTCGTTCCAAGTTAATACATGGATAATGATTGCCATTTTTGACACCAGTCTTCAAATATGGCTAAGGAGTGATTTGTTACTGCAAAGGTCAATGCTTCCTTCAATAAGAAAAGAGTGGCTGGATTCTTGTTTTTCTTATTTTTAGCAATCCTCTCACTTTGTTGCAGCATCTGCTTGTTTTGCACTGCACACTGTTGTCGACACAGCAAAGCTACCAATGCATGATGTAACAAAAGTTTTTGTTTTTCAGCCACCATGTTGTAGAGCCTGACGCTGATTAGAGCTGAGGTCACCCAAGCTGACTTCGAAACTGAAGGGAGGACTAGAGCCTTGGGCTTGGGAACCTGGACTATAACCTAGTCTAGCACTTTAACCACTACAGTATACCATACCCGCGTTTCCCTGAAAATAATTTTTCCTCCAAAAGACGCATTAGGGTTTATTTTCCGGTAAGGGCTTATTTTCAGGGATATACGATACTAAATGCGTCCGTCTAGCTGACAATCTTAACTGGGGCTTATTTTTTGACTAGGGCTAATATTATGAGCATCCTGAAAAATCATGCTAGGACTTATTTTTCGGTTGGGTCTTATTTTTGGGGAAACACCGTATTTTTTCATATCCTCATTTGAAAATTTAAAGAGCCTTGGATAGTACAGTGGTCTAAAAGCCCTGTTATTAACATCAGCTGCCTGCTGCCTGCAATTATTGCAGGTTTGAATCTCACCAAGGCTCAAGGTTGACTCAGCTTTCCATCCTTTCTAAGGTAGGTAAATTGAGGACCCAGTTTGTGGGGGCAATAAGCTGACTTTGTATAAATATACAAAGTATGAAGGCTATTGCTTAGCGCATTGTAAGCCGCCCTGAGTCTCCAGAGAAGGGCGGCATATAAATCAAATTTAAAAAAAAAAAGAAGACTGAATATAGATTGTGGTTCAGATTTTACCCTGTTTCCCCCAAAGTAAGACATCCCCTGATAATAAGCCCAATCGGGCTTTTGATCGCATGGCAATAAGGCCAAGCACTTATTTCGGGGTTCAAAAAACTGTAAGACAGGGTCTTATTTTCGGGGAAACGCGGTATGTCAGGGACATTGAAATCAATTTTTATGTATCAAATAAATAGATTTCTCATTATCAGCGCAGAGGCGTATTCTTTGCAGTTACTGGATTCGTTGAACTTATTCAGTACTGAATTCATCACAGAAATGTACATGAGATTTTCTTCTTTGGCAGAATCAGAAAGGACCAAAATGAGGTGGAAGGCCTTGAGTTGGGTCAGAAATGTATTTACAGAAGGTTTGTCTGCTCCCAACCCTGCTTTCCCTGTAGCTCAAAAGTCTTCTTCAAGGAGAGGGGTTTTCTAATGTCTTACTATTCCTGCAAATCCTGCTGGTTGAACCGTGATCTGTGTTGGAGTTTCCAGTGGCTTGGTGGCAGGAGGAGTGGCTGTTGTAGTTGGCTGTGACAAAAGAGTTGTCTGAGCTGCTGGTTGGAACACAGTCTGTGTTTGGATGGATGGGCGGGGCTGGGCTGTTGGCTGTGCCTGGAAAGGTTGAGATGGCTGCAAAGGGGCTTGTACTGCTGTGTTCAGCACTGCGGTGGCTGCGAGAGCAAGATAGAAAGAGATGCGTTAAATATTGGGTCGTCGCAAAATGTACTTTTTGAAGGGGAGGGGCAGTCCCCAGGTTTGTCACGTAAGTTCTAGGTTTGATCCATGGGAAAGCAATGGGAAGAATTACTTCTCAGCACGCATGGGATCTAATGAGCCAAGAATTAAACCTTGAAGATAAAATGGGGGAAAGGATACAGGTAGTCCTCAACGTACGACCACAATTGAGCCGAGAATTTCTGTTGCTAAGGGAAACATTTACGAAGTGAGTTTTGCCCCCCATTTTACAATTTTTCTTGCCACAGTTGTTAAAGCGAATCCCTGCAGTTGATAAATTAGTAACCCGGTTGCTAAGTGAAACTGGTTTCCCCATTGATTTTGCTTGTCAGAAGGTCGCAAGAGGTGACCCGCTGGACACTGCAACCGTCATAAATATGAGTCAGTTGCCAAGCAGCTGAATTTTGATCACATGACCATGGGGAGGCTGCGATGGTCGTAAGCATGAAAAACAGTCATAAATCACTTTTTTCAGTGAGGTTACTTTGAAGCAGGGGTGAAATGCTCCCAGTTCGGACCGGATCGCCTGATCCGGTAGTGATGGCGGCGGGTGGTTCAAAGAACCAGTAGCAAAAATCCCTGCGCCCTCCCCCCATGCCCAGCTGAGCTGCTCGATCATCAGAGGCTTTTTTTTTTACTTTTAAAAGCATTTTTTCTACAACCTCTTCAGCCGAAAAAATGCTTTTAAAAGTAAAAAAAAAGCCTCTGATGATCGCGCGGCTCAGCTGGGATCATCTTTTCAAAGCATTTTTTTCTGCAACCTCTTGGCCGAAGAGGTGGTAAAAAAATGCTTTGAAAAATCTCTGACGATCCCGGCTGAGTTGCCTGATTGGCAGAGAGGTATTTTTTTAAAAGCCTCTCTGACGATCCCAGCTGAGTTGCCTGATCGGCAGAGGCTTTTCAAAGCATTAGAAAAAATGCTTTGAAAAGTTAAAAAAAAAAAGTTGGCCACGCCCACCCAGTCACATTACACCCCCCCCACCAAGCCACGCCCACAGAACCAGTAGTAACAAATTTTACATTTCACCCCTGCTTTGAACGGTCACTAAATGAACTGTTGTAAGTCGAGGACTACCTGTATTTCATATTCAGAGGAACTATTGTACCAGCTGGAGTTAAAAGATACACCACACACAAAGCAATTATATTGAAACAGACAGGGAAGGTTTTGAGTTCCGTGGAATTCTATCTACTCGTGCTAGAAATTATCTCTCTAATGCAAGACGAAATCAGGGGCCACCTAAACAAGTAGCCAACAGCTTGGTGGGCTGGGCTCCATCATTGCCGGAACAGCTGTTGCAACTCAGAGTAACCACAGCTACCCGGATACTTTGCATCACTGGCTCCTTGTGTGAATTAACTGCTAGCAAGAAGTAGCGCCTGGGGAATTAATCCTAGCTCTACATTTTTAATTAAGCATTGCTGCCCTAACAGTCTTCAGAAAATGAAATTTATTTGCAGAGATTACTGACTGGAACCATGGTTTCCTTTATAAATAACAGGCCCCTGAAACCAAACCGCATTGTATTTTCTGCTGTCACGTAGACTAGGAATTTAGTGACATCATTTAGCCAAGAAACTGCTGGTCTGCAAGGGAACATCCTGGGGGCTTTGATGCATGCATAAAACTTAGAAAGACCTCCCCATTCATTTCAGAGGAGGAGGCAGATCCTTTCCATCAATGGATCTGGTTCCTGCACTCAAGTTAATGGGGGAAGTCTGATGCATGCCGTTTTGGACCAGAACACCTTGGCCTAGAGCAGTGATGGCTAACCTTTTTGCCGTTGTGTGCCAAAAGCGGAGGGAGTTGGGGGGGGAATTGCCTGCACACGTGACCACACCCATAATTCAATGTGCCCCATCCCCCCATGCATGCGCGTGTGACCCCCACCCACGGCTTTTGGCACGTGATGGCATGGTGGGCCCAGTAGGCCTATTTTTTGCCCTCCCCAGGCTCTAGAGGCTTTCTAGGAGCCTGGGGAGGGCAAAAATGGCCTTCCTCACCCCCAACCAAGAGGCCCTCCGGAGGCCTGGAAACAGCCCGTTTCCCGACTTCCAGTGGGCCCGGAAGGCCCAAAAATCAGCTGGCAGGCATGCTGGACTGAGGTAGGGCAACGCTCGCGTGCCCACAGTTATGGCTCCGCATGCCACCTGTGGCACCTCTGCCATAGGTTCGCCATCACGGGCCTAGAGCAAAAGAGCTATTTATTTATTTGTTTATTATTAAATTTATATACCGCCCTACTCCCAAGGGACTCAGGGAGGTGAACAGCCAAAATAAAATACATGCAATACAAATATTAAAAACATTTAAAATATATTAAATATTATGGCCCCAAAAACAAATTAAAACCAATTTTAAAACCCAATTTAAAATTTAAAACAATTTAAGAGAGGTTAGGCCAGGCCAGCCTGCTGGAAAAGGAATGTTTTAAGGGCATGGCGGAACGCGTGCAGATCTGGGATGTTCTGTATTTCCGGGGGGAGCTCGTTCCAAATGGTAGGTGCCCCCACAGAGAAGGCTCTCCCCCTGAGGGCCGCCAGCCGACCTTGTTTGGCCCATGGCACCCTGAGAAGTGCCTCTCTATGGGAGCATACTGGTCTGTGAGAGGCTACTGGTGGCAGAAGGTGGTATCGTAAGCCCTAAGCCATGGAGCGCTCTAAAGCTATCCCTCCCCCCCTTCCTGAAATTCAAAAAGATTATCAGTCTCCCAACATGCTCCCTCCCAGATTAAGGCTGATTCTGGTTAGGGCCCAAGGGCGGCAGACTTTTACTCCCCCTATGCGACCTTCCAAGAAACAGTGGTTACCTTGCAAATTGGCTATAGGTGATTTGAAAATTCCCCCAGTAGGAGAGGCAGCCGTCAGTCCTGGGAGGGCAGCCACCGTTGCTGCAGGAAATGTCCACACAGCCAGCCCCTGCTGACTTGCCACTTGACCTGCAATACTGATGGGGATAAGAAGAGGTTGAGTAACTGCCCCTGCTGGAACCATTACGCCTGTCACAACTGTTGCTAAGTTTTCCTGAGTCAAGACCTGCAAAAGCAAACGAGATGTAAAAAAGAAAAAAGGGAAAACAAAATCAACGCCACTGCGGACAGCATCAGTGCAGCAGTCACGTCAGCCAGTCCACCGGAGGCCCAGCCCAGCCAGGAGATGCCTGACTGAGATGTGCCGGGTGCGGCTTGGCCCCCACCCCGTGGCCAGCAGCTGGGTGACCCAGCTCTGTAACACTCCAATGGGTGGGCTGGTTCAAAGTCAACCATGAAAGAACCTGGGACATATCTTTTTTTTTTTTAAATTCCCAGCCCTGATCGATTAGTCTCTGCTGTCTGTTCGCCCAATCCCCTTTTTGGCTCGAAATGCAAAGTCCAAAGCATAGCACAGTAAACTCTAGTTATCTAATTTATTAGTTATCAGGCCAGTTTTAGCCAAGGATATCTCCTTCAGAAAACTGGTGCTACTGTGCTGCACCCTGGGGTGCATGGTCATCCCACAGGTTAGTGTAGGCCAAGGGTGTCAAACTCAAGGCCCAGAAGTTGGATTTGGCCCATGAGGTGCTTAGATCTGGCCCGTGAGGCCACCCTGGAAACAGCAAAGGACTGCCCCCCACCCCCCATTTTCATTGGCAGAGGGCTGCAGGAGGCCGTCGAGCCCAAAAATGGAGCTCAGGAGCCCGTTTTTGCTGGCAGAGCACTTGGGCCACCACAGGCGCTCCAACACGAGTGACGTCAAGCTGGCCATGCTCACCCTGGCCACACCCACCCCAACCCCCCAAGGTCAAACACAACCCTGATGCGGCCCTCAATGAAATTAAGTTTGATACCCCTGGTGTAGACTAAGAGGGAGGCGGAAATAATTTTCTTGCAATGTTCACAAGCTATCTAAAATACATGCTGTAAACAGTACTGGCTTTGTTTCCCATAACGATGGGCAGCAGATCTTCTGCTGGGAAATCATTTCATCACTTCAGCTACATCTTTCTTTCTTTCTTTCTTTCTTTCTTTCTTTCTTTCTTTCTTTCT
>WNWU01000036.1:8598244-8626905 GCA_012654045.1 Ptyas mucosa
TCTTTCTTTCTTTCTTTCTTTCTTTCTTTCTTTCTTTCTTTCTTTCTTTCTTTCTTTCTTTCTTTTTCTTTCTTTCTTTCTTTTTCTTTCTTTCTTTCCTTCCTCCCTCCCTTCCTGAACTACAAATCCCAGCAGCCTTGGCCAATGATAAGAAAAGCTGGATAGTGTTGTTTAGCAATTTATTTAAGGCCAAATGTTCTAGGATGTATTCCAATCTGCTATTTCAGAGCAAAGCTGATAAGTTTATTTGACAATGAAAATACAATTTCTCTTTGCAGCTGCCAACCGCAGTTTGAAGTATTTTGACAAGAAGAGGCACGAGGAAGGAGAAATCTCCCCATCCTGGCAAGCAATGAAAGGTGATTTTAATGTATCGCCTGTGAAACTGTGTGCATCACCTGAATGGGGAAACATTCATTCGCCAATGCCTGTCCTCATTCTTAATCCCACTGTTGTTATCCTATACATTATTTTCTAAACAGGTGAGATTTTCCAGAGTAGGGAAAAAGATTACTTTGTATAAAATAACAGTGCTTGCAACACAATTAAATGAATCAGAATTCAAAGGCATTTTATCCATTCCTTTACGTTCCAAAGCCCTACAGATAGTATCAAAACCTGCAACAGGTAATGATCTTGTTCTCCATGTGACATGGATAAGATGCAGGACAGTGAAGGGAAAAAAAATAAAAAGATACTGTAAAAAATGAGTTTTATTATCTCTATGGGTCTCAATATGTTCAACCTTTCAGCCCTTTTCTGGGATAAATTTGTTCTTCTGGAGAACCACAAAATAAATGAAGAAACTCTACATCCCATTCCAAGAGCTAAACAAGGGCATGACCTCATTTATTTGACACTCTTAAATATGTTATTTTGGAGAATGAAACTAATAGTCTACAGCACATTTGGATATTTTCCTCTTTTGTGTTTTTTTATATCACTGAACTAAGGCAGTTTTCTTATTTCTAAACTGTGAGGCAATTTACACTAATTTTCTTAAACAGCTGTTGCTCTATGAGAGCTTGTATGGAATAAAAGGTATGCAGGCTTTATAGAAGATAAACAAGGCAAATCTCTCTTTAACTCCTTAGTTTTGTTGGGTGGGGCTCTCGTATAAGGGATTAATGATATGTCAAGTTGCATTTGTGTATCTTGCAGCACTCTAAAAAAAAGCCACCCAAATGCCTGCCAAGAAAACACTGGAAGGGTGCATTTGATTTCTACAAAGCTTTGTCAACTGCATCCTTTTAAAAAAACGAGAGCACATTCCAGAGCACCAAAGCTATCTGTATCAGGGCTCTCCAACCTTGGCAACTTTAAGATTTGTGGACTTCAACTCCCAGAATTCCTCAGCCAGCATGTCTGGCTGAAGTCTACAAGTCTTAGACTTGCCAAGATTGGAGACCCTTGATCTATAACATCAAAAAGTATCTTAAATGTGAGAACCTCTAAGTTCCATAACACTGTGGGATTTTAGTAAAGATTCTTCTTCTGCCTAAGTATCCTGCCCATATTCAGCTGCTCCACAGGGCACTGGGAATTCCCAACTCCACTAGAGAAATTGAATGCACTATAGTATTTCCTTCGTTCATTGAACAAGAGGTTCCCTCCTGTTTATATTAAAACTACTGTACTAGGGTAGTTACCTGTGGTGCCGCTTGCACTGTGACAGGAGTTAAAGTTGGTGTTGGTTGGCTTGTCACTTGGCTAAATGGCACAATTCCTGGGATAGGCACAGGTGTTATTTCAGGCAATGCCTTGACTTCACCTTAAAAAAGAGAAAACATATTACTCTGTTAACCTCTTCAACTATCATCCTGGATATTGTATATCAAACCAAGTTACTTTCATTGAATGAAGAGGACATCCTGAACATGGGTCAATAGACTGAAAGCATCTCAAATTGGCCGGATGTAGGCAACAGTCTACTACATCGTTCAATACTTGAAGTCTTCCAAGGCTGCCACAAGGAAGAGGGGGCCAACTTATTTGCCAAAGCACCAGAGGGCAGGACAAGAAACAATGGATGGAAATCAGTGGTGGGTTGCCTCCGGTTCGCACCGGTTCTATAGAACCAGTAGTAAAAACCAGCGGGAGGCTCCACCCACCGACCCTGACATCATCAAAATGCTTCTGCGCATGCATGTGGCCCTGCTGTGAACCGGTAGTAAATGTAAGTAAAAACCATCCCTGATGGAAATTAACCAAGGAGAGAAGCAACCTAGAATTAAGAAGAAAATTCCAAACAGTGAGAACAATTAACCAGAGGAACGGCTTGCCTTTGGAAGTTGTGAATGCCTCGTCACTGGAGGATTTTAAAAAGAGATTGGATAGCCATTTATCAAAAATAGTATTATACCGTGTTTCCCCAAAAATAAGGCCCTGTCTTATATTTTTTTGAATCCTGAAATAAGCGCTTGGCCTTATTGCCATGTGCTCAAAAGCCCGATTTGGTTTATTATCAGGGGATGTCTTATTTTGGGGGAAACAGGGTATTGGTATTGGTATTGGTATTGGTATTGGTATGGTATGGTATGGTATGGTATGGTATGGTATGGTATGGTATAGTATAGTATAGTATAATATAAAGAGCAGGGGGTTGGATGACTCCAAGGTTCCCCCCAATTCTGTTACTGTCACTGTATTGTCTGCTGGCAATACTGGAATCTGGATCAGAGATCCATAGAATGCTTATGTAGGAAAGCACAAGCATGATTTAGGCAAAGCTGGCCTTTGGTAGCTGTTATGGCATGCTGGCCAAAATGTTTCAAAATTACCACTATTAATAAAGAATGCTATTATGACTAAGGCTGATCACTTAGTCTAGCCCACAGGTGTCAAACTAGCCACATCACGTTGCCGTCACGTGATGTATTGTGACACTTTTTCCCTTCGGGGAGCTGGGGTGGGCGTGGCCTGAGCGTGACACATCTGGCCTGTGGGCTGCCAGTTTGACACCCCTGGTCTAGCTTTTCCTTCTCTAATTACATGTATTATGCAACCATTTTGATTTATCTACCCTAATGATGCTGAGGAAGCTACTGAAGTCCTAATTATTTGCTCAGGCGTTAGGGCAGAATTATGGTTGAACCCCTGCTGGATATTATTTTTTTAAATTGCTGCTTTATGTGTATTTTCAATGTCGCTTTGGGGCTGTTCATGATTCCTTCTTGGGTTTTGTATATATATTTTTTTAATTGTATGTTAGTCAGAGATGTTGGGAGTTTGGCGGTCTCTAAACTGTATGCATGTTTATTTGTATGTGTCAATAAATGGATACATAAATTTTGTTGTTTAGTCGGTTTTGAAGGAATATTATGGAAGAAAGTTTACTGTGCATTTGTTGATTTAGAGAACGCATATAGCTAAGTGGGTAGGCTTGAAATATGTTTTATATAAACATGAAGTTAATAGGGGGTTAATGAGTAAAATAATAGAAATAAAATCTTAAGTACGGTAAGTTTAGAGAGAAGGCTTAATAAACAATTCGACACTGTTTCATGGAAAAGTTTGGAAATTATAATGGTATAGCTGTGAAGTAGATTTATTTGGATTTTATTTTCTAATCTCATACCTTTAATTTCTTTTTCTTCTTCTTTTTTTCTTTTCACAACCCTGTAATCCTTTTTATTGGGGTGGAGTTGGGGTGACTGAATGGAGCTGAGTATTTACTGGCCAGATGCCCTTCCTAATGCCTCTGTGGAGTTTGCAGCAGATATTTTCTCTTTGTGCCCTGATAGAGAAACATCTGTTGCTGCCTAGAATTGAACTCTCAACTGCCTGAGTGTGAGGCAGCTGTCTTCATCTCTAGGCCACCACACCACACCACACCACCCTTTTTTTCTTCTTCTTGTTTATTACTAGATTTTTTGTGCTTTTTATAGCATTGCATGCTCCAAAAGGGAACAGTATGATGGGTACACATGTGCAAGAGTATATATAATTAACAAGTGTGATGTGAAACGATCCTTCGAGAAGGAAATTCTTACAAGAATTACTTGAACAAGGAAAGTGACAGACAGAAAAAGGACTATGTGACCAATAGAAGAGAATATCTTGTTTTCTGTAGATATCATGATTTACTGATCATTTGCAAGCAAGCAACCAAGTTCAGAGAGCACAAAAACCAACTCTGACCTACAGATATTCTCTTCAATTGGAACCACATATGGGCATCAAACATTTCAGAAAGCAAGCATAAGAGAAGCACTGATGATGTTACCTAACTGGGTAATGAAATGTCTGCAAGCAAGCAACCAGGCTCCTAGAGTGTCAAGGACTCCACAAATAAAATTACATCAACATACTCCTTCCCTACTCTCTATTTCCTATCTTGATTTTTCTCTGGAAAATGTTTTACCTGTTAAAAAGGATTTTTAACGCTCAAATTTCTCACAGTTATTTGTGATCATTTTTTCCCATTGCAAACTGGATAGGTTCTGAACTAGATGGGTTGCTTAAAATAAATCTGATGATGTTTCTCCTTCAGAGAGTGTTAAATGGTTTTAAGAACATGCAATATTTACACACAAAAATGGAACAGAGAATTTCCAAGGGGACTCTTCTTAAGGCCAGCAGCAGATTAAGGAACATAACACTTATCAGAGCCACAGATCCCAACACTACACGCAAGCCCAATACCCAGGAAGTTGACATCTCGCCATCCATCTCATATCCATTTGACTTCAGAAGTAGAAACCAGAATTCAGTCCAGTAACTGAACACTTTGAATAGAATATTTGTAGTCAAGAAATCACGATATGAGATAAACATGCCATCCTTCCAGGGGTGAAATCCAGCTGGTTCTATCTGGCTCGGGAGAACCGGTAGCGGTGGCTGCGGGAGGCTCCGCCCACCCGCGCCGACGTCATGACGACGCTTTTTTGCGATGATTTTAAGCCTCTGCGCATGCACATTTGCAAGCCGGTAGGGAAGGTAATTTAATTTCAGTCCTGAATCCTCCACTACCATTTTCTAATCCGAGTAACTTCTTGTTGCCAAAAATGTCACTCGACTGATCCTGCCTCACTGCCAACCAGCTGTCTTCTTCATTTGCCCACCTGTCATTTCTTCAACCTCTCTGCTCTGTTGTTGCTTGGTCCACTGCCTATAAATTGTTATTTGAGGTTTGAAATTTGGGCCATCCAATTCTAGAGCTATCTGGCTCCATCCATTATTATTTTCTGCACACTTAATATGTGGAAAGGCCCAGAAATGGGACACCTAACCACAGACTTTAGGTACACCATTCTCTATTCATCTTATCTGCATTTTTTTCCTGCCTCTCATGATGAATCTCCGGATTGTTCCAGAGGAAGTTTTTATTCTGTAATCTCCCTGCCTCAGTCATATAATTTAAGATTGGGGAAGAAGATATCCTGATGTCTCACATTTATAGTCCTTCTGCATTTTCTCATTACTTCTGTCTTATTGCAAAAGAAGAGCTGCAGAATGATTGCTGATGTCTAGCCCAGAGCCCTCTATATGGAAGCATATGTTTTTGAGGTCTACAGATTCTCCCTATTCCAAGGTATCATTTTAGCAACCAAAGAGAAGGAGGGTGTTTTTTTTCCTGAATACAGATACCCATAAATGACCCTTGCTAAACTTTGTGAGAGCCTCACACAGTCTGGTTCTATGTTTCTTATGAAAATGTCCCATATGGCTTCTATCTTTACTGCTCTGATTTTCTGATTGGGTAACAAGGCGGGGACGGAGAAGACCAAATAAATGGAAACATATGAAGTGCCACTTACCGCTTGATTCTCTGCATGCCTTCTCTGGGTTTTGTTGTACCCTTTCCTGTCCTGTTTTACTTGATTCTGGAGGACAGTTTGCAGAATCCTCTCCTCCAGCTGCTGCATCTGTTGCTTTCAGCGTTTTCCCTTCATTTTTTATTGAGACTGGAGCATCTACTCCCACTTCCAGTACCCTAATTGTCTCATGTCCTGACATCACAATCACCTGAAAAAAGATAGCAAAGCATATGGGGATATCAGGGCTCCAAATCATCAATACAATAGGCAAAGGGAAGTAACTAGGGAGATATGCATTGGATTCTTAAACAGGGAAACCAGGAGCATCCTGACTATGCAGACCAAAACTCCCCCAGAGAACTTTTGGAAAACTTTCTGCCTGAAAACCAGGCTGCAGATCTTGGTTGACAGCGTTGTCAGACTGGATATAAGGTAGATAAATGAGGTGTTATTATTAACACCCCCTCCGTCTATTATTTTCTTTTTCTGTATTACTTTTTCCTTCCTGGTTATTAATATTTTTTTAAAATAATTTGTATATAACAGTTTTAGATAATGACTGTTTTATGTATCTACTGTATTATTGGACTGTTGTACACTGCCCACAGTCACACACCATGAGATGGTGGCTATATAAATTTGAGAAAGAAAGAAAGAAAGAAAGAGAGAGAGAGAGAGAGAGAGAGAGAGAAAGAAAAACAGAGAGAGACAGACAGAGAGACAGACAGACAGAGAGACAGATAGACATACCTGTTCATTAACAGTCAGGGAAGCTTCCTGTGAGGGCACAGTTTCAGTCTCCATAATTCAGTGCTGAAAAATGGGTGCTACCACTGATGGGTCGCATACTGAAAAGCAACAGAATAGTATATTTGTATGTCAGACTCTCCTTTAGCTCATCTTATTCTCCATGTTTATGAATTTATCCAGCCCTGTCAAAGAATTTCAAAATCCTTTTATCTGGCTCCTTCATCACCCTCTGATTCTGTTCATTTCTGTTAAAGGAAGTTCAAAATGTTTTGCTTTCTTAAGAAGTAAGCATACTTCTAAAAGGATGGACTCTCTATAGCCATGATGGCGAACCTATGGCACGCGTAGCAGAGGTGGCACGCAACACCCTCTCTGTGGACATGCGAGTGTCGCCCCAGTTCAGCTCCGCTGCGCATTCGTGCGTATCTCCCGCCAGCCAGCTGGTCTTTGGGTCTGTCTGCCACGTATGCATGGAGGGGATGCGTGCGGGGGGCACGCCCACATGTGCAGGGTATGGGATGCATGCACGGGGCCGCGTGTGCATTGCATTTTGGGGGTTTGCGCACGCTTTGGGCATTCAGTCCAGAAAAGATTAGCCATCACTTCTCTATGCTAACAAAATAGAAGAACCCAACCAGGGAAATCAAACTTCTGATCCTGGCATCCTGATGTAGTTCTTCTTGACATACGTATCCCACAAGGTTGTGTTATCTGCTTGTATGTTAGCCCACTTGGTAGACCAAATTAACCACAGGAAGACAAAAACTGTACTGCATTGAAATAGGCAATAATAACATAAAACTCTGATTGTGCTTCCTACCCTTGTTTCTTATATGCCAGTAAATCAGGGAAGTGTTTATCTGAGCCACTTCCTAATATTATCTTGGTTGTTGCTTTTTGTAAGGTGTTTGATAGCTTTCAACCAAAGCTAAATATAGGCAATATGAAATAGTTGTGTATTTATTGAAGAATGATATGGAAAGCTCCTGACTTCTCTGCTTATATATAATACAGAAAGTGACTGTTCACCCCGCCCCTTTTCCCAAGTAGCACTTGAGTTCCCATTGGTCCAAGTTCTATGAATTGGATATGTAATTCTAAGAAGACATTGAAGAGAAGTATGCCAACTGTTGGTTGCTATAAGCCCAACAGCTCACCCTGTAGAGTGCTGCTATGCTGTGACTCAGCAATATATTCAAAGAAGGATAATGGCATTCATGACAGACTATGAACTATAGAGTTCTATAAAGACAGAAAGAATGATCTGGGCATATTCAATTTTGTGAAAGAGATTTAAAATAGCACCAGTGAAATCCCTCAGCGAATGTCACACCCCAAAAAATTGATCAAGACTGTTTTTTTGTCACTCCAGAGTGCAGAACGTGAATTAATAAATTTAAATGCCCGAAGGTAAACAATAAAACTAAGGCTTTCGTTCATGTCAGAAAAGTGTTCCTGTGCACACAGGAGCATGAATGAAGCTCTGACTGCAATTCACCAAAGCAGCCAAATCTGTTTCCAGGATCATATAAGGGCAACGTAAGCTTCTCTTTAAGAGCCACTATATCAGTGATGGCTAACCTTTTTGCCATCATGTGCCAGGAGCTGGGGAGGAGGGGGGGTGTCACGCGCACACGTACCCACACCCATAATTCTATGCGCCCCACGCATGCGCACATGACCCCACTGTCCTCCCCCCCCTGCTCCTGGCACTCGATGGAAAGGTGGGCCACATGCCTCAAAGGCCTCAACAAGGTACAATTTCCCTCTCTATTTATTTACTACTACTGAACATCCAAACCAGCCTGAAAAATGGCTTGAAAATGGCCCGAAAAATAGGCAAGGGCCAGCCAGTGGTAGGATTAGCTGGTTCGCCAAACTGGGCAAATTTTTAACAACCGGTTCGCACAAACCAATCCAAATCGGCTGAATCCCACCTCTGCCCGTGCTATTGAAAATAGAGGGGAAGAGTTTAAAGAGATTTTTCTTCTTAGCAAATTTTTATTTTATTAAAAAAAAAAAGTTAAAATACAAAACTCCAAGAAATTTTAATTTTAATTTTAAAAAACAAAGAAAAGATACAACACATACAAGGCATTAAAAAAAGAAGAGAAAAAAACCCAACAGATATACATATATAATTCCCCCTGGTTGAATACTCATTAATCCATTGCTACAATATTAGCTTCCACCCCTTGTGAAACAGCCCCCCTCCCATTTTTAAAAAACAAATAAATCTATATGCAAACTATTGAACTGTCATCTACATTAAAGACAAAATAGTTAACAGGGAGAACAATAAGAATGAAAAGGACAAGATTAGAGTTTCAAAACTCTCTGTTAACAAAATGTTACTGTAATCAACTCATAGAAAATTTACCATGGCATATCTCAAATCTTCCCAAAAGTGAAAAGTACCATAATTCATCCTGGATCAAATATCCAGATTTGTTTTTTGATATTTTTTCTTATCAGTTGTTGTCTAATTAAATATAATACATTCAATCTCTACAACAAAGTCCAGATAAAAGTGGCTTGCAATTAAGAGTAATTAAGAAAAACCAATTTGCCACTTCTCCATGTCAGATTTCTGCTATTGTAAATAAATACAGATTTAAAGTTCAGAGAGATGTATGGAATCAACTTAATTCCCCGTCTGTACAGTTGATATCTCTTTGATCTACACTACAGCTTTCAAATCAAATTCCTCCAAAGCTGCATGCCTCCGGATATTTTCCATGATCATTATCATGTCATCAAACTTTTTTAAAAAGTTTTCAATTAAAAGCTGCATGTTGCCAAAAGATCTTTTCTCAGATTTCAGCCACTGTTTGTCTGTACTCTGAAACATTGTTGCTCGATGAAGCTCAACCAGAGAATAAGCAGCCTGAAGCAGAAGGAAACAGGAAAGGTATTTTCTGGATATTTCAATTGGAGGTTAAAATAAAAATTAAAAAGAAATAAACTCCAAGTACTTTTCAAATTAAAAAGATGCAAAAACTTTGTGGTGAGAGTCCAATGTAAATCCAATGAAAGCACTTCACCGTCCACAAGCATGCCCTGTTTCCATACAGAAAACGAAAGTTATAAATCAAAGAAAAAAAGAAAGCAGTTGAAGTCCAGCAGGGGGTTGAAATAAATCAGCATTCAGCCAGCTGGTCTACTTTTAAAGATAAAAAGCAAAGTAAAAATTCAAAAAGCCCATGTATGCTGAAATGCCAATAGGAAGATAGATGCTCACAACTTTCTGACTGCTCCCAAAGGAACTTGATGTCAGACCTGGAAGCCATCTTTTACCTTTAAGCCTTCAGGTCTACCACAAATTCTACTGTGGGAAAATGGGAGGGGGGATTGTTTGGAGTGAAGATGATATGTAGTCAAAATAACATTCTTTCCAGAAAGTCAAGGCCGCTTTGCCCTGCAGCTGTGCTGAGAAGACTGGAGAGGTATCTTCTGTTCTGGAGGGTACCTGATTGGTTTGGGTGATGGACATGTGGGTGATGGGCAAGGACTTTAACTTTCTTTTGGGTGAGGAAAACCTGGAAGCTCTCAGATTCTGGTTTTCCCAGATGTGCCAATATGACATCTCTAATAAAAATTAGCTTTGAGGAAATTCAAATCTCGGAATTTGATTTCGTTGGGGGTGTTACTTGGAACCCTGACACTTGAATCTTCAAGATTCCCCTTCTCAAATGGGTCCATGGCTGTCTAAAAGTCATCTCAGATCATTCCTAAATGCTCCCATTCAAATCCAGGGAGCAGCACTATCAGAGAGCCAGCTTAGGCAGCAAAATCAGCAGATTGTCAGCAAGAGAGAAATATTCCCTTACTGTTCAGCAATCATCTTGGGGAGGAGAGTTTAAAGAGATTTTTCTTGTGTCTTAGCTCAGGAAATAAGACAGGGACACAAAGGTCCTTTGTACCATAGGGCCAAATTTGGGCCTATAAATTATCTAGAAATGAAATGAAACAGTTTGAAAGTGCTTTGTAGGTCACGTAACTCAAACGCTTCATAATACAGGTAATCCAGAATGGGAGCATCCATAAGAGATGCATATTGGCCATCTACTGAAGACCTCTACTGGAGATAAACTTGATCCCTTGTGCAGCCATTGTACAGTTAAATTAATTCAGGTTAAGCATGTTATGTGAATACATCCTGTAAGGACAGTCTCTCCACCACCACTCTCTCTCCCTCTCCCTCTCCAACTTAATGTTGACTCCTGACAACTGCCTGGACTAGTCCCTGCAGTTTTCTTGGCAAGGTTTTTCAGAAATGGCCTGCCACTGCCTGCTTTTTAGGGCAGAGAGAGACTAGCCCAAGGTTACCCAGATGGCTTCATGTCTAAGGCAGAACTGTTCTCCCTGTTTCTAACCTCTAATCAAACTGGCTATTTTATGGTTGGCTTGCTAACCTTGAATTAGCCTCGGATCATCTATCACACCTTTAATCAGTTTATTAGCTAAATTACCACTAGGAACCTAGCCAATGCTTTGCTGAAATCAAAAAACATTACATCCATAATATTACCATAATGCATATAATAACTTGATTGAAAAAACATTTGGCAGGAATTATTCTAGCCAGAGGTGCATTGTTTTCTATTAATTCTACGAAATTTCGTTACTATAATCTGTTTTGGTAAGTTCCCATACTGTACTGGAGTCACTTTAACTGATTTATAGTTTTATCTATCTTTCTTTTTCTGTTAGATATTTTACTGCTCTTCTGAGTCCTTTCTTCCCAATTCTATGGCATCTTACCCATTCCTCAGAACATCTCAGAAATAGTGATTGATTTTCTGAGAACACATTAGCAAGTTGCTTTAATAATTGTCTGATGCAGAAGTCTTGAATTCCTGATAAACACCTTATCATTTTTGAACCATAGCCCTGATCTCAAACCAGCCATGGCACTTATTAATCAATATAATTTTCCTTTTGTCTTAAGAAGAACCAGGGTTTACCTTTTCCATTTTATTCTTTAACATTTACACCATCCTCATTGAGTGGATGACCTATGAATTCAATTCCTTTCTTCAAATACTCAAGATACATTTTGGGGGTTATGCTTCATGTTCCCCAGTCCTGCCTTGTTTTTAACTTTCTTTCCTTTTGTCTCTGTAGATGTGAACCAATTGTCCATACTCGCCTTCCCGTTTCTTAAACATGTTCTTTTAACAATTCTGGTGTCCACAAAACATTTTTGTGTAATTTTTCCTCGTACTGCAGTTGCTTATTAGTGACCATGCTTGGATAAGTTGGTTTTCAGGAAGTCTAATCTATTTTAAGGCTTCTTTGCCTCTGAATATATCCAGCTATTGAACCTTATCTAGCCTTTTTTCCTGATTTATTCAAGCCAATTTCCTGATATCCAAAGTACGTATTTAATTACGCTTATTTCTACTTTCTAAAAATGAAGTAAGCCAAAGCCACTGCTTCATAACTTTAGCAATTTTATAATATATGGACTTTAATTCTCAGAATTCCTCAGCCGGCATGCCGGCTGGGAAATTATGGAAGTTGAAGTCCGCATATCTTAAAGTTGTCGAGGTCGAATAACATTGATATAAACTGATCTTCAAATCCTCCTGCAGAATTTTAAACTCTTCAAGTTACTGTCTGGAAGACAACTCAATATCTTCTTTCTCATCATCTTCTTCCAAAGGCTCTCTGTATTGGATTATTTTTATTCATGTCAGGCTCTGTATCTGTTTACTTGTTTTGGACCGAGAGCTCTATTGCAAATGTTTTCATAACCTCACATACAGTCCCTGTATGCCTTGTGGAAAGATAATTGTCTTTATAAAAGACTTGATTCATTTTTTATAAGGGGTATATCTATAATGCACTTATCTAGTTTGTCTGGATGGCATTCAACTCCTTGATGCATGGAGTTGAATTTTTTTTTTTATACAGCTACACGGGAGGTCAAAAATTCCAATCTTCGAGCTTCACAGTTCTCGAGAAAATTTGAAACGGTGACGAAAGGTTTATGAGAGCAGAGCTACCATCCCAAAAGACTTCCAGCTTCGGTTTCTCCCATTTTCCAAAACCCCCGAAACTTGTGTTGTGTTAGGTCATTCTTCAGACAGTGATTGATTTGTGGTCGTTTCCCAAGTTAATTTAACGTTAGTATATTTTTTTCTGTTCAACTAAGATGCTATTTTCATTGTTTCCCAATCACATCTACTTCCATCTACTTATGCTATACGTGCAGAAAATCTGCCACTGTCTGCAGTTTGAAATCTTATAATGCAGAAACAAAAACATCTACTGTCTTTAAAAAAAAACCTGGGATATAGCCGAGAGCTTTATGTATAACTTGAATGTATTAAAACCGCAGAGCCCCTCCAGATTCACTTAGGCCAACCTAGAATCCCTCAAGGCAAACTATTAAAAAAAATAAATAAATCACATGCCAGCTCTGTAGCTCATCTTTTCTGCACCTTTTCCTATGTTCCATTTCTGAAACATCTTGCTCTTATCTGCCTTTGATATCTCTTTGGTGTCATCTTCCTTAAGTGGATTTCAGATGAAGAAAAAGAATGGGAAAAGATTAATGCACAGAGATAATTATCCTGTAAGCTCTGCTTTACAAGAAAGGAGAATTCAAACCATTAGTTAATTTAGAACAATGTCCTTATTTTAATTAGATTTACTACACAGATACTGGTAGGCAGACCTACAACTTACTATTATGCCTACATATAATTTTACTAGTTTGGGCCACCTCACCTATGAAAAATTATCATGCATGCGATCATTTATTTATCCTCCAAAGCCAAAGGAACTAAAATTACAAAATAAAAAAGAGTAACAACATCAAATAAATGCCTGATGGTTTCAAAGGTGTGGAAGCTGGCAGCATTGTGGATGTTGTGTCTGCAAGAGATTTCTAGGGATTTTCATCGATACACAAGATCAACGAATCAGGATCACCAGTTATGTGGCCGCATAGAAGATTTATTCAAGCCTATACACAAGAAGATGACTTTACTCAGAAACTGAATGGAGAACTTGCCCACTTAGAATATTCAAATAGGAATAGGATTTAGAAGAGCAGGCAAAGCCTGAGAGTGTGTGGAGTTAAATGTTTCATCAGCTTAGAGTCGTTGCATTCCCAAAAGTGCTCCAAATCCAACTCTTCCTGCATCCCGTTGGCCCTTATCTGGCACCCATTTATTGTTGAACTTTAGTTGACCAGATTCTTGGGTATAGTCTTGAATAAATCTTCTATGCTGCCACCTAACTGGTGGTCCTGATTCTTTGTACCTGATATACAACGCTCTATTAATGCATTTCTACTGTGCTTATAATGGAAAGTCCTGAACTGCATTCTTTTATTGGCTTGCCTAACACTGGCTTGGCAAATAATTATGGAATTGATCTGTAGTATAGGTAGTATCTCAACTTACAACCCAACAGTTGAGCCCAAAATTTATGTTGCTAAGTGAGAAATTTGTTAGGTGAGTTTTGCCCCATTTCACAATTTTTCTTGCCGCATTCGTTCAGTGAATCACTGTAGTTGTTAAATTAGTTAAACTTAAAACACGGTTGTTAAGGGAATCTGGCAGCTTCCCCATTGACTTTTCTTGTCAGGTCGCAAAAGAAGATCATATGACTCCAGGACACTGCAACTGTCGTAAATGTGAGTTCAGCTGTCAAGCATCCGAATGTAAATCACGTGACCATGGGGATGCTGCAATGGTCGTTAAGTGTGAAAAATGGTCAGAAGTCACTATTTCCAGTGCCGTTTTAACTTCAAGCGGTCACTAAATGAACTGTTGTTAAGTCGAGGACTACCTGTCTATCAAGGTATATGAAGTCTTGAGGATAGACTTTACATTATTCAGGTAGTCCTTGAGTTACAACAGTTCATTTAGTGACTGTTCGAAGTTAAAATGGCACTGAAAATAGTGACTTCTGACCACTTTTCACACAACCATTGCAGCATCCCCATGGTCATGATTTACATTCGGATGTTTGACAGCGGACTCATATTTATGACGGTTGCAGTGTCCTGGAGTCATGTGATCCCCTTTTGCGACCTTCTGACAAGCCAAGTCAATGGGGAAGCCAGATTCACTTAACAACCGTGTTACTAATTTAACAACTGCAGTGATTCACTTAACAAATGTGGCAAGCATTTTATAAATGACTAGAGAAAAGGAGGAATGTAGGGATAGAGAATTAGAAACAAAATGAAGAAAAGGGGAGAAAAATAAATAAAATAATATAAGAAATATTAGATAGGAATAAATTGGATTTGAATAGATACGAAGGGAATATGTATGTAACTGGAGTGTGATTGAATGTACAAAAAGTATATATGGAATATGCACGATGTTATATTGTAATATACACGAAAGAAAAAGTGTTAGAAAAGTATGTACCAGACAAGTTTCACCCAGTCTAATGTTTTTAAATTGTATATTTAATAAAATATTTACTAAAAAAACAACAACAAAAATGTGGCAAGAAAGGTTGTAAAATGGGGCAAAACTCACTTAACAAGTTTCTCACTTAGCAACATGAATTTTGGGCTCAATTGTGGTTGTAAATCGAGGATTACCTGTACATATAATGACAATTTGATATTACTAGATAGCAGCACCAAAAAAACCTAAGCAGTGTCAGACAAGATTAGCTTCAATGGGAGATCAGAAAAGCTGAGGGCTATCGCTAGACTGGCAAAGCAGAAAAATAAACATGCTGGATGAAGACAACTCTATTTCTATATTGCTGCCCTAGAAAACTACAAGTAATTATGCAACTGGTCACTTAGTGACTGTTAGAAAAAAAGGACTGATGACCCAAATTCAAAATTCCGACAGTTGGGCCCCCTCCATGGTCATGTGACTGAATTGTGACTGCTTGGCAAAGCATTTACAGCCATTTATAATACCCCATGGTCATATTTTGTGATGGTTTTGTCAAAACCTGGCAGTAACTTCAGATGTTCATCAAAACCACACCCTCAGCAAACCATTCATTTAACAACCAGAGCATTTGCTTAACTAATCTGAGGTTCACTTAAGACTGCTGCATTTGCTTAACAATTGCTGCAAAAATGGGGTCAGTTCATAGGTGAAATGCTCCCGGTTCGGATCAGATCGCCCGATCCGGTAGTGATGGTGGCGGGTGGTTTGGAGAACCGGTAGCAAAAATCCCTGCCCCCCCCCCCCATGCCCAGCTAAGCCGCATGATCATGAGAGGCTTTTTTTTTTACTTTTAAAAGCATTTTTTCTACAACTTCTTCCAATGAAAAAATGCTTTTAAAAGTTAAAAAAAAAGCCTCTGATGATCACGTGGCTCAGCTGGGATCGTCAGAGGTTTTTCAAAGCGTTTTTTAAAAAAGCCTCTCTGACGATCCCAGCTGAGTTGCCTGATCGGCAGAGGCTTTTCAAAGCATTAGAAAAAATGCTTTCAAAAGTTTAAAAAAAAAAAGTTGGCCACGCCCACCCAGTCACATTACACCCCCCCAAGCTACGCCCACAGAACCAGTAGTAACAAATTTTACATTTCACCCCTGGGTCAGTTATGACCACCATGACATACCATCGTAATGGGCAGGCTCGGTTATAGTCATATGTCAATAGCTATCTGTGTAAGGATATATTTTTGTAATGAAACATCAGAGGTTCAATCCAAATTGAGGGATTCTTTAAAAATCTGGGGATGATGGATTCCAGTCCATTCTGTTCAGTATGAACAGAAGAAACCGCAATCCACAGTATCTTTTGAATCTAGAAATAATTCACTTTGTTTACTTTGTTCCTTTCTTCTGAAGATAAGAAGTCCATCAAGAGAACGGACTAGAAGTCCTTTTGACTGAGGAAGATGAGGCAGCTTTTAAGGCTTGTCTCACACCATAAAAAGCTTGTTAACACCTCACCAGGTGCCATGTCTTGTACTATTGAACATCAGCTAAGCAGGATTTGCAACCACCTATGAAGTACTCAGAGCCATTCCAGAATTTGCCTCCAAAGTGCAATCTTTAATATGATAAGGAGGGGGATCATTAAATATACAAGGAAGAGATAATGAAATTGCATGTGCAGTAATCAATTTAACTAACAAATGAAATCAAAAGCAAGGGTGACATGCATCTACTTCCAGCAACTCTAGAGCGAAGTCTAGATATATTTAGCACTGCCTGGTGATCCATTCAATTCCTTCAGTATAGATCAGTCAGAACTACAATTTGGTTAAGAGTGCTATTAATTTGGTTAAGAATGCCAGCTCCAAGTTCCTTCCAGAGCAGAAATGATTGCATTGGAAACATGGATGGAGCAGGGGGAGGGAGGCAGGGCCCAGGAGGGAATAAAAGCATATATCTGTCTCCTTACAATAAGAGTCCCTCAGAAACTGATGAGCAGGTAGCCTCCCCTAGACGCTGGGAGAATCAACCGAGAGGAAAGCAGTGAAAGGCCTTCAATCATTCTGCTGTTAAGGTCAATAAGCATTCAGATATGTCCTCATTTCCTCTCCAGAGGGAAAAAATTGCTGGAAGGTGTGAAGGCCTCAAGGGAGTTACAGTATACGTGTGCATAAGTGCATGTGTAGTTTCCACATGGAAGTTTCAGGTGGCGGTGGTAGCGTTTGAAGATCACCTACCCCTGCCTTACAAAAAGGTTCATTACACAAAGCTGTGGTAACAAGTCAAATCGAAGTGTTACTTTTAGACTCTCTTTGCATGCAAAAATGATGAAAAGTCTGAAGCCAGCCGTGGTAGGATAACATTCAAGCCAAGGTATTTATCATTTGCAAAGAAACTCAGATCTTCTCAGGTCCTCCCGGTGGGACAGAGTCAAGCAGAGAGCTATTTTTTTCCGATGCCGTGCAGAGGCCAATTAGCAAGAGAGGCTATTAAAATAGACATTTCATAATGTCAAGCTCTGTGCATGTTCTGTAGCTCACAAGTGGGCTGGATTTCATTTAGCCGACATTCCACTAACATGTAGTAGCATTTTCATTTGCTTCTCCATACATTTCTGCAATTAATGGGACAAACAATTTTGCCCAGATGGCAATGTTATGTGTGCACTGCAAAAACAACAACAAAAACCACAGCCATTTCACAGCAGATGGTGACAAAGAATTGAAAATGTGCAAAACTAAAAGAGAGAGGGAGAGGATGGATTTGCAACACTCCAAATCTCACGGTGAACGTAATTACCAAGTTTAATTACAAGTGCTGATGAGTCAGACATGAAACTGTCCCAGATAGCATCCCAGGGAGAATCTTATCTTTATTCTACCATAGGTAAGAAATATATCATTGGAAAACTGTTCCAATGTCCTAGTTCTCTAATCCTAAAAGAACTGGCCTGTAGGCAGATTGCAGATTATCCCTATACAGAAATGGTTCTCCAACTTGAAAGCGTATGAAGCAAGAGAATTGCATGGTGTCTTTGGTTGCACATTTATTTACACATTAGGTTGTCAGAAATAAGGCAAAACACCAGAGCAATTCAGAGCCCAAAGACTCTAAAACAGTGATGGCGAACATATGGCACGGGTGCCACAGGTGGCACGCGGAGCCATATCAGTGGGCACACGAGCTCAGCTCTGGCATGCATGCGCGCACTGGCCAGCTGATCATCGGGCCTTCTGGGCACACTGGAAGTAGGGAAACAGGCTGTTTCCTGCCTCCAGAGGGCCTCTGGGGGAGGGATGGGGAAGGCCGTTTTCACCCTCCCCAGGCTCCTAGAAAGCCTCTGGAGCCTGGGGAGGGCAAAAAACAGTCCTACTGGGCCCACTGTGTCATCACGTGCCAAAAGTGAGGGGGGGGAGCGTGGGGGGGGGTCATGTGCACATGCATGGGGGCGGGGCACATAGAATTATGGGTGTGGGCAGTTGCACACGCGACCCCCTCCGTGCTTCCCCCGCTTTTGGCACGCGATGGCAAAAAGGTTAGCCAGCACTGCTCTAAAACATATTTCTTGTGAAAACAAGCTATTGATGTGGGGAATGTGCTCTGTAGGGGAGATACAGAAAGGATCTCTTTTCAAATTATAGTAAATTGCAAGTGAGGATATTTTTAGGCAGCCAGTTTAGTCTAGCAATTTAGACACCGGATTAGAAAGCAAGAGATCATGAGTTCAAGTCCCATCTTGGCCATGAAAACCAGCTGGCTGATGTTTGGCCAGTCACTCTCTCTCAGCCCAACTCACCTCAGAGTTTGTGGCTGTTGTGGGGAAAACAGGAGGAAGAAGCTGTACTGGCGATGTTTGCTGCCTTGAGCTATTTGTAAAAATAATAAAGATAGGAAAGAAATAACAAATGTTCCTTGCATTTTTCCCCCCCCCCTTGGCTTTTCTGTGCAACAGGAAAAGCCATAGTTAGATGATAATATCCAAGCACATCTAGGAAATCTGGAAGGTTCTAATATCCACATTTTTTTTTCTGGAGGGCCAAAAATGATGTCTACAGCATTTATATTTAAATTGGGTAAAGTCCCAATTTCATATTGGGTAAAGTCCCAACTTCAAGCCTAGATGTGGACAAAACTGTTTTACAACTACATTTAAATATTTGTTTTCCTCCCACTCCCACTCCAGCATCTTGGACTCTTATGGGGACTCTCCACAGAAAACCGTTTGGCACCTGATACCTTTCAAATGATATTGACCATAATTTCTGTGCCTCCTCCAAACTGGATGGTAATATTTATAGTCCCAATGGAACTAAAAGGCCTGCAGCTGGGAAAGCCACCACAGAGCCTCTTAATTCTTCAGCTGTCCTCATCCTTGTTTCACTGCTTGTTCACCTGAGATCAGAAACACTCACAGAACAAGGGCGAAAGAGTATACTTGCTTAACACACCTCCTCAATATGGTTAGACAAGTGGAAAGTAGTGACAATGTAGAGAAAGAGGGAGACAACACGGATGGCATTTTTCTCAAGGAGGCTATGCAGTTTCTCCCAGATAAGACAAAAAAAATCCTTTGTGGGTATTGACCGCAAATTATTGGCAGAAGGGCTGCAACCTTTAAACAGCTTGATTGGTTTTATGTGATAATCAGTGCTTTAATATTTAATCAGAAAAGCTGAGATCAGAAAGCTGACATATCCATTTCTCCATCTGCAAGTGCCCTAAATCTTGCCTTTCTTGTATTTTAAAATATTGGCAGGTACTTCCCGGCAGGCTTTTGGGAGAGATAGCTGGGAGGATTATTTTAAACCTACATTTATCCTGTAAACGTGCTCTGTACAGCATACCGAGATACTGTGCATTTCATGCTTGGAATCCAGAATGCGGGTGGGGAAAAAAAAAAACAAGAAACAAGAGGGAAAAAAACCTCAAGCTTGTTATAAGTGGTTTTAAAAATCATGAAAACAATGAGAAATTTAGTGACTCCTGCTGATGCAGCTTTTGGAACACATCTGGCTGCCCTCAATATCCCAAATTTCCATAATTATTTAAGGTGACTCATTCTTATCCCTGAAAAGACTATGCTGGGATATCCAGCTTAGAAAAGCTTTTACTGGTGGAGTCTCTAAAAATACATTTACAAAATAAATAGGCACCAGAGAATTTGCTTAAAACTCTTGGGAGGGCATGGGGTGGGTGGGAGGAATATCATCCCGAACTATAAAATAAGATGTCATCTCATCTAGAGGCTTAGTTCAATTACGCTGTTCCTAAAGGAAAACCAAGTTACTAATGACAGCCACACACTGAACTATACACAATTCCTGGGATAGGCACAGGTGTTATTTCACACAATGCCTTGACTTCACCTTAAAAAAAAGAAAACATGTTACTCTGTTAACCTCTTCAACTATCATCCCGGATATTGTATATCAAACCAAGTTACTTTCATTGAATGAAGAGGACATCCTGAACATGGGTCAATAGACTGAAAGCATCTCAAATTGGCCGGATGTAGGCAACAGTCTACTACATCGTTCAATACTTGAAGTCTTCCAAGGCTGCCACAAGGAAGAGGGGGGCAACTTATTTGCCAAAGCACCAGAGGGCAGGACAAGAAACAATGGATGGAAATCAGTGGTGGGTTGCCTCCGGTTCGCACCGGTTCTATAGAACCAGTAGTAAAACCGGCGGGAGGCTCCGCCCACTGACCCCGACATCATCAAAATGCTTCAGCTGCGAACTGGTAGTAAAGGTAAGTAGAACCCATCCCTGATCTAAACTAGATAATTTAAGCTGCAGTCAGCAAAACAATCCTAAATAAAAATAAGATGCAGCATCTTACTAGTCTCCTAGTACAGCATGATCTATGGCAATAACCCAATATGTTCGCACTGAAAATGCAAAGAAATTGCAGGAGGCAAATGGTTCCAATTTGCAGGTATGTCATGAACTAAAAGAAAACACATCCCTGTTTCAAATTCTAGCTTCAAAGGAACATTATCTGTACAAATGATGTGGCAGTTTCACATACATAACACTAAGCAACAGTTTTCTTAGTCACGATTTGCATATTAAATTGGAATTAACTGGATTCACCAACACTTACAGTACAAGCCATTGTAGATTTCTTTGCATAAAACATTAAACTAAAATCAAACCGATCATGTTATGTATTACATACTGCGTTAAGCTAATGATTGTTTCTAACTATTTTATTATTGTTTTTGAGTTCTTAAGATCCAGGGCAAAGCAGTCCAACTGCCAAAATCCGAACCTAGTGTATCAGGTGGAATTAAGTGATTCCACTTAATTTAAAATTAGAACACCATCCTGTTGTCAGAGATAGAGGTAGGAGATTCCAATTAAAGTTAAATATATTTATGCAGTATAAAATTACTGCTTTATTCTACATGGCAATGGTGAAAGAATAATGTTCTACATAAGAGGCAAAATTATTCTGCCAGAAATAATGAAATATTATGAATGCTATATCTGGAGATTGTCATAAACATGACTCACATTTAGTCAAGAACAGAAGAAACTTCCTACACCAAAATAAAACTGCCGTTTTATTGTGTACAT
Source organism: Ptyas mucosa (assembly GCA_012654045.1). Lineage (NCBI taxonomy): Eukaryota > Metazoa > Chordata > Lepidosauria > Squamata > Colubridae > Ptyas > Ptyas mucosa. Next base: position 8,619,719 of record WNWU01000036.1, read on the forward strand.
TTATTTAATAGGATGTAACACTGCATCCCTTTGATGTAAAGCATACAGAACATCTTCTACTTTAGTAGATATTGCTACTTTGCTTCCTTCTGATTCAACAAATAGCAAAAATTACCATTTCAGAAGTTTCCTGTAATTATTGTTTCACAGGGAGGACAATGTTGTCTTGTATTTTTTTCCCCAACCCAACAGAATATTTAAAAAATAGATAAAGGGGTAATGCCTGTCTGCCAGCAGGGCAATTTTCACAACACAGAACAGATTAAGACCAAATTTGATGTTTGTGTGTGTGTGTCGGGGGTCAGATTTAAAAATGGGTCAGATCTGGTCAAGAGCTACCAAGGAGAGGAAAAAATGATAAATTTCTCTAGTGCCTCTCCATAGGAGAGGCAACTGGATGGTATCTTGGAATGCTGATGACTGTCTCATTCTAGGCATTTCTCCTAGTCATGTAACCCAGAGTTCTGATGCTATTAAGCAGGGGTGTCAAACTCAAGGCCCATTGGCTGGATCCGGCCCACTGGGTGTTTAGATCTGGCCTGCGGTGCCTCTGTGTGGCCCTCCAGAGCTCCGTTTTTTCTGGCAGAAGGTTGCAGGAGGCCATCACAGCCAAAAACGGAGCTCGAGACCCAGTTTTCGCTGGCAAAGTGCTTGGGCCACCACAGGTGCCCCCGACACAAGTGATGTCGAGCTGGCCACGCCTACCCTGGCCACCCCTACACCAGCCCTCCCCCCCGAGGTCAAACACAACTCTGATGCAGCCCTCAATGAAATCAAGTTTGACACTCCTGCTAATAAGGGATCATAATGAATTCCAGAATCCAGGATCTGCTGGCTTTCCCTTCCTTGTGTTTCAACAATACTGCATTATGTTATATACCTGTTGCACAACAGAGAAAGGTGATAATTTACCCGCCTTCGTGTACTAAAATAAAAACCAAAGGCTCTTTCCTGACGTTTTCGATTTGCAAGAGAAACCTGCCCTACCAAAGAGAAGAGCAAAATATAAATGTAAGGTTGTTTTTGTTTTTTTTTTAAAAAAGAAACTTTAGCTGCTTTGTTCAGATTATTACAGATAAAACATTGGCTCGCTTTTGCAATGAATTTGGCAAGAGGAATAAAAAGATAAAAGCTATTTCTTGAACTCTCAGCATACGGGAAGAGGTATATTTTTAACTACAGTGCAAAATAAAACAACATACAACAATTCATTTAACAACATTGAATTAAATGTTTGCAATGTATTGACATTCCATGTTAGGGAAAAGAGAAAGTGATATCTAGTAATACTATAGTCTGCTATTGCTGATTAACAGAATTCCAATGTTTGTAGGTAAATCTACTAAACATTTGTTGGTGGAGTCCTTTTTGAGTGGTTGGTCCCTTGATGCTCTCTGAGCTTGTTTTCTTGCAAATGTTTCATTACCCAACTACCCAATGTCTGTAAGAAAACAACCAAGTTCAGAAAGCACCAAGGACTCCACAATTCAACTCTGAGCTACAAGTATTATCTTTTATGGATAAATATTTGTTTCTCCACTTTAAATAAACGAAGTATGATGCATTTAATAATAGTTTGAACATAGATTTTCAAAAAGGCAGGCACAAGGCCAATAGCTTGCCCTCCTATCCTAATATCTAAAACGGTGAATTAAAAAATGGAGTACACATAAATTTTTAAAATATAGTGCAACGGATGCATACATTACCCATTTATTTTATAATTCTGTAGACTGCCCCAATCTGGTCATATATCAGGCAGCGAACATCAAAACAGAAGTAAAATAATTCTTGGTATAATATCTAATAACTTCAACAGACTTATAATAGAAAGCTGCCTATGATGGATGGCCACAATCAGCTGGGTTGAAGGTATGCTTGGAAAACAGTTTTCAAATGCAAGAAAGGATGGGGCCAAGTATTTTGGGGGATGACATCTTCCAAAGCTTAGAACTGTTTTAAGTTAACCCAAGTGAAATGAGTTCATTTTTAGACAATTATCCTAAGCAAATCTATCAAGTTACCCTAAGCAAATAAAATAAAATACAAGACCATTTGCAACCCCTCCAGCATCGCACCTCCAGACAAACATAATAAACTACAAATGGAATAGCAGTACAGATGCTGAAAGTACTGTCAGATCCATTATTTTTTGCTTCTCACAAGTTCTCCCTTTTTGGCATTACTTAGCTGTTTTAAAGAATGTAGTATCTTCATATGAATGGAACCTGTAGAAGAATCCATCCCAAATGAAAATGTATATCAATATTACTGATGTTTGATTGGTTAATGATGTTGTTTACTTATTAATAATGTGATTAGTGTGGAAATTTTTAGCTGGCTGATTATTACAGTACCATGGATGTTTTAAGGCTCAAGTTATGATTTTAAATCATCAAATGTCCCCAGCAGTGTGGGACATTAGTAAGATTCCTTCCATCTCTCTCTTACTTATACAAGGAGCTCATGGCCAGCTACAAGGCTAACTTCATCTCATGGCTCATCCATCTCTCAATCTGACCTTCATATCAATCCAAGGAGCATGAGGGAAGTCAGAATGAGAAAGGGTGTCCAATCTCACATGGCTGTGGGGATCTGAACTGAAATCTCCTGTGCAAAGGATCTGGATTGCATATAAATTCCAGTTCATAAGGTTTATTGCTGAAGCCAACACATAAGAATTTAGTTAACTAACATACAATACTAAATTGACACCAGATAAGGTCAACGGAATTCAAGAGGGGTTGGACCTAGATCGTTTATGAAAATGTAAGGACTCTAGGCTGATGACTCACTTAACTCCACCCTTCCAACTCTGTCTGCTTTTCTATATGAAGTCACCTTAATTTTAGAATCATAGCCTGTACATTGCCTTACACCAGCAATCCCCAACCTTTCCAGTTCTAGGGACTGGTGCAGGAAGCAGCCCAGGGGGGGAGGGTATAGGGAGAAAAAATGGTTCTATGCAAGCAGCATGCGTGTGCTCACCCACTGCTTGTGCAAATAGAGTTTTGCCCACTTGTCCACCGCTTGTGTGACCCAGTTCCCAACAGGGGTTGGGGACACCGCCTTACACAATAGCATTTACATATATACTTATTATAATATTACATCAACACTTCATTCTGGAGTCTCTAGGAGACCAGAAATGTGCTGTCTTTTACCAGCTATCTAAGCATGTGTGAACATCTATTGCACAAACAGTGCCTCTCAAATCACGCCAAGAGGACTGTGGACAGAATAATTCAGCAGGCACTAAAGCAATGCTGCCACATCTCTTCATTTCCTGCTCGACAGGATTATTTTTAGAACAGTTATCACATAAAATTTGAAAATGAATAGCTCTAATTATCACATTTTGTTGCTATGTTGGTCCATGACCAAAATAAAAATTTTGGTGTGATATATTTGTTAGGAATGGTTCATGGGTGAAGACAAGAAACTGTCATCCTCAGCAATATCTCAGTGATTCATTCAAATTTCCTATATAGGACACTCCCAGCTATACCGGTGATCTTATTTTACAGCGTTTTCTATGCATAATGTTTTAGATAGCAGAGGTACCTGTCAAAATGTACAACGTTAAACCCATGCTCACTCAACAATCCTTTTCAAACACGTTCTTCTTTACAATCCTCTAGTCTAGTTCTTACTAAGAGGATAGTGTCTTCCTTGTACTTCTTGAGATTATAGGCAGGCACTCACAAAATTGTAAATAATACAACCAGCATTTCATAGGGAAGATTATTGGAGGATTTTCTCCACATCTGGATTGCTATGCAACACAAGTTTTAGAACGAAGCTGTTCAGGACAGTATGGATAGAAGCAATATGGTTCATATGGCTTTTACCACATTTAACAGCCGGGTCTTTAGTTTGTTGTTAAGTCTGTAAAATGTAGAGGAAGCAGGGAGGGAAAGGGTGTTCAGAAGCTGTTGTGGAATTTGTGTCCTTTGGCCTTAATCTCCTCATTCCTTAATTTCAGATTTCACAGGATTTAAGCAACATTTTCAAGGCTAATCATTATGTGACCAAGTGAAAGATCTATGGCTTTCAAAGATTTTTAGGCATTTGTGGGCGAAAGGCTAAATATGGGAGCAGACATATCTGATTATTTGCTCCAAATGTATATCATCTGATAAAAGCTACTACTTACTGTATTAGCAACAGACTGGAGAGAAAAGGAAATAAAATATGGAGCAGTTACCCTTTCTTTTTTGCCCCAGTGCTACAATTGAAAAACATCACCAGATGTCACTTTTCAACCCCCCCCCCACACACACACACTCTCTCTCTCTCCTGCCGCCCTGATCCTTTGAGGGCTACAATCGCATAGTCCCCCATTGCAGTCGACGGAGCTTCCCGAGTAGACAGATGCACGGTTGCTCTGTTACAGCTAATAAAACAATTGGAGCTCGGATTCGAAATCTATAAATAGCCCGAAGGAAAGCGCTCAGACTTTTTCCTAAACTAGAAGCAGGGCGACACCGTTGCTTTTCCAACTCTTTTTGGTCTCCTTGTTTATATATACCCCGTAATAACCACCAATCCGTCTGCAGAAGAACCTCCAAGGGCGCACAGAAGATCCCTTGCGTCGGATTTTCAAAATTACGGGCCACAATAAATGGGATCGCCTTTCCCTTTACACACGGCGCAGCTCTCGGTTTTGGTAACAGCTTTTCGCCTTTCTCGAATTTTCTCATTATTTATGTATTTAGGGCCGAGCTCCGGCGCTGAACAGAAGCTCCATGGCTGCACGCGGGCTCCAACGAGTTTTTTCTTTCCCGCGTAGTTCGCTCCGAGCACTCGCGAACTCCCTCAATTTCTCCGTTCTTGTTCGCTGCCCGCTCCTCTACCCCATCCGCAGCCCAGCTCATCCTGGCTCTCCCTTCTTGCTTGGAGAGGAAGTCCCGTTCTCTTTCACCTGCCTCAATGTCAGTGCACCCCTTCGGGCTGCGAAACCCCAGTTTCGCACCTCCTTACCCCGCCCGCAGCCTTTGCCCAGGTCAAGTCCTCGCCCGCCACCGCCTCCTTGCCCACCCCATCCCCCGGCATCGTCCCCGATGCTCAACTCTAAAACTCCCAGGGGAAGCTGGAAAGGCGCGCCCTCCAGGCGACGACAGCCCTTCACCCCGCGCTTCAGCCTTCCTCTGAATGGCATGAGCGGTCTTCCCTCAAGTGGTTTCCCCCGACCCAGATCCTGACAGGGAGCACGATCCCAGTTCCCACTCCCCACCGAAAGCTTTTTCTCGCACGCCTCCCATTCGCCCCAACGATACCCCGAGATGGGTTGCTTTTCCCGACAGAAAACCCAGAAACGGCGCCTTTTCCATGCCTCCCCACCCCACTCCCCCCACATCGCACCCACAGCTTCCCCTGCAGCCCGCTGCTGCCATCCCCCGGGACTAACCCCGTCCCTTTCCCTGATTTCCTCACTAGCCTGATTCCCAAGACTTCCTCCACCACCTCCCCTCTCTTAAGCAGCCCGTCCCGGTCCCGCCAGGCTCCGACATCCAAGCGACGGATCGTCCTCCAAAGCTCCATTTCAAATCACCACCACCACCACCCATTTATTCGGGAAGGGAAGACTCCCCCCCCTGACCCCCCAAAGACCCACTTCTGTTTGAGCACCAACTTCCCGACCGTCTCCCAAATATCCCGTTCGATCGATCGGACTCCCTCGGCTTAAGTCCCTCCGTTATTTTGATTGAGCCCCCCCCTCCCCGATCGGGAACCCCCCCCCCCAAATCTTTCCACAGACCACATACAACATGGTCCCAACCCCGTCCTCCCCGTTCCCTTGCGCCCCGTTCCGTTTTCTCCCCTCTCTCTTTATCATAAATATATAAATTATGCTAATTAAGACCATTGCATATTCACCGAACCGGGTCCCCCCCGCCCCCCGATCCACGCCATACCGGCCCGCCGCACCCCCACTCACCGCTGTGCAGCTGGGAGAGAACGCTTGCCCCCAGCCCGGGCTGGGGCTCCGCCGAGCCGATCTCCCCCCTCCCCACACTTTTTCTTTTTTTTCCTGGGGAATGATTAAAAATTCATCTCACAGCAGCTGGAGCGAAGGTTGCTGCACACACACACAAAAAGAGGGGGGCAGACCTTGTTCCCCCCCCCCCCCCCCCCAGGCCCAGCCGGCCTCAAATCCTGCTGGAACCGCAGCCCCCGAAGGTTTGCATCAGGGATGGCCCCCTCCCCATCTTCAGGTACAGCCAGCGAAGCTCTTACCCCGCCTGGGGGGGCTGGAAGGCAGGGGCAGATTTTGATACTCGGGATTTTTTAGCTGCTGCGTCATGAACATAATTTATGCAAAGGCCTTTGCCGCATCCTGCATACCCCCGAGGTTGCCACTAGGTGGAGCAGAGAGGCCCCCTCCCCTTTCCAACCGGCTTCCCCTCCCGCCCGTCCCATTTCCCCACCCACAACTCTCAATGCGAGGAAGGCTTCTGGTGCATATATAATATATTCTTTCTCTTTTCCTCCCCCCCCCCTCTTCCGTTCTCATCAAGTCAGAGAAGAGGGGTGGGGGTGGGGGAAAGCTGCCCAAACTGAAGGTATTTCAGTAGTATGTGTTTTTGATGCTGTCTAAATCTCTTCTCTAGCTTCAGACTGAAATGTACTATAAAAGCAGATCTGATTTTCCCAATGCTGCCAAATGCTTTTGGAGGAGGTCTGGATGATTTTTTTTTTAAAGTTCAACTGGATTACTGCAGTCAGCCTGACAAAGGACAGGTAAACAAACTGCAATGACCTAGAGAATGAAAGCAGAAATCCAGTCGTGCCGTACAGTATCCTAGTCTAAAAGTAACTCCCATTCTGCAGGAGGTTTTTTTTTAAAAAAAAATAAGCATGCAGATAGTATGCTGCCAGTATTCTTTCTCCAGCAGCAAAGGTTTGTGCTGTAGCTTAAGCAAAAATTCAGTTCTTCCATGCCTGAGCATTTCCACTGCTACAGATAAGACTATACGGTTGATTTACATTGGGAGATGGTTGGAAATTCAGTACAAAAAAATACCTATAGGTTCAGCAAGAAGAGAAGAGGAAAAAAGAAAGGAAAGGAAAGAAGGAAGGAAGGAAAGAAGAGGAAAGGAAGGAAAGAGAGAGAGAGAGAGAGAAAGAGAAAGAAAGAAAGAAAGAAAGAAAGAAAGAAAGAAAGAAAGAAAGAAAGAAAGAAA
>WNWU01000036.1:8626915-8710984 GCA_012654045.1 Ptyas mucosa
AAAGAAAGAAAGAAAGAAAGAAAGAAAGAAAGAAAGAAAGAAAGAAAAAGAGACCAATACAGAACTGTATTGCAGTTTGCTTGATAAGAAAAGTAGATAATTCTGGTGTCTCCAAGGAAACAATAAACTAATCTCTCTTTTTCAATGGCAAATTGTCGTTTACCTGATGTGTCAGGCCTTCAAGGTAGGCCATGTCAAGGGAGAGATTTGGTGGTGATTCCAAGAATGTGCTTTACAGGTAGTCCTTGATTTACAACTACATTTGAGCCCAACATTTCTGGTGTTAAGCAAAACAATTATTAAGTGAATTTTGCCCCATTTTATGACTTTTCTTGCCACAATTTTTAAGTGAAACTGGCTTTCCCATTGACTTTTCCTTGTCAGAAGGTTGCCAAAAGTGTTCACATGACCCTGGAAACACTACAACTATCCTAAATATGAGTCATTTGCTAAGCACCCAAATTTTGATGACGACCGTGGGGATGTTACAATGGTTGTAAGTATGAAAAATGGTCATAAGTCACTTTTTTCAGTGCCTTTGTAATTTTGAATGGTTACTAAATGTACTGTTGTAAATCAAGGACTATCAGTATAACAGTAGGGTAGAATAAAAAAAGTTTGAAAGTGCTTCAGAGATTTCTTCTTCCCCGCTTTAAATTGAACAAAATCAAGGCAGGGTTATTTTGAGTTTCATTCTCGTGCTTTCTTCTCTCTTGGAATAAAGTCATATTTTCTCCAAATTCCCTCTTAAGGGTTGGCTCATTTCTTCCTCATTCCCAAGGTCAGGTCTACATTCCTTCTCCCTTCTACCCACAGAGACCACAATTCAGGTTATTTTTTTACACTGCTTATCTATCTAGTGATTCTAAAGGACTTAAGTCATAAACTTTATTTTGGAATTTAGTGGCAAGGAAAGATGATTGCCCCAACTTTGTAAATCAGCAAAAGAGACAATATATGATAACTTGCAGTACAAAACTTGGTTAAGATTTTGTATTCTAGATATGACCCAGAAAGAGGTCATCGTGGGAGAGCTATCTTAACAGAGAACCATTCAAGCTTTCTACAAAATATTTCAATCAGGATAGAGAAAATATCACATGAATAAAAGTATTTGCATATGCAAGTAGTCCTTTTGACTTACAACCACTCCTTTAGTGATCGTTCAAAGGCACAGTGGGGCTGAAAAAAGTGACTTTTGACCAGTCCTTGCATTTATGACCATTGCAACATCCCCACGGTCATGTGATCAAAATTTGGGCCCTTGGCACCTGGCAGGATCCCAAGATCATGCAACAAGCTTCCTAGCCAGCTTCAGACAAGCAAAGTCAACGGGGGAAGCCTGATTCACTTAACAGGCACATGGTTATCTTTAACAATTACAATGATTCACTTAGCTATCATTGGGGCGGAAAGGTTGTAAAATTGAGCCCAAGTCACTTAACCACCTGGATGGGGAGAAACAGGCTCCCCTGGATGGGGAGAAACGGGCTCCGACTCAATCCTTCCAAGATCGAGTGGCTGTGGCTTCCGGCATCCCGATATAGCCAGCTGGTGCCATCGCTGGTTATTGAGGGTGAATCACTGGCCCCCACGGAGAGGGCTCGCAACTTAGGCGTCCTCCTGGATGCACGGCTGTGTTTAGAAGAGCACATGACAGCCGTGGCCAGGGGGGGCTTTTTATCAGGTTCGCCTGATACGCCAGTTGCACCCCTTTCTGGATCGGGACTCCCTACGCACGGTCACTCAAGCACTCGTCACTTCCCGCCTGGACTACTGCAATGCTCTCTACATGGGGCTCCCCTTGGGATGCACCCGGAGGCTCCAGTTGGTCCAGAACGGGCCGTGCGGGGGATTATGGGAGCGATGGGGCGCTCCCATATGACACCTCTCCTGCACGAGCTGCACTGGCTTCCTGTTGTCTTCCGAGTGCGCTTCAAGGTGTTGGTGACCACCTTTAAAGCGCTCCATGGCTTAGGGCTGGGTATCTATGAGACTGCCTTCTGACGCCAATATCCTCCCACCGGCCAGTTCGCTCGCACAGAGAGGGCCTCCTCAGGGTGCCATCAGCCAGACAATGTCAGCTGGCGACCCCCAGGGTGAGAGCCTTCTCTGTGGCAGCGCCTGCCCTCTGGAACAACCTACCCCCAGAGATACGCATGATACCAGACCTCCGGACTTTTCGTCTGGCCCTGAAAACGCACTTATTCCACCTAGCCGGGCTGGCTTGATCCCATCCTCTCGATTTTTAATTGAAATTGGTTTTAATTGGGTTGTTTTAAATTGTTGAGCCGAAAATATTTAATGTCTTTTAAATTGTTTTAAAATTTTATATGTTATGTTTTATCTCGGCTGTTCACCACTCTCAGTCCCGCAGGAGAAGGGCGGTATAAAAAATCAAAATCAAATAAATAAATAAATAAACAACCACCTTGTTGAGCAATGGAAATTCTGGTCCAATTGTGGTCATAAGTTAAGGATATCTGTAATTTAAGTTATCATTTCCTATCCAGCTAGACCTTTGATTCACCTAATTCAATACTGTACTATAACTGCTTAGTGGCAGTGTCCATCCTGAGGCTAAATGTGGGACTTTTGCAAAACACCAAGTTGCAGGCTGCATTCTGTCATTTCTTTGATGTACATTGGTCAACCTCTAAAAATTATAATGTACTTTGACATGTGAGAGTACAAATCATCGTTCACTTTTTTGAGCCCAAAGAGTCTGTTTTACATTGGATAAACACACCAGATCAAAGCTGTGCTCTGAGTAAATGAATGAAGAAAGGAGATGAGCATTTAATGGAAACAAATTACGGTAATAACAGAGCTGAATTTATAGCTTCCAGAAATTTAGTCCTATTTGCCATATATAACCAGCTACTGCTTTTCTAAACATGAAACCAAACCACATTTGCCATCAAAGCAAATGTTTAGGAAAAAAAAGGTTGTCTGCATCCAGATCCATGAAGCACATGAACATTAATATTATTCATGTTCTTTTTCTGTAATGTATACCCAAGTAACATTGTCAACATTTTCAGTAACAACTGAATCCATTATGGTAAAATGTGTCTGCTCTGGTACAGCTGGTTTTCAGACATCATATTGCAATTCAGCTAAGAACTTAGTTTGCATAGGCTGCCTGGTGATTATGAATATTTAAATACATCCATCTCACTGAATTTAGGCTCATTTACATACATTGGCATACTATTAATATAATACATTCAGGAAGATAGAGCACATTAATTTTTTAGCTCAATCAAGAGATCCGCAGAAATTCTTTCTAAAGCAACATTTTAGAAAGGAGGGCAAAATATATTTTAAAAAATGAAACCTCTTTATAGAAGTTAACAAATGCACTACGAGAAATCTTCATAGATCTTTATTCCTTTTGCAATAAATCTGTATTTATTGAGGTTATTGCAGTTAAAGATTGCTCCTCTATCATGGTCAAAACTCCCATTTATACATTCTCTCTGCATTCTGTGACAGGTATTCTTTAACTGCTGTATTTTTAAAATAATCTATATGCCCATTTTGAAACTTCCTGATGCTATTACTAATCTACACTTACCTATGTTCAATAGTAAAGCTAAATTTCCCCTAAAATGTCTTTTCATTTAGATATTGCATAAGTACTAAAAATAGCAAAAAAATGCCAAAGTTGAATTATAGATCTTTTTCAAGGTGATAAATGGTGTTTAACATAAAGATATAAGGGACTATAAACCTACCAGTAGTGTAAACGTATGTAGTATGTGTATATGTGTATGTGAAATATCTATCAATTGATATATATCTCTAGAGATATAGAGATTAGATAATCATGCTGCAGCTTGATTCTACAGTTGTCGAATTTCATTTTTTCTCATTATTCTATATTCAATACCCCATAATGACAAAGTGACAACAGAATTTTGGCATAGGTCAGTGATGGCGAACCTTTTCGGACCGAGTGCCCAAACTGGAACAAATGTGCATGCATGCGCAAGCGTGTCAGAACCCTGGAAGCTCAAAGACCAGTTGGCCACTGCACATGTGCATGCTGACCACCTGGTCTTTGGGTTTCCAGGGCTCCGGCACACGCAAAGATCAGCTTGCCAGCACACATGCGCGTGCCCGAAACAAGAAGAGCAGCTGGCAACTGCGCGCGTGCCCACAGAGAGGGCTCTGTGTGCCACCTCTGGCACGTGTGCCAAAGGTTCGTCAACACGGCTATATAACGTCAACTCTTGTAGACTCATGAATGTGCAGAATGAACTGTTAGGCACAAAGCTTAAATAATTCATGAGTAGAAAAATATTCTTATTTTAAAAGGTGGGAAAGAGTCCTGGATAAATTTAGAGTAAAGCCAGGCTCGCTGCAAATTCATTATGGCTGCTCACTTTAAAGGAGAAACAGTTTGAAAGCAAGAACTAAGTTGTCAGAGATAATAATTGTCTCAGTCCCAGGGTTTTCCTGGGTAGAGAGAAATGGATTCCAGATGAGCTTCTCTTCCCATTGAAACCATCTGCATTTCCCTAGCATTTTCTTTTTTTCTCTTTATGCACAAAAAGTTGAAGGAAAGGCAGAAAAGATCTCCAATATTTTTTGCTAGGTTAGAGGTGATGCTGAAGATATATCCTGAATGTTTATCCCTTACCAGTCCTATTTGATAAATAGAAAAGAAACTGCTTTTACTTCCTCAAAAGTCAGGAATATTTTGAAAGATTCTTATGGCTGATAGGGGATTCTTATACTTAACAGAATAACATTAACATGAGATGGAAGGGACCTTGTAGCAGTGGTGGATTTCAAATGTTTTTACTACCGGTTCTGTGGGTGTGGCTTGGGCATGGCAGAGGAAGGATACTGTAAAATCTCCATTCCCTCCCCAATCCAGGGGAAGGTTACTGCAAAATCCCCATTTTCTCCCGATCAGCTGGGATTTGGGAGGCAGAGAATAGATGGGGGCGGACCCAGTCAGACGTGGTATTTACCGGTTCTCCGAACTACTCAAAAGTTCCGCTACTGGTTCTCCAGAACTGGTCAGAATCTGCTGAAACCCACCTCTGCCTTGTAGGTCATCTAGTCAACCCCCCCCCCAAGTAAATACTTAATACTTAATCAGACACTTAAATCAGTTAGCTGATTGAGGAGTGTGAATATCCAGTTTTTCCACTGTGAAAATCTCTTATCTTCTTGTCTTCCAGTTTTTCAAGTTAAATGGGACCCAAAGAAAAAACTTTTTCCATTTCACTCCTAAATTAGAAATTGTGGGCAGAGGCTTTCAAAGGGGGGCAATAATGTATAAGAGAAAAGAACATCACTTCTTGTAACATCCTCTGTACATTGTAGTCTTCCTCAATCTGGTGTACATCAAATGTTTTGTATACTGTATTTGATGAAAGCCAAGCTGTTGTGAAATTACAAGCGGGATTTCAATGTATTTTGCACTGAGGAGAGGCTTCCGTCTAGCCGTTCTGCCATAAAGCCCACATCGGTGGAGGGCTGCAGTGATGATTGTCCTTCTGGAAATCTGTCCCATCTCCACACAGGATCCTTGGAGCTCAGTCAGATGACATCGGGTTCTTGGTCACCTCTCTTACTAAGGCCCTTCTCCCCCATTTTGTTTGACCAGGCAACCAGCACTTGGAAGAGTTCTGGTTGTGCCAAACGTCTTCCATTTGAGAATTATGGAGGCCATTGTATTTTTAGGAACCTTCAGTGCAGAAGAAATCTTATTGTAGCCTTCCCCAGATCTGTGTTTTGCAATAATCCTGTCTCTGAGATCTGTAGGCAGTTCCTTTGACCTCGTGGCTTTTGCTTTGCTACAGTATGCACTGTCAGCTGGGAGGCCTTCTATAGAGAGGTGTGTGCCTTTCCAAATCATGTCCAATCAATTTAATTACCACAGCTAGATTCCAATCAAGGTGTAGAAACATGGCAGCAACGATCAAGAGAAACGGGATGTACCTTAGCTAAATTTCAAGTGTTGTTGCAAAAGGTCTGAATACCTATGCCCGTGATGGCGAACCTATGGCACACGTGCCAGAGGTGGCACCCAGAGCTCTCTGTGGGCATGCGTGCCATTGCCAACTGCTCTTCTGGTTTCCGGCTTGGGCATGTTTGCCAGCAAACTGATCTTTGTGTGTGCCGGAGCCCTGGAAACCCGAAGACCGGGTGGCCGGAGCACACATGCGCAGCATCCAACTGGTCTTTGAGTTTCTGGGGTTCTGGTGCATTCACGCATGCACGCACATACATTCCGGTTTGGGCACTTGATGCCGAAAAGGTTACCATCACTGTTATATAGCAAGGAAATAGAGAGTGTTGATCAGAAAGCTTAAGACTGTCTAAAGCAGAGGAGGAAGCCTTTGGTTCTCTAGATCAGGGATCTCCAACCTTGGCAACTTTAGGACTTGTGGACTTCAATCCCAGAATTCCTCAGCCAGCGCAGGAAAGTTGGAGTTGAAGTCCACAAGTCCTAAAGTTGCCAAGGTTGGAGACCCCTGATCTAGATCAGGGCTGGGCAATTAATTTTTCCAAGAAACTGGGACTGGGCTAAACCAATGCACTTGTTTACATTGATTTCTGATTGAGCTCACATGAGCCAGACAGAGACAACTGAAGGGCCGGATGTAACCTGGGGACGTAAAATGCCCATGTCTGCTCTAGATGTTGCTAAAGAAGACTTACCACTATCCATGCTAGGTTCTGCAATTCAGTGTTTAGTATGATTACCACCAGTGTTTTTAAAGTGTGGTTCAACACTCAGGTGTCTACAATTTTTTTTTTGCCAGATATTAAAGATATTTGTAAAAATGTTGAACACTATCAACATTAACAAAATCACCATCAGTCAATCGCAAAAGGCAGTTTTATTTGGAACAGCTTACATCTTGCAATAATACCTTTAATGCTATCAAAGAACATCTGCCTATCCCAGGTCCTAGTCAATAGGTAAATAAAATTTCCAAATATAATCTAAATATCTGGCTAACTGTGCAATCAACCATAATAATACACATTATGTCTACCAGAGTCCTTGAAATCTCTAATACAAGCAGCCTCTGTCCTTAATCTCTCTTGCATAGATCACTTTCTGAATGAACTCATCTATATATTTACATAGAAATCAGAATGCATTCAGAGCTTGCTGTCAAAAGAAATGTATATACAATAATAGACTTAAATTACACCAAATGTAATTAGTGGGAATTATATCTGTAAAACTGATTACATTGTGACCAGGATTTTTTTCTCTATTGTACCACAGGGGTGTCAAATTCAAGGCCCGTGGGCTGCATCCGTCCCACGGGGTGCTTAGATCTGGCCCATGGGGCTGCCCTGGAAACAGCGAAGGACCAGCCTGTGATGCCTCTGCCAGCAAAAATGGAGCTCAAGAGTGCGGCCCTCACAGGCTTCATTTTTGGCTGCGACGGCCTCCTGCAGCCCTCTGTGTTGGCCCCCCTGCAGCTCCAGTTCCATTTTCACTGGCAGAGGGCTGCAGGAAGCCATCGCAGCCGAAAACGGAGCACAGGAGGGCTGTGCGCAGCCCTCTCAAGCCCCATTTTCGCTGTCAGAGTGCTAGTAAAACAAAGTACTAGCAAAAGTGGCATTTGATCACACAAGTGACATTGAGCTGGCCATGCCCCCCCAGCCATGCCCCCCCCGGCCCCCCTCCAAGGTCAACTATAATCCTGATGCGGCCCTCAATGAAATCGAGTTTGACACCCGATATACCACAACCATCCTACTACAAAATTCTAGATGCTCCTTAAAAGATAACATTGCACAATGGAAAATATAAATACAGGTAGCTCTTGACTTGTGACCATAATGGAACCTTTTTTTTTTTTGCAGCAATAGTTAAGCCAATCTCCATGGTTGTTAAATGAACACAGCAGTTGTTCAGCAAACCCATTGTTAGCTATGGGGTGCTTTTGCTGACAACCAAAAGTAAACGGTAAAGTAAATCGCAGTCCTGTAATCAAATGACCATGGACACTGCAAATAGTCATAAATGTAGTCTGGTTGCCAAGAGTCCAAAATGTGGTCTGCAGTGGATCAGCCATCGGAACTTCAGAACAGGGATCTAAAGTACCTTTTGGGACAGTCAATAAATGACCAGTTGTAAGTTGAGGACTACCTGGTAATGGTGTTCTTCCCTTTGTACTTTCTAGTGCAATGAATCCCTCCCCGTTCCGTTCATGTTGGAGGCACCGTTCAAGGTGCTTTCCGGTTGGAAGGCTTAGGCAGTGACATCATCACTGCTTGGGGGATGTCCATGGGGGCTCCTTTCATATCCCCGTCAAGGAGCTGGAGCAAATGATGGGAGTCACCCCACCATGCTGCAGCATTTGGGTCTTGAACGCGGGCTTGCTAACCTCCAATCCAGCATCCTAACCATGTCAGCTACCATGAGTGCAATGAATGAAGAGTAAAAATTCCTTTAGGTTTTTCAACTATCTTGCCTAGCATACAGCTGTGACTTCCTAGTGGTCTCTTGTCCAAATATTAATAATTGCTTAATACTTGAGTCCAAGGAAAATCAATAGTACGCTGATGATACTCAGCTCTTTATTTCCACCCCGAACCAACCCAGTGATGCCCTCGACGTGATCGCCCGGTGCCTGGATGGGTAGAAACAGATTGCAACTCAACCCAGCCAAGACCGAGTGGCTGTGGGTACCGGCATCTCGGTTCAGGGGAGAGGTGCCATCGCTGACTATAGGGAGTGAAGTTTTGCCCCCTGTAGACAGGGTGCGCAACTTGGGTGTCCTTCTGGATTCATGGTTGAGCTTAGAAGACCAGATAACGACCGTGACCAGCGGGGCATTTGCCCAGATACGTCTGGTGCGCCAGTTGCGTCCCTACTTGGACCGAGATGCCCTACGAACAGTTACTCATGCGCTGGTCACCTCACAGATTGACTACTGCAATGCTCTCTACAAGGGGCTGCCCTTGAGGACCACTCGGAGGCTTCAGCTGGTGCAAAATGCATCCACGCGGATTGTGATGGGAGAATCCTGATACTCCCATGTTACACCTCTCCTGCACGGTTTGCATTGGCTACCGGTTGCCCTCCAGGTGAGATTCAAGGTGCTGGTGATGACCTATAAAGCCCTACATGGCTTAGGACCAGGATATTCGGCGGACCACTTACAGCCAGCAACGCTATCCCATCGCCTGGTTCGCGCCCATAGAGAGGGCCTACTCAGGGTGCCGTTGGCTAGACAGTGGCGGCTGACGGCCCCCAGGAGTAGAACCTTCTCGGTGGGTGCGCCCATCCTCTGGAATCAACTCTCCCTGGAGCTCCCATTAGCGCCTGACCTTTGCACCTTCCGCCATGAATTAAAAACGTGGCTTTTCAAATCCCTTGACCTAGACTGATGATGGGGTTTTAAGGGTTAATTTTAAATTTTTTAGATTTTAGTCTTATTTTATATTGTGGCGTGTGTTTTATTGTTGTGAGCCACCCTGAGTCCATTGTGAGATAGGGCGGCATATAGCATGCATGCATGCATGCATGCATGCATAAATAAATAAATAAATAAATAAATAAAGATGTTGACATCTGCTGAGGTTTTATAATGATCACTTAAGCCAAATACTGTAACACGTAATACTATAATGTATTCCTCAGTTAGGTTACAGTGCAGTGCACACTGACTTATTGTCATACAAAACTCAGCCAGTGGGGTCTAACTTCTGAGTAATTTGTTTAGGTTTATGCTATGAGCGAGAATCTGCAGTAAAAATCAGAGTGGATCAATGTGTTTGGGGTGATCTTATCTACTTGTTTGTTTTATCTTAAAGTGAGGGAAATGTTTTAAATCTCCCCTCAGTAAAAGCTATTAAGGTGACATACAGCAAAGTATAAAACATTTCTTTAAAAAAAATCAATGAAAAATCAGTAGGGAACACGCTAACAATTCTGATGAAATAAAAAAATGTCTTCTCCAGATAATCCTAGAATCATATCATGCATGCTATTTTGAGGAGGCTATTCCATCTATGAGTAACAGAAAAAAACCTCCTCTTTTAACTAGACCTATATACTTTAAATATTTGAAGGTGTCAGAGAAGTGAACAGAACATTTCTATGCTGAACAGAATGTTTCTATGGTAAACAGAACATTTGGGCACATGAATCTTGAGTTTTATAGTTCAGCACCAATGCTTGAAACGGTGGTGTAAACTAGACTGAAAGCCAATGGCATTGATGAAGGACTGGTGAAGGAAGACCACACTGTATACTTACCTTACTCCTATGTAACTGGTATAGTAAATTGTACTGTAATACGTTTCAAAAGCTGCTCTATATGTAATACATTACAGAAATCTAATTTCATTCCTCAGAAAAACAAATTGCATATTATTATTACTTTTTTTTAAATGAAAAGCTCATGCCACAGTTTTTTTTACCAGCCTCAAATCATGGCTATTCAAACTTCATTTTGTTAGTGTGGATCTCTGAAACAAACACTTCTGGGGTTTTGAGCATTGAGTGAAGCTGGGGTTGGACGAATTTACAGCACTGGGGGTTTGTAAAACTCAGTACAGCCATCTGGTGGATGAGAGAAGCCAAGGAGGGTAGCAAACATCAATTGGGTTTTGGAAAAGAAATGTAAAGCTTCGAAGAATGAATATGAAGGGCTGCTTGGACTGAAAAGCTAATCATCATTCTCAGGATAAGTACTTTGCAAGAAAATATTGTAAGTAACCAGAAACCTTGGAATAAGTCTGCCTACCTCTAGGAAGCAATCAAGAGCACGCAGAACCTTTCAGCTATGACAAAATCAGTGAGGTTAGCCTTTAAAGTAACTATCATTATTAGCTAAGCTTGATGCTAAAACAGCAGTGTGAGAAAGCATGCTTTTGATGTTAAAGAACAGTACTCTCTAGTGCAAATTAAAAGCTTTCTGGCTTAATTAAACTTGAAACCTACGTGCAAGGTCTTCCATTGATCTCATATGCATAGATTTGGACATGTATGCAGTTCTTCAACTGAGAAAGTAACTCCTGAGAATTTCCTATTTGATTTTTATCTCCCTGAGAATTGTTATTTTGCAAAAAAAAAAGAGAACCAAATTGATTTGTATTAATCAATATATGAAAATAGCTTCTTAATGTATAATGTATTGTCAACAGGCCACACAGGGTTGATATATGATTCCTTATTGGTTTTAGAGTCAATATAATACTAAGACCTACTTTTTACATCATAATAAGCCATAATGTGATTTGCTAGGTTTTGGCTTAGCACAATATAAGAAATCTACCACTGTGGTTCATTCAGCAAACTGGGATTAAATTAAATAAAGTCTCAGGGGAATGTGCTGATTTGCACTTGTAATTTTGGCCTACTAAAGCATATCCTAGCCCAGTGATGGTTAACCTTTTCGGCACTGAGTGCTGAAACTGGAACATGCACATGCCGGAACCCGGAAGAGAGCAGCTGGCCAGTGCGCATGCGCAACAGACCAGCTGGCCGGTGGACATGTGTGCAATGGAATCCAGAAGAGCAGCTGGCAATGGCGCGCACACCCAGAGAAGGCTCCGCGTGCCACCTCTGGCACGTGTGCCATAAGTTTGCCATTACGGTCCTAGCCTGACTGCCTTCATAAGTGCTGGACTGCAGCTACTTACCCATAATTGGCATAATTAATAGGAGTTGCAATGTAACATATTGTAACCTGAAGGCGCCAGGTAAAAGAAGGCTAGTCTGCTGTAATATAGATAATTGTGCAGTATTTTGGAAGTAAAGTATTTTCTAATCTTGGGAATCTTTGTCTATGGTGGCCTCAAAAGAGCCATCCAATTTCTTCCTCATTCTTTATAGGAGACATAAGTTGGTAATCGTTAATAACAATTCATTCTTCACCTTCAGGTCCTACTATGAGGACTTTCCAGGTTTCATTGCAACCAAACTGCTGTCAAATGAATTATGTACAGTTACTTTTTGGAAGGTAGTCCTCGACTTAGGACCAGTGATGGGATTCAGCCGGTTCACACAGGTTCAATTGAACCGATACCTAATTTTTTTTCTGAGTTCGGCGAACTGGTTAGACGTGTTCCGGAAAATCTGTGTTTTCCAGAATGTGTCTGATTTTCATTCAACTTCCTTCTAGGCAGGGGAAAAAGAAAACCCTCCCCAAATGTCCAAGAGAGGAGTGGCAGAAACCTTCACTCAGGCAAACACTGTCTCAGGCGGCGAGGAAGGGCCTACGCATAAGGCAGCAGCCCAGGGCCAAAGCGCCAACAGAGCACCAGAGAGTCAGGGAGGGTACTGAAGCGAGCGGACATCCTGCCTGCAGTGCCCATGCTGACTGCCCCTTCCCAGCCAGAGCTGGAATGCCGCTGCGTTTAAGTCTGGCCTTCCCTTTGGCGGACCTGGGTAGCTGCTGGAGAGAAACAGGCCTGTTTCAGCACCTGGCGCCCCAATGCCCTCGCTTCCCCCAAGCATTTCTTTCCCTACTTGATTTCCAGCTCCATCACGTTTCTGTAGCGTTTCTTGCCATTGTGATCTTTTTTTTTTGCAAGAAGTTCAAATTGATTGATTGAATTTTTTTTTTAGTCTCACAAACTTTTCTTTCCCTGCACACAATGGCAAGAAATGCGAAGGAGAAACGCAACGAAGCTGGAAACCAGGGGCAAGCTCCGTGGTGCGGCACGGCGCTGCAATGGAGAAACGGGAAATGGAGCAGCTGGCGCAAGGGAAGGAGGAAGCCACATTCCCTCTTTCTTCCCCCTGCTCCTCCTCCTTCCCTCGTGCTGGCCTCTCCATTTCCCATTTCTCCATTTCAGTGCAGCGCCCAGGATCCACTTTGATAGCGGGGGAGGGGGAATTTAACAACCACTTCATCCATGGTCAGGTTGGCCGTTGCAGGAGGCTTGTCCCGCATGTACGGTGAAGCTGGGGGTTGGGCCACGCCTCCCAGAACAGCCAACCTGATCCTGGGCGAACCAGTTGTTAAATTATTTGAATCCTACCACTATTTAGGACCAATCATTTAGCAACTGTTTGCAGTTAAAACAGCACTGAAAAAAGTGGCTTGCAACCTGTCCTTGCACTTATGACTGTCACAACATTCCCATGGTCATGTGATTAAAATCTGCATGCTTGGTACAGTTGCCGCATTTGGGGAATGGTGATCATCATTTGCTACTTTCCCAGATGGCTTCCGACAAGCAAAGTCAATGGGGAAACTGGATTTGTTTAATGATTCACTTAACAACTTCAGTTGACAATAAAGGCTGCAAAATTGGGCATGACTTACTTAAACTTGCTTAGCAGTGAAAATTCTGATTACAATTGTAGTCATAAGTCGAGGAGTAAATGCATGAATGGTGCCTGTATTTTCATTTGACTGAGATCTTGCAGCATACAGAATTAGAAAAGAGGGCATGTTTGATTGTTCCTTGCCACATCTGATAAGTAGCTTAGGATGCAACTTTCTCACGTTTATTTGGAATTTACTGAATGTAGTAAAACTGCTTCTAGAGAAAATATGCAAAGAAATATAAAATATTTATGAAATTAAACACTCATCTTTGTCATATCTTTTCTATGCTGTGGCATTTAGGATTACATATTTTGAATGTATTTTTTGTTTGTTCATACTCAATTTATATAAACAAACCCATTTATTTAAAATTGCTCTAGTACAAATATTGCACTAAAATGAGCTTTGTTGGTATCTGGCTAGAAGCAGTTTTTCTTAGGAACACCTTGTTGAGTGAGAGATTGGGAAGATGTTTAACAGACAAGAGGACAAAATGTAACATTTTAATTTAAAATTTTAATTTAACTTAGTGACTGGAAAAGGGTCTTTTCTGTAGTGACATTCTAATTTTGGAGTATCTCTTTGGATATCAGTTCAGTGCTTCGGAGGATCTTACACATTTTTAAGGCTTTAAGAAATAACTCTTAGTTGTGGTGGCATAGTGCTTAGAATGCAGTACTGCAGGCTAACTCTGCCCACTGCCAGGAGTTTGATCCTGACTGGCTCAAGGTTGACTCGGTCTTCTATCCTTCTGAGGTAAGTAAAATGAAGACACAGATTGTTGGGGGCAATATCCTGACATTTGTAAACCACTGTAAGGCGGTTGTAAAGCACTGTGAAGTGTTATATAAGTCTAAGTGCTATTCATAAGTGTATTTTATTTTATTTGGCAATTAAACTTGACCAAACATGAACCACAAATATTAAGGCCTACCTTGTGGCAGTAAAGGCGATGAAGCAGCAATACGTCTTTGATCTTATTGGGTCCTCAGATAGCCAACCGGCAGCCTTATTTAAGGTGACCTGCATTCTCCTAGGGAAAGAGGTCTGTCTACAACACCAGGTGGAAGCATTTGCACAGCATCTGTTGGGACAAAATCATTCATAATCATTCCAAGTTGGATGCCAACTTTGGTCCAGGTCCAGGGGAGATGCTGAGATACAGTCTTGATTGGTTATCTGGGAGTAGTTTGATCCTGTTGGACCTTAGGAAGTGGACCAGGGATGCTTAGAACAGTGAGCCCAGTCACCTGTTCCTTAGATCCATGACCTCATGCTAGTTAAGGCTACCCAAAAGGTGCTGTGTGACTGGATCTTAGTGATGGTTAATTCTTCCTTGAAAGAGGGGATTGGAACAAAGCATCATTGGTTTGCCCCCCTCCTCAAGCCATCACTGGATCCTACTACACTGGACAATTTTTGTCCAGTATTGTGGAGAAAGTGGTTACAAAGCATCTTTAGAGCCCTGGATGAAGCAAATTATCTGGACTCCTTTCAGTCGAGATTTAGGCCTTGGGATACACTTGGGATACACTTGTGAAATTTTGGCCTTAATTGTGATTGTACATTGAGGACTACCTGTACTATAATGGAGTTACAAGGGGCTGCCCTTGAAGGCTATTTGGAAGCTTCATCTGGTGCAAAATGTGGCTGCACAGATATGCGTGTCTGTAAGAGGGCACACAATGGGATGCGGTAGCTCAATAGGTAAGACGCTGAGCTTGTCGATCAGAAGGTCGGTAGTTCAGCGGTTCGAATCCCTAGTGCTGCGTTAACGGGATGAGCTCCAGGGGTGGGTTCTACTTACCTTTACTACCGGTTCGCAGCGGGGCCACACACGTGCTCTTTTGCGCATGTGCAGAAGCGTTTTGATGACGTCGGGGTCGGTTGGTGGAGCCTCCCACCAGTTTTACTACCGGTTCTATAGAACCGGTGCAAACCGGGGGCAACCCACCACTGGTGAGCTCCCGTTACTTGTCCCAGCTTCTGCCAACCTAGCAGTTTGAAAGCACATAAAAAATGCAAGCAGAAAAATAGAGACCACCTTTGGTGGGAAGGTAATGGCGTTCCGTGTGCCTTTGGTGTTTAGTCATGCCAGCCACATGACCATGGAGTTGTCTTCAGACAGCGCTGGCTCTTCAGCTTTGAAAGAGATGAGCAGTGCCCCCTAGAGTCGGGAACGACTAGCACATATGTGTGAGGCGAACCTTTAGTTTTACCTTAAGAGGGCACACATGATACCTCAGTTCCCCAGTTTGCTTCCAGGTGCAATTCAAGGTGCTGGTTTTGACCTTATGGAATCCTACATGTCATGGGGCCAGAGTATTTGGGGGACCATCTTTTCCCAATTGCATATACCTGTCCCTCCAAGTCAGGCAGGAAAGGGTATGCTGTAAGGTTAGCTCATCTCTGAAAACCTTGAGAAAGGTCTTTTAAATCTGATTTGGGGGTGGAGGGTGTCTGCAAGATGGCTGCATATTAAGTGATGTTTGTTCTTTTTTTATCTCCGGTTTCATGTTTAACTGCTTGCTTTATCTATTTATTTGTTTTTAGGTTGTTATGGAGTTAACAGTTTTGCTGTGTACGGCCCAGAGTCATGTGTTTGTGAGATGGGCGGCTATATAAATATACTAAATAAACACATGAATGTAATTGTGTAAACATGAAAGGATAGGTAACAACTCGTAAGGCTATATGTTTTTTCCGCTCGCGGCACAGAACACGTAGAACAGATCCCTCAACTCCCTTCCTCCGCCCACTGCCTACAGAGCGCCACGCCCCCCTCGCCTCCGTGGCCACACCTCTTGACACAGCCGGTCGGGGTTTTTTTGTTTTTTTTTCTCCCTGTTCCGTTCCTCGCGGCAGCGCTGCGGCGTGACGTCACACGCTGTAACGTAACCCCTTTCATCAGGGCTGCAGCGACAACAACAAGGAAGTGGTTGAGCGAAGAGGGTCGCCGCCGTTGCTAAAAAGCTAACGACTCGCCTGAACCTTTCGTAGTCGGGTGAAACCGTCGTTCTCGTCCGTTCGTCTGCAGCGCCGCCATCATGAACAGCAAAGGCAAGAGGCTGATTTCCTCCTCCTCCTCCTCCTCCTCCTCCTTCCTCTCCTCCCCCCTCCCCACCAACAACCCCACCCAACCGCCTCACCTTTAGCAGGGTCGCTGCTCCTTTAAGGCTACCGCCGCAGTGTTGTTATGTGCGGGCCTAGTCCATGACTGGCGGCAGGCCTGACCAATAGGAAGCCGGGCGAAGTCGGGGGGGTGGAAGGCAATGGGGGAAGGGCTCAGGTTAGGTGGCTATGACGTAACCTTCCTTGGCAGGTTGTTAACCCTTTGGCTGCTGCCACCGGAACGGGTGTTCGTGGGCCGAAAGAGCCCTCTCCTTTCCTCGGATTTCCAGATGTTCGCCGGAAACACGCGTGTCCGGAGGGGCACCGGAGGGTGAAAGGTTTTTTTTTAATGGGGGCACCGTTTCTCTGGGGATGGAGCCCCTAGTGCCACATGCACGTGAAAACACTGACATTTGGGAGAAGGGTAGAAATTGGTCGCCGGGAGCTGTGGGGGTGGATGGGGGTTGGTGGATGGGGAGGATCGCAGCTTTGACAAGTAGAAAATCCCTTTGGAGTCGATCGTTTGGTGGGAGCTCCCCTTTTGGCACCGGACTGCAATGGGCAGGCATGGGGCCTAATACTGCTGTGCCCTCTTGCCCCCTTAGTTCTGAAAAGGATTTAGATGCCAAAAGTTCTTCTGCGGTTCCAGAACTGACAAGTCAACCATTCTTCTCCTTCATGCACAATCCCTGATGTTACATGGGATGCTTTGAAATTGACACACGTGCCCAGGGGCCAAGGGGCATCATTTGCTCCCTAGCAAAAAGTGGCTCTGTCTGATAACATTCCTTATTTCCTTTGCAAATTTAAACGAAGAGGCTGGAATGGGAAATTGTGTTTGATCCTCAGGGAGGGGTTTTGACACTGGGAGTGTGCCCTCTGCCATTAAGAGTAAAATGGGAAAGGAATGAACAATGAACCACAGAATGCAGAAGCAAGTCGCAAAATTGCAGGAAGCGTTCACATTCGTTTCTTCTTTTGCTCCCTATTAGGTGTGTTGCCCTGCATTTAATTCATTGCTTCCTGGAGGAGAGGTGTAATTTGGTTGCACCTTGGCAGGTCCTAAAAGGAAGGAATACAAATCACAGGATCATCCCTGGATAGTTGGGGGCATGTAGGAGCTGGTTAAAATAATACGCCAATAGTCTGGTCCTTTTCAGGAAGCAAACCTGGCCAGATTTAAGGTTGCATTTGAACTGGTGGTATACCCAAGCTTACAGTTTTACTTCTCATGAATTTTTTTTTTTAAAAAAAGAAGAACTGATTTGGTAGGTTTCATACTCCAAACATTGCTCTAAATGGGATAGCCTACATCTGTTTAAGTCCAGCATATTCCAAAATGAAATGGGTACAGTTTGGTACTTTTCTTAAAATGTGCAATGTGGCAGTATAAGCTATCTAGAATAAAAGTACAAAATATCGATTAAAAAATTCTAAGTAATCTTAAAGCATTATGGCCTTTTGAGTTGCTCAAAATATGAACTATTTGGACTTAAGTGACTCTGAGTCACAAAGCTTATTAAATAGTCCCTAGTAAAAAAGTAAAAGTCCCTAGTAAACGGAATTCATTTAGCTTATACATTTATAAATGGTTATAAATTGATGGTATTAACTGTGTATTTCCTTTGCTTATTTCTCATTGCTTCCTATGACTTTTTTCAATACATTATTGCTTAATGGCTACCTACCTACCGAATATCAGTTCAACTCTTTTAAACCACAAAACAGTCTGACTGCTTGAGCATACCATCCAAATGAAAGCTATATGCTCAGGGATGGGCAACCTAATGAGTGAGCCTACATAAAATTTCAAGTAGAGCAAACTGAAGAGTAATGTCTAGTTTCTTGTAAAATCTAGCTCCTTATAGCTGAATTCGGCCTATGGTTCCTTTGACGGTGTTTGTGGCAGGCCAGAATGAAGCATTTGAACAGTTTAACTGCTTTGGCAACAGGAAAAGATAGCCCGTTTATTTGGGGAGTGAGGGGTAGAACCAGTGGTGAAATCCAGCTGGATCTATCCGGCTCGTGTGAACCGGTAGCGCCACCGGTGGCAGGCTCTGCCCAGCTGCCCCACCGGCAGCAGGCTCTGCCCAGCCGCCGGGATGTCATTACGTCCTGTTTTTTACCCACTGCACATGCATGCTCCCATTCCCAAACTGGTAGTGAAGGTAAGTGGATTTCACCACTGGGTAGAACCCTAAAATCTGGGTAAAGGTACTATATGTGCAGTACTGTATATATTGGAAGAAATACCCATGCACCCTTACAACTATCAAGCAAGCAACCCATTGGTTTTGCTTGCTTGTTAGTTAAACCAATGGGTTTAAAATAGATTTGGTATCCAATGGCGAGAATGGTTAAGCAATTAATTTCTTGTTGACTTCTGAAAAATATTTATGATGCCCATGAGATGGCACTGTCCATTTAAAAATACAATTGTAAAAATACAATTATTGACTACCTTTGTTCTTAGTGGGAAAGCTGGTTTGAATGATACCACCTGGATCTCATCTATGGAATTTTACATATTAAAGAACAAAAACACCTGTTTGGCTCTTTTGCTGTTTAGATATTGTTTTTTGAAACTTTTTCTTTCTTTCAGATAAATCTCCCAAAGGAGGGATTTTTCTTTATTTCATACACTTCCAGGTCCTTTTACAGGAAGACAATTGTGCTGACATTGATTAATTTCTTTTCTTAGGTCAATACCCTACACAGCCTTCCTATCCAGTTCAATCTCCTGGTAATCCGTCTGTGTTCCCACAGACCATACCACTTCCTCAGGCTCCACCTTATTCTGATGCCCCTCCTGCCTACTCAGAAGTATGTACTCCAATCACTTTCTGTTGTAAGAAATAAGATAAGACTTTCTGGATCAGATCAAAAACATCTTTTCACTTACTAAAATAACACCTGTGATTGATAATTGATGAACCAGATAGATTACTACTATACCAGCTGATTTAGTGACGAAAATTTTCTCTAGAAGGTTTCCAATTATTTTGGAGGTAGTTTTGCCAAATGTTTACATTGTTTGAGTTGTGATTTCATCATATGCAAATTATAGATCTGCCTGAGCACTTCATTATAAGCCAGAGTCAGCATGATGATCAAGATACCCATTGATGCCAAAAGCAGAAGTATGTAACTTCAGCTTTAGTTGAATGTAAATGGAAAGAACATTTTATACTGAACCTCTTTCCACTTTTCAAACTGCAGCATCTGGCACTTAAGACTAAGTGTGGCCTTTGCTTCAGATACTCTTTTAAGTCGAAAGTTTTACAAGGCAAAGGACAAATGAGAGAAAGTTATCAAATTTGTATGTCCTATTGTGAACTTCCCAGAAACATCTAACCAGCTGGTCTACATTTATTTATTTATGGAAGCTTATTTCCATTATCAGTGGCAAAACATCTTCCTAAGTAGAACCAGAACTTTGAGAACAAAAATTTCTGAGTATATAGCAACAAGGAATGCTTTATGTGTGCTTTCTTCCTCAGCTGTACCGCCCAAGTTTTGTACATCCTGGAGCTGCCACTGTACCTACCATGTCCGCAGCTTATCCTGGTGCTTCACTGTACCTTCCTATGGCTCAATCTGTAGCTATGGGGCCAATGGGCTCTTCAGTTCCAGTGGCTTTTTATCCTGTTGGCCCTGTCTATCCTCCTGGATCTGCTGTACTCGTGGAAGGTGGCTTTGATGCTGGAGCAAGGTTTGCAACTAATGCTCCTGGCAATATCCCTGTAAGTAGGCACAGAATATTGTATTTGCTATCTGTGATAGAGAATTATGAAAGTAGTTCCCCTCCCTGCCTTTCATGGTAATAATGATATATTACCATCTATGTGCAATTACCAAGATGCAAATGAAATCATCCCCCCCTCCACCCCATATTTCACAATTGTAAATGCAAAGTACCTGCAAGGATTTTAAGGATTTTCAGCCTCAGGTATTAATGTGATGTAAACTATGGGATAAGGCAGGGAAAAGGCCCGCAGTGTCACTTATGCTTTTATCTCCGTAGACATTAGTGAGAATGATAATAACATAAATAAATTTCCTTGAGCTCAAGGTGACACTGGAGCTTTTCTAAGGATGCTGTGATCTTCTTGTAGTGATTTCATCTTTATTGAGGAATTACCCTTCTGAAAGGATAGTCTGCTTGATTTGCAAACCTAACTCATTTACAGAATTGTCAGGAGGGCAGATTAAAAAAATCCTAGTCTGCTATAGTTTAGTCACCCAACCATACAGTTTGTGAGGGGAAAAATCTAGTTAGTGTAACTCGTGCATCCTGGAAGCCATGCAAGAAGCTTGCTAAGACCGATTTTTGCAGCCCAGCCTGGCAGCCTCTGTCGAGTCTGTGGTCTGCACTTTATTAGCCTTGTCGTACGGCATCCATCTAATATGTTGCTGTTGTTCTCTTTCAGCCTCCTCCTCCTGGCTGTCCTCCCAATGCAGCCCAGCTGGCTGTCATGCAGGGTGCCAATGTGCTAGTGACGCAACGGAAGGGCAACTTCTTCATGGGGGGCTCCGATGGTGGCTACACCATCTGGTGAAGGAAGGGGGGGGGGCTACATTGGTGTAAAGGAACGACATCACATACTGTCAGCACTTCTCACAATGTAACCGCTTTAGTCGTATTAACCTGGAGTTGCAATTTAGACACATGATGATGCGGGGTGTCTTCCTGGTGCCCTGACCCTTCAGGCACTTTTTCTTTAAAAAAAAAAAAAGCAAATTTTAAAATACAAAACCATGCAATGGTAGGAGTGCCTCTCTTAAACCTTGGGGGTTAAATTGTGAAATGAATGTGAGCTAAGCTATCCCTCAGATTTCCCTTTAGTTCCACCAGAGAGTGCTTTTCACTGCAGCTCTCTTTCTCTGTGTCTGGCTTTTATTAATCAACTATATATAAAAATGGGGTTGGGGTTGGGGATGAGAAATGGTTGGGGGAGGGAGGAACGGAAGTTGGAAGAAAACTGGCTTCCACGTATCAAACGTACCAAGCTTGCAGATCAGATATACCTGTTGCCAATGACTAGGACTAAAACCCATCTTTCCTTTTCCTTAGAATCAATGGTGCTGGGGAGAAAGATAGTCAGACATAATGTTTTTTGGGGGGGGGCATCTGTGGTAGATGCCTATTGGAAGAGTATGATTGGGGGGGGGCTCAGTTTTCCATTTCAGAACCCCTCGGTTGGTTCCTTCTACTCACCTTTGCTCTCTGTTCCTTTGCTAGGAAAGTATGCAGCTAGAGCGATGTCCCAGGATGTCCTTTTTTATATATTCTTAAGTGATCTTGGACTCCTTTGCACATTAAAAATCTAACTGAAGCCATGTTTTGGTGCCAGAAATACAACATTTCATTAAATGCTTCCTGTATGTTTCAACAAACAAAACAAAAGAGCTTAAAATGAAACCATTTTTTTAAAAAGGGTGTGGGGGAGGGAAGCAACCCAGTGTCGTAATAACAAAAACTCTTTAAGTGGAATGTTATTCAGGCTAGAGAGACAAAAAAAAATGTCTGGTAGATGTCAATCAGTGTGCAAGTTTGCTGGATTGATGGGGTTTTTTTGTTTTTGTTTTTTTAGACGCAAACATTTTAAAAAGTGACTTGGGTACAATGAAGTCTTATTAGGATTAAGAAGAATATTTCAGGGATCCTCAATCTTTTGTTGTTGTTGTTGCTTTTGTTTTTATGAATTAAAAAAATTATCAGATTTGGTGAATATATTTTATCTTAATTTTCTTTGTGTTGTATGTGTCATGGTCATCCATACAGCTGACTGTTAATGGAAGGTTGGGATTCTAGGTCTCTCTGTAAACACTGTGGTGCACTTAACTTGTGGACTTTTTATACTAAAAACAAGTAGAATAAAGGCTATTTTGAAAATTTGAATAAAGTGACAAAGTTGAATTTAGCCTCTTAAATTCCTGTCCATTATAATGCTGCGAGTTTTAAAATTGATTTTGCCTTCGTATCTGTTCCTTTGTTCACTGTGCTGTCAGTGTGAAAAAAATAGAAGTTATATGATATAGGGATGTTATAAATATGGAACACATTTACCGCTCCATAGTAATGTTAAGTGTGTCATTAGGAAGCCAGTTAGTATGCTTTTTGGAAAAAAAAAATTAATACAAGGCCAGTTAAAATCTTCCCCTTCCCTGAAACTGCTATTAGTCCCAGAAAAGAAGTGTCATTAGCAGCCATGCATGCTTTCTTTTCTCAGATGACAGCAGTGTAGAAAGGATTATTTTCTTTGGGACTGAGTCATGGGAGAGAAAGAGTTAAAACTTTTCCTTTCCATATGCCACAGTTCCAATGGAAATCTTCCTCCTGCTTCTGCTGTTAATAAGAATACAGTAAACGAATAGAAGTGTTTAGAACTGCTGTAGTCCTGAATGCACTGATATGGAAGTAAATATATTTCACTTTTTTCCAAGTATTTTAAAAGATAGCAATCTATTCCCCCTCCGCTTCTGTCAAGAGCTGCTAACATATCATATTCTTCCTCTTGCTTTCTCAGCCTATGACAATATTTGCCCTCATGCAATGCATTACCATACAAATTATTTCATTATTATTCCTCTTGATATATTGGAAGTTTAGGTATTTCCGTTTAGACTGTAAAGCACGTGCTTGAAACTATGAATGCGGATGTTTCTTCACAGAACCAAAGGTTTGATATGCACAGACACTACATTGCGGGATTAGAATGAATAAAAAAGCCATCAAAGTACTTGTTAGAAATATTCATAATAAAAAGGTTTAGAAAAAATAACAAGGCAGCTCATTTTTCAAAGCTTTAGAGTTGGTTTGCTTAACTGAAAGCAATATCCATAGAGAGTTTCTCGTGTCATTAGAAGTTCCTAATGCCTCATTTCCATGTGTGGAGGCTTGTAACAGCCAAAAAGCAGTTTTGCATGTTAAATATATTTTTGGTTTGAAATGGGTTTTATTTTTTTGCTTTACAGATAGATAAGATGTGAAAATAGATAGTTGTCATTTGGGTCAATCCTCACCCTGGTGTTTTCTTTCCTATACCAGATACCAGATAGCAAACTATCTGGGGTTAAGAGGTGCCTCTATTGTAAATAATTAGAATTGGACAGAATGATGACCACTCTGCATTGTAAGGGTTGCATCACTGCAATCCATAAGTAACTTGTGTGTTGCCACCGAGGTGTAGAACTCTTTGTTCACTACTCTGTTTAAGCCAGAGTTCCCCAAATATATAAACAAAACTTAATAATACAGCTTTAATTCCTTGAGTAAAAGAATGACAAACCTAAAACTTTTGTTTATTTAAGTTAGGACAGTCTAAAACATGGCAGCAGTCCAGTATCTTCTATATGAAGTACTCTTCTTTTTCACGTTTATAGGGGAAGTCTTCCATTTGGACTGATCCCTCTGGATCTGCTTCAGGTTGTTCATAAGTGTGATAGTTGCCTTTATTCTTGTACAGGTAAATAACGATTATCACAACGACTGAAAGGAGAGTGAGAAAAACCACGGCAATAACAGCTTGAAACAAAATAGAGAAAAGAAACTGTTTAGAGCAGATCGTTTTTGAGCAGATCTTACAGACCAAACAATTGTTAGTCTGAGAACAAGCTTCTATCTTACCTGCTTGTTTCTCTGTAGCACAGACCCCCCCCCCTCCCTTTCCCTTTCCCATTTCATCTATCATTATATTTGTTGCCAGAAAGGTAACATTTGAAAGCAAAAACGTAGAGTTCATTTAGGGGAGCTAATGTTA
This sequence comes from Ptyas mucosa, assembly GCA_012654045.1. NCBI lineage: Eukaryota > Metazoa > Chordata > Lepidosauria > Squamata > Colubridae > Ptyas > Ptyas mucosa. The sequence goes on from WNWU01000036.1 coordinate 8,651,067, forward strand.
ATAGTGGTTAGAACTATAGCAATCTGGGGACCTCTAAGCCTTTTAGGCTGATTGCCTTTCTACCTATGACTCTAAATGGTAGAACAAGATTAAAAGAATTGAAGCAAAACAGTGATGAGCGATGAGTTTATGGAGGGAGGAACCTAGAGCCCATTCCTTACATTTTATTTATAATTAAAAGTAATTGAGGTTTATGCTTAAGAGTGTAAATAAACTTCTACATTAGACCCGCCTTTCTCAAGCTCAGCAACTTTAAGCTATGTGAATTTCAACTCCCAGAATTCCCCATGCTTTAATATATGTATGCAAGATTTTAGACAACATGGGAATCGGATCAAAATCCTGCACATGCGTTGTGATCTACCATTGAGCTCCCCCTGAAGGAGTGGACACACAGCGAATGGATCTCATCAACAATCTTGTTTTTACGTTCTTGCACCAACATCGCCTTTGCCTACTAAGGCAATTTATGGAAAGGCTATATAGTTTCCATAACAATACAAATGCTGAAATTGATTCTGGTCCTCTTTAAGAATTACAGCCCCGGTCGACAAGAGACTTAACTTCCTATCCTTTCATGGGATGATAACGTGGCTCCTTCAGAGGTTATATGGAGAGCAGCAGAACAGGCGTCTAATGTGACCCGTCCCCTGAATGAATGCTCTGCCCAGAGTTGTATGCCTGATCCTCTACAAGCAGGCAGTATAGATAGTACTTTAAATACAATAATACGGCTTGAAAATAGTATTAGTCAAGATTTCAGCACTGGGGTAAAGAAGAGAGGGCTTTTGCATAATAGCTCCCTGGACTAGACGAGCGTTTTTTTCCGGTCTAGAACTGCTTAACCATTTCTTTTGAGTTAAAATAGGCAACCCATACACAAGAGGCAGAAGCCTGCTTTTGAAGAGGGAAGTTGGATGATTTAAGGGGGAAAAAAAGCATAGAGCAAGGATGGAAACGGCCATTGCTCCTGGGATCATTACCTCCAAAACCACTACCAAAAAGGAATGGTATAACACCTTGCATATCAGGAAATAAAATTTGCTAAGTGGGTAGTCTTAGCTAACCTTAAGGGATAAACAAGACCAGCATCACACTCTTGTCCTAGGATGCCCAAAAATGTACACGCTGTGCATGAATGAGTACATGCGTGCATATACAATACTAATAAAGTGCAGCTATTGGCTGGAAAAAAAAATCTGCCCTTGTGTCAAAGATAACGCAGGTCTGATCGGGGATTACCTCCTAATACGTAGGATACACTGGCACTTTTACCACCAGCCATCTATGCTGCTGGCTTTACCATTAGTGCTTTGGGGCTATGTTGGAGTGCACCCCATAGTTCGCTCTGGAAAGATAATGGCTAATACCTCCTATAACAGCCATATTGGCATCCTCTTGGGACGCAGGCGTGTTCATCTTCTTCATGAACGGACTGGTCAGCATCCCTTCATGGAGGAAAAAAGAGGGAGACGTCAATATAGCAGCAGACGGTGCGCTTGATTTGAACCAGGAAGTCCAGATTCAAATTCCTTTTTATCATGAAAATGGAAGAGGGGAAAGATGACCTCGCAACAGGCCCCCCCCCCCCCCCTTTCAGGCTAACCTACTTCCCAGAGCTATACTGACAAGAAGAGCAGGAAGGCGCAATGATTTCCTTGGAGAAGGAATGAGAATACGTACGGTATGCTAATACATATACTACATCTTCCAGAAGTAGGCATGCATGCATCCTGTGCACACACACACACACACACACACACACACACACACACACTTTTTCCTACAGGGAAAAAAGTGTATGGTAAATAAGATGAAATGTTGAGGCATAATATGCAGCAACAATTGCAAAGAGAGAGCTTAAAATGATTAAAGGTAAAGATAAAGGTTCCCCTCACACATATGTGCTAGTCATTCCCGACTCTAGGGAGTGGTGCTCATCTCCGTTTCAAAGCTGAAGAGCCAGCACTGACCGAAGACATCTCCGTGGTCATGTGGCCGGCATGACTAAATGCCAAAGGTGCACAGAACGCTGTTACCTTCCCACCAAAGGTGGTCCCTCTTTTTCTACTTGCATTTTTTACGTGCTTTCGAACTACTAGGTTGGCAGAAGCTGGGACAAGTAACAGGAGCTCACCCCGTTACGTAGCACTAGGGATTCGAACTGCCGACCTTTTGATCGACCGTCCCTCTTTAAAATGATTAGGGACAAGTAATTTTGGTGAAATAACTGGCCAAACTGCGAGAGGAAGAAAAGTGTCATTGAAGCTGCTGGAAGAGTTGCTCAATAAAAGCCTTCAACCTTTGGCTCCAGTTACAAAGCAGAAACAGGTCTGTTCTGTAGTGTTTCAGGGCTTAGGTAATCAGGCTTACTCAGTGAATATCTAATAATGTACAACAGTGGAAGTGCCAGCAGGAACAAATGTTCTGCCAGCAGCTCATTTCTAAAGATTTCTAAGACTTGCCAGCTATTTGGAAGCCATACTCTTTACAAGAATGTATGACATCGAAGGATCTTATCATAAGGGCCTCTGAGCCAAACCGATGTTTTCCAGGCTGCAGATAACAACCTATTCTCTCCAAACTGTGGCCAAGTCCACGGCATCCAACCATACACACACCTCACCCTTTCCCCTACCCCCCTTTCTCCTGCTGCAAAATTGAATTATATTTGTGAAGCATTAATTTATACCCTCTCCACCCTATCAAAATCATCAGTAGGCACAAAGGAAAACATTATGCATGACAGCAACCTATCTAATGTCTGGTTAGCTAAAATTGATGTGTGTAATTATGGCTTTTTGATCTTGTCCCCCGCATTTTCGCCTTTGCAGAAATGAACACCTTTTTTAACAGTACACAATGTTAATTTTACACTATGTATGTACAACATGCTAAGATGACATTTGTTTAACTTTGATTTTGTTTTTTATACTAGAACTTAAATGGTGAAATTTATATCCAATTTAAGCTGTAACCCATAGTTTATAAATCACACTGACCAGTTTTAAAACAATACAAACAAGCAAACAAACCTCATTTTGACTTGAAGTCTGTCTTGGAAGCAGCCTTAGTTTGGCATCATTTGCCCAAGCAGCAATGTAGTTTGGTTTCAGCTTAGCATGTTGGGTGAACCTGTTTAATTGGATCTGTTTATTTGTCGTATAATCAGTAAACAATAGTGATGCCAAAAATGGTTCAGCATGATGTGAAAACCTAGGTTGTTTAAAAAACATTTATTTCCAAATAAATAGGCTGCTCTCTCTGAAGAACCCCGAACTTTTCCTGAGACATTCGAATGATTGCAAACATGCTATGACATTATAGCCAGTTCATCCAGTAATTTGGAGAAAGTTAAATGGAGTCAGAGAAGAAGGAAAAAGGGAAAAAAAGTAGAATGAATAGATGTGTTCCTACACATGCAAAGCTCACAATCTTTATTACATTTCTCTCTCTCTATACACACACACACACACACACAAAATCAGATTACTGAACTGCCCAATTCTCTCAAAGAAAGGACTTTTTATTAGCAAAGAAAAAAATTACACTAGAAATAATAGAAATGATAACTTTTGCCTGCCTTTCAAATAACTTTTGGATGCTGAAGCATACTGTGACATTTATTGCAAATTGTTATAGCTACTCGCCAAAGAAGGAACAGTGGGATGGCTACTATCTTAAGATCGTGTGCTACTTTCAACATGGATGGTGCCAGAACTGAACATAGAATGACATTCTAGTATTGTTCCAGGAATACTATGACAGAGTTCTGAGATTTGTGTGGTTGCAGTGCACAAAGAAATGAAAAACCGATGTGCTGGATAGCTATAGAGTCTTCTGGTAGAATAATATCAGTGACTAGATTCGCTCACTGCAGTAAGTCAATGTTTCTCAACCTTAACACATATGGATTTCAACTCCCAGAACTGAATGAATTGAAGTCCAGACATCTTTAAATCGATTAGATTGAGAAGCCCTGCACTAAACCATTATCTGATTTACTTGGTTTCCATTTTGGCATGTTGTTCTAACACCAGTGGTGATTTGCAAACCAACCTTTTTATGAACATAGCCTATTTTGGCTCAGTCAGGAAACCATGATTAAAAATCATGGCTCAGTACAGAGTTATAATCTAATCATGTATATGTGGATCAAGTCTAGTGGGAACAGAGGAAATGCCAACTAAATGGGCTACAGTCAATATAGAGTATGATGAGTCCTCCCTTCTCGTGGCTGTTTCAGCAGCAAAGAAACACTGCTTCCTTATGTTTTCAAAGATGAAAAGAGGAAGGAAATTGACCAAAACCAAGCATTTCTATAAATATTTTTACACATAGAAACATCTACGTTCTTATCATTCAGGCAAGAGGCTGGGCTCACAATTTACACTAAACAATAATGTAGCTTCCTTGAATCTGGGCTTTTAATAGAAGCCACGGTGGTAACAAAATTGTGAATTAAGCCATTGTGCAAACGTTGTGAATTACATACCGGCATCATTTTGTATACTGCAAAATGTCCAAAGAATGTAATTTGTGACGTTTAGGTGCTGATATCCTGATGCAATATTGTTGCCTTCCTCCTGCACGTATGTCCACAAATACATGTATCAAAGTCATACAGCTTGTACGCCATAGGTGGTCTATTATCGTGTCATCTATAATTGATAAATCTGAGGAATACTGCAGAGCCGAGTATACCATTCTCTCTAAATACTTCAGCATTCACTTTTCTGAATTCAGATTCTGAGAATGCCAGAAGCAAACCAGTAAGCCAACATAGCAACACCCACGCAGACAGACAAAATCTGGGACCTTTGGTCCAGACTGCACTGAGAGTGTTTGTGAAGAAAACAGTGGTATGCCTTCCTTGTGGAGCAAAGATTTAGGACTTAAGCAAATTTAGGTGAATTGAAAAAAAAGTTCCGCGTATATTTATAGGATAAATCTTAGCACTCTCTGCCTACGCAACAGCAGCTGTCATTATCGAAAAAGGATTTCCATTCCAAACTTTGGTATTTATTGCTCAGTAGGGTTAATTGGGCTCAAATTCAAAGGCTTGCCATTGGAATTGGGTTTCTTTAGTTATGGGCAGGCAGACTTATGCTTTCTGATTGGGGCCTCTGTTTATTGTAATACGCTAACCTTCTAGTATTTAATCAGTTTTTTTTATCTGCATATCTTCAGAAGTTTTAGGGAATTGAATCCCAACTGAGAAAATCTGTATCTTGCTCTCTTGCGCTCTGCAATATTGATATTAGTAAATCGCATAACTTTATTTGCAGTTCCAAATTTTAAAAAATCAGAGGACTATTTTACTTAACTTGCAAATGATGAAGTCAACTGTTTTGGATTTTCAAGTTATATTTTATCTTATTACTAGCTGAATACCCGTGCTCAGCTACAAAACTATGTGATCGGGCTTGATAAATCGACACTTACAGCTTGAAAATTAATGAAGTTACAATTGGCCTCTCCTCTCCCCTCCTCTCCCTCAGCCTAGCCCCACAGAAGCCTCCCCTATCCTATCCTCTTGTCTCCCTCAGGCTTGCCCCACAGAAGCCTCCCCTATCCTATCCCCTTGTCTCCCTCAGTGATGCTCCACAGAAATCTCCCCTATCCTATCCCCTTGTCTCCCTCAGCCTTGCCCCACAGAAACCTCCCGTATCCTATCCCCTTGTCTCCCTCAGCCTTGCCCCACAGAAGCCTCCCGTATCCTATCCCCTTGTCTCCCTCAGCCTTGCCCCACAGAAGCCTCCCGTATCCTATCCATTTGTCTCCCTCAGGGATGCTTCACAGAAGCCTATCCTGTCCTATCCTGTTTTCTCCAGAGTTATTTTCAGGGTGGGAGGGGGAGTAGAAGGTCTAACTAATTAGCATCTGACCATATTAATAATAATATAAGAAATACTAATGATCTGATGGTCATTTTGAAAAATCCTTTCTTAATGAGCACCTAGAAGCCAAGAGGAACATACGTGCCAAATTTCAAGTTTGTAGGCTTTACGGTTCTGGAGATTTTGTGATTGTGGCATGAATGGTTTGGGTTTTTATATATATAGATAAAAATAGCTCATCACATACAAAATCTACTGGAATGGAACCATGATTTGTAGCTTAGAGTTGTGTATTACAGTATGGTTTATATGCTGTATTCAACAAACCATGTTTAAACTCAACTATGGATTTATGTGGGCCCAACTAGAAGGAAGATGTTTCCTGAGTATGTTCTCCTTTGTTTCTCTACAGTCACCTCCACCTCTTGATTTAACAGTGAAAGAAGATAACTACCTTCTCCCCTACTACCATAATTTGTTATAAAGTGGCTAAATATGTTAGATATTGTACATATACTTTTAAATCCTATCTACGGGTTCTCAACAATAAAATAATCTGAGCCGCTGAAATGAGGGAGCCCGGGAAAAAATAATTTCCCACATCCGTCATTTTGTGAGTAAGCTTATTCTCCATCCTACACCTTATACAGATTAAAACAGCAAGCTTTCCTTTCTCTAAAAATCTTTTTATTTTATCATCCCCTTATTCCTGAGCACACTTACCTGTGGCCGATGACGTTGTTGGAATAGCTGCCATGGCATCACCCTTCTTCGTTAAGTTGTTTTGACTTTTAAAATTGTAAAAAAGATTTGAAGCTGAGGAAACCAAAAGAAAGAAAACCAAAAGATAATGCTGTTATCCAGATAATGCTATGAACAGAAAGTTATCAGTTCATCATTACTGCTGATCACAGTGTACAAGTTGTTATTATAACTTCTTTCTTTCTTTCTTTCTTTCTTTCTTTCTTCCTTCCTTCCTTCCTTCCTTCCTTCCTTCCTTCCTTCCTTCCTTCTTCTTCTTCTTCTTTTCTCCTCCTCCTCCTCCTCTTAAATATCAACTACAGACTGGTAACTTCAGTAACGCTGCTTGCATTTTAAAACAAGCTTACTAAAAAGTACACCCCATGGACTTTATTAGCTCCATCAGGTCAACCCTGCAGTCTTCTTGGCAACATTTTTCTTGCCAGTTCCTTTCTTATGTTGGAGAGAAGCTGACTGTCTCAAAGTCACCCAGCTGGCTTTCATGCCTAAGGCAGGACTAGAACTGTTAAGTAATAGCAACTGAATTTCTAAACAGGCTTACTAAGGAGCACACCCCAAGGAGCTTACTACTCATTAAAATTTTAAACAATTATTAGCCATGCAGTTTTTTTCTGTGACTTTGACAGGTCACAGAAAAAAAGGGAAGGAGGAGAGTACCGGTTAAAAGCATGCACCAGCACTTCTGAATAGGGACTATAAGCAAATAAACAGTCTGTGAAGTTCTTTTAAAACTGGCAAGTTATCAGAGCAACCAGAAGTAATCACGTCTCTGACTGCTGCATCTTGCTCTGACTGAGGCTTTTAAATTATTTTCAGAAGTAGTCTGGCATGTAATACATTTAGAGCAGGGATAATAGAACAAAGAACCTAAGGGGCTGATTATCATAAAGAGTTAATAAAGAATGGAAGAAGGAGTATTTCTAAAACAAAAATGAAAATCAAATGTATCAACATGTACAGACTCACAGATCACGAAGAAGAATTCCGTGAGAAATGAGTAGCATAAAAAGAAATAGAAATGGGATCAGGTGAGAGAACTGCGCAGTAGAAAAATGAAGAGACAGGACAGTTCTGAGATAAGACCAGGAACACCACAGCAAGAAGTCATTAGTTTAGGTAAAGGCTGAAAGGTGAAAGTTAAGAGATGAAGATCAGGATAGATGGCAAAAAGCAGTTGACTCATAGAATGATAAGGAGGACTACAGAAAAAAATCCAGCATCTGTTCCAAGAATTCTGCAATAGGAGGAAACAAGGGCCACATCTATTTCGAGACTTAACATTCGGAGTGGGTCACTGGGTTAGGTCACCCATATATTCAACAGGGAAAAGGGAACTAACTACAAGTGAGGATGTCATCCTTTCAAAGGTAAGTGCTTTTTTCAGGTACAGTAAAAAGGTAAAGGTGAAGGTTTCCCCTGCCAGTTGTCTCCGACTTTAGGGGGCAGCGCTCATCTCTGTTTCCTAGCCGAGAAAGCCACCATTGTCGAAGATGTTTCCGTGGTCATGTGGCCAGCATGACTATACGCTGAAAGACAGGGAACACTGTTACCTTTTCACTGATCTCCATTTATCTACTTGCATTTGCATGCTTTCGAATGGCTAGGTTAGCAGGAGCTGGAGCAGGAAAGGAAACTCACTCTATCATGCAGTACTTGGTCTCAAACTGCCACCCTTCTGGTTGACAAGCCCCACGGCTTAACCGCTCGGCCAGTGGCCCTATTTTCTTGGAAAAAAATAAAGAACCAACCCCCAAAAGGACTCACTGAATATTTAGAGGGTGAGGAAACCTCCGTTCTGGAGACAGCTAACACAGTAGTGGGTTTTAATTTCGGCCACTACTGGTTTCTCGTGGGCATACTCAGAGACGTCCGGGTGGGTGGGCGGAGCCTCCTGCCATCGCCACCGCTACCGGTTTGCCCGATCCGGGGTGAACCGGTAGCAACCCACCACTGAGCTAACAAAAAGGATCTAAGAACACGTGGATTGACTTTGACTGGGTTATTCTCAGACATTGAACTGGGTTACACATTTAGCCCACCATTTGAGCTCATGCCCAACCTATACAATAAACTTCATGGGTTAGATTGGCTTTACAGGTTGTGCAAATGCAACCACTGCCCTAGTTAAACATTCTATGCGAACCCAGCCTATAATAAATAACCCAGGGAGGACAGAAGCATGTAAGACACTGCCTAGTCCCTAACCCTATCTGTAGGCCTCTGCAGGGCTATTTTGGTTCAATGGTGGCAGGCTCCAGTTTGGTGGGAAGTGGGGGCAGAGAACAGCAGGAGGGACCATAGGAGGAAGAAGCCTCACTTACCTCCTGGTCTTGTTTCCTCTTGTCCCCAAAAACTCAGAACTGCAGAGGGACCCTGTCAAGCCCCACCCAAGGCCTAGATTAGCCAGACAAATGTACACCAGAAGCCACACCTTCTGGTCCGGGCCTAGGAGAGAGGAGGGCAGGAAGTTAGGAACAGGAAGATTGGAGAAATTGATCATCAGGCAGCGGCTGCAAAGCCGTAAGAAGCAAACTGTGCTTGGTGTGTCATGAAAATAGCAAGACCACAATACTTCATTGGAAATACTGTTCTCGTAATACATCACAGGAAAGCTTGAAAGGGGAACTAGTTTGAAATGGCGTCCTTTCAAAAGAAATTGACTGTGAAATGGAATCTGGAACGGCAAGATTAGCTTCCCTCCATTAATCATTTCTCCACGTTAATTATTATTTCCATATTTCAGATGTTTGAAAGGCACCCCCAAATGTGAGTCTTAAAACTCATTACTTTTTAAAATGATATATTAGAGAGGGTGAGGCACATGAGACATACTCCTTCCTTTTGGACATTTTATCCAGTACTAATAACCACAATGAACCCAGAATAGTTTGTGATGCTACCGTCTTAATGGTCATTTTGGCATGGAAGACCATTTTTGTTTTCTCAGATATTTTAAGTGCAGTTTAAACAACGCTGTGCTGTAAGAAATAAATAGCCATATGCCTTCTAATACTTCATTTAAAAATTACTTAATATAATTACTTAAAATGCTTCATTTTGTTTACATTTTAGTTGTTTTATTCATTTTGTGAAGCACCATGAGAATTCGATCAAGGGATGATTTAAATATACTAATATGGTAGTAAATTAATATAACATCAGCAAGTTATTTTGATGAGAAGAAAGGTTCAAAAGAATATATGAAGACATTCTCAGAATTTCTGTAGTGCCAAGAGACAAAATCATATCCATAAACTGTAAAAATGCATGCCAGTTTAATTATGCCATTGCTGATTGTAGCTAAAGAAAGTCACAAATGATCTTTTTATCTTCCTGAAGAAGGCAGCCACTGGTTCTGTGGCTTGGATCAGGATTTAAAGCTGCTCCCTTGTTTGCTATTAACACCACTGCGCCGTTTACACTCCAAACTGGTAAGATTTGTCATCCCTTTTTATCTAGAAAATGACATCTTCATCACTTCTGAGATCGTGTCTTATGAAGTGAATGACATAGAGAGATGGTAGACATAAAATCTTGAGAAATAAACAATGCATTAAACTTCAGTGAAAAATTAAATCTAAAAGAATCTTAAAATGGACTGATGGATTAAGTATTAAGGAAAGAAAACCAAAACAAATTAGTCTATAATATTTTGCAAGTTATATATAAGGCATATAATCAAGTTGTTTCATGTTGTGCAGAGAAAATTGATTTTTAGGTACAGAAATCTCATTCATAGGAAAAATGTCCTTCCTAATTTTAGAACCAATGCCACCCTTTCACCCTCACATTATGATCACAAAATGATGGCTAATCCCAAATTTTGAGTGCAAGGATCTCTTGGCATTCTTTTAACAGCAATGGTGAATGAAAGGAAATGAGCTGCTCTTGGATTGACAGCTGATGCCATCATGTTATCTGAATTTACCAGTGCATATTATGCTCATTCAGTCTTCAGGCCCTTCCTTCCAAAATCAGGACATTACTAGTTGCTTTTTAAATGCATGATTGATGCATGATGTACTTAAGTTATACTATCGCAAATAAAATCCCCATTACCTAGTAAGAAATTACACTCTGGTCTGAAAAAAACCACAGTGCAAATTTAAAATGGTTATTCATTTTTGATTATATATTAATTTCTCTTTATTCTTATCCTAATATTTGACCAGTGATGCCCTTAGTACTCCTCAAAACAATTCTCATTGGTGTAGTTTTAAGATGTAGAATCATGCAACTGGACAACATGCAAATGCATAAAAATAATATGTTTTGAAAAGCAGGCTAATGTGCGGTTGTTATTGAAGTAGAATGCTGGGCTACAGATCATCTGGATGAGTTGTTGGGTGATGCCAATAAAATGGATACTGAATAAAGAACAAAATGCAAAATGTAAATGTGTGGGGATGGTGAAAGTAGGGGTAGTTTTAGAGACAGAAAAATATGAAAAGTCAGAGTCAATTATTATTGTAAGTAAATATTGTTATATTTCTTATAATTTTTGGCGTACTATTTCTTTCTTCTTTTCTGCATAATGATGCTTACCCCAAAAAGTAATAGCATGATGGGTATGTATATTTATACGCATTTAATTTGGATATATAGCTTGAGGAACAAATGTGTTCTCTGTGTGACATCAAGTCACTCCTATGTAGAGTTGCCCGTCTTTTGAGGAATTAGAGACACTTTTGTACAGTCCTATTGGATTTCAGGCTGTCTAGAAAAAATATAAGCCACATATTTGATCAATGAAGAACAATATGTCAGCTGCCATTCTCTTTGGGCTGCTGGATTACAGACATCTGGAGTCACGAGTCCTCTGCTCTGCTACTCAAAGGTTGGTGCTGCTAAGTGTTCTTACCACAGTTCTGTATTAATAATAGAAAAACCTGGAAGACACATTATGTTTAGAAACAGTCATCCTCCCACGCTATCCATTTTTGTGATTGAGATTGTGAAATTATAGTCTCATCTAGAAGCAGAGCAATCTACCACTCCCAAAGGTAGGAGGAGGATCTGCTACTCAAGACTAGTTGAGACTTTACTGCCCATAAATGTTGCCAATGCTATCATTGTCCCCTCCTGTTAAGCTTCTGGACCAGTCACTTTCTTAATATCATTCTTGGGATATCCTGCATAGGCAATTGGTAAGAAAACAACAGAGAGACATTTTGATATAATGGTTAAGGCACCAGGCTGGAAACCAGGAGGTAATGAATTCTAATCCTACTTTGGGCACCAGTCTCTCCCAGCTCTAGGAAAAAGCAAGTCATTTCTGAGATCTTGCCAAGAAAACTGAAGAGACTTATCCAGGTAGTTGCCGGGAGTCAACACTGACTGGAAGGCACACACATACATACATATCCAAAAACCTAGGCAATCTGGAGAGCTTTATATCTTAGAGACAACAAGCATGCTGCTCCATTTGTAAATTAAGATGCAAGGGATGGTCACTTGGCCTCAATTTAATGCCACATCTCAATTTAATGCCAGTCTATCTCTTGAAACAGTTCCTTCTTTCACTAAATTTTGAATTAACCCTGCTTTGTTCTCCATACACTAGATTAACATGAGGTGTCTAATGTTAGCTGGAAATTCTAACTGACCCACCAAGCAGCTTCCCAAATGCCAACAGGAAAAGAAAATAAGAACAGACAGCATCTCTTTGTGCCAACAGTACTGTTTACCCATTTGGATTTGTCTGTTTCAAAGTACTACATATGGTCTACGGACTTAATTCTCTCTGAGCTCCTTCCAGACAAATGGCTCCTACCATGACCTCATCTCACAACTAATGTATTCCATCTTTTGTTCTTTCACACATTGTGTGTCTGAGAGGGTGTATTGAGAGGGGAAAAAAGGTAGAAGAAGCAGTGTGGAAATATGGAACATTACACATGGAAGATGGTCACTTTTTGTGTGTAATTTCATCATCTGAGTAGAGCCATTGTAGAATAAAAGCCTCCTCTGAAGCATCATAGGTTAACAAAAGAATAATCTTCATCCATATAAACACTTTAGTCATTACTTATAAGATTTATATTTTACCTTTTATTCAGAAGTTCCAAGTTGCATGCAAAGTACTCCCATATTTTAAGACCTTTAGGTCACTGTCAAGGTATGTGGTAATGCTGGTTAGGAGAAAAAACAATATAGAGTTTTCTGAATTATGGGAATCCCTTTGTGTGGTTTTGTTTTTATAACTTTGGTCCAAGTTCTTCAAGAAAGTTTTATAAAACAAATTTTTAAAAGCTGGCCTTTCCCTCGTATGTATCTCTTTCAAAACTTCAAGCCTGGTTTGAATTATTGAATTTCAATGATAAGGATGAGGATGATTTTGTTATTTGCTTGCTTCCAAATGTTGTTTTTGAACTACTGGATGAACCCAGATTGTACATAGACAAATAACACAATTCTCTAAGAAAAATTTAAGCAGCATTATTTGACTCGTTCAGTAAATTGTTGATATATGCAAACCATGTGTATTTATATGAATGTTTTCATTTTATTTTTTTTTACAATTCTGCTTGCTTTAGCACGGTTTTGGAAAAGAAACCAAACTAATCAAATATACCAAACTATTAGCCAAGGAAAGCAAGCATTATATACAGTGTAGAAATTGCTTATCTATTGCTTTCTAGCCAGATGTGCAAAGTGGTAGCATATAGACACAAACTTCAGAGGATAATTAGAACTGCAGAAAAAAACAGTTACTACCAACCTGCCTTCCATTGAGGACCTGTATACTGCCCGAATCAAAAAGAGGGCTGTGAAAATATTTACAGACCCCTCGCATTCTGGACATAAACTGTTTCAACTCTTACCCTCAAAATGATGCTATAGAGCACTGCACACCAGAACAACTAGACACAAGAACAGTTTTTTCCCCGAATGCCATCACTCTGCTAAACAAATAATTCCCTTAACACTGTCAAACTAGTTATTAAGTCTGCATTACTATTAATCTTCTCATAGTTCCTATCACCCATCTCCTCCCATTTATGACTGTATGACTGTAACCTTGTTGCTGGTATCCTTACGATTTATATTGACTGTTTCCTAATATGATTTGATTGCTTATTTGTTCCCTATGACTATCATTAAGTGTTGTACCTTATGATTCTTGACAAATGTATCTTTTCTTTTATGTACACTGAAAGCGTATGCACCAAGACAAATTCCTTGTGTGTCCAATCACACTTGGCCAATAAAGAATTCTATTCTATTCTATATTTCAGTTAAACATCTTATCAAGGGGCCTGTTGTGTAGATAAGCAGATTTACTCATTGGCTTCTTGTTAATTTTGTGATTAGAACTAGGAACATTGCACCCTTTACCACTGTGTATTATGGCTGCATCAATTAATTACAACTAACTAATAAGTTGATTGTGTGTCTCCTTTCCTCTCCAAAGTGTTTCTCTCTTTATTCCTCTTCCTTTGTTTCCAATTGTTCTTTCAAAAAGTAGTTTTTCAAGAAAGGGATTTTTTTTTAAAAAAATGTTGGTGCGGATAGGAAGACAATGCTGCAATTGCATCTTAGAAAATTGTACATAAATAGTACTGTATGGCTGCTAGTAAGAAGGAATGTAGGGATTCAGTTTTGCAGATACAATGCTATAAGCTTGAGAAGAAAAATACAAGTTTTTCCTGCATCCATGATATCATATGCTTGCATAATTGAGCAGCACTCTTTTATCACTCAACCGAAGGGATTGATCTAAAATGTAAATTAAGTGAGCTGCATATTAAAAGTATCCTCACACACCTACTGGTAGATTGCTTTTAAGCAAAAGTGAAATCAGTTCCATAGAATGAAACATTCTGAGTGATTCTTCCAAACTTCCGACTTCCTACTAATATTTCTCATTAATTCATGAAATAAGAATGATCCTCATTGATGGATGCCAGATTTCGAACGTATGCAATTATAAATATTGAATTTGATAGCAAAGAACTCAATCCCTTGATTTGTTTTTCTATTCCCCTATCGCTACCCCACCATATCAAAAAGCAATTAGAACAAAAGAAAAAAGAAAAAAGTTTTGCATCAAAGTCCTCACTTAATATTTTATCTCTACAGGTTTCAAAGCTTTTTCTTTACCCTCTTTTCATCAAAAGTATATGCCAACATTCAAGAAAGTTAAGTGGCTGGTCCTTATGGGAATCTCAGGGGGGAAAAAGATACCTGCAGACAAGAAAAAGATTGGGGAAACTGGATAACCAGCACACTACGAAATTAGTGGTGCATGTATTTTTTATTCCTGTTAGTGTGCCTGGAGAGTGTGCTCGGGAGCAGCACTAGCTCTGTTTATGTGTAAACATATAGTTCAGAGCATTTACACGATCCCAGATGTAGAAATAATTTTATTTTCTATTTTATTTTCAATTAATCCTGGGGTTAAATTGGTTCCCTAACCAGTTCTTACCTGATTGGAGCAATCCTGGTTGATGGGAAAATAATATTGGCTTGACAAATTTGTTGAATTTCTTCCCCGGCTCCACTAGCATGGATATTTCTTCTCTACTTTCTTCCTGTAGCTGCTTCCTAGCCTTCTAGTGAATAGGCTAAGGCGTTCCCCTGCCCATCTCACCTTTCCAGTTTCACTACGTTGATAATAAACAGCCGAGTCATCAGAATGCTTATTCCTTAACTCTTTGTAATGCCGACGAGAGTGTCAAGGCCCATAATGTTCTTGTGTCACTTACTAATAAGGCAGGACAGTTTGGCTGAGCAGGAGGCACTTTATTCAAAGCTGCTGAGGTTGCCAAAATTAAAGATTGGGGTGGAGGATGGAAGATTCCTGCAAGCCAGTATAACTTATGTAGCCCCAAACCACCCTTTTTTCTGAAGTTATGTGATCTGCAGAACATACAAAGTAGTGAGCTGCTAATGTTTTGGGGACCATTCAGCAGCTCTGCACAAAAAAAATGCTTCTGAATGTACTATAGATGAGATCAATCTCCCCCAAATTAGCTTCTCCTCAAGTCAGCAAGCAATTACGCCTCCAAAGATATAATAGAACACCTCGTTGAAGGAATCAGATGCACGTGTTTGAATTTTTTTTTTTTTAATTTGATTTATATGCCGCCCTTCTCCGGAGACTCAGGGCGGCTTACAATGTGCTAAGCAATAGCCTTCATACTTTTGTATATTTATACAAAGTCAGTTTATTGCCCCCACAAACTGGGTCCTCAATTTACCCACCTTAGAAAGGATGGAAGGCTGAGTCAACCTTGAGCCTTGTTGAGATTCAAACCTGCAATAATTGCAGGCAGCTGGTGTTAATAACAGGGTGCTTTAGACCACTGTACTATCCAAGGCTCTATATTTGAAATGCAGGCATATTTTATTATGCATTAGGCAGAAAAGAATTATGTTTTTATTGACTACTATAGGTACAGATATATTTACAATACCTCTCAAAAGCTATCCAAGTGATCAAGCTGGAGGAGATAGTTTGATCAATGATTACCATCCATGATCATAATAAAATGCTTCAAGCAAGCAACAGATGACAGCTGTAATCCTAATGCCTCATTTGTAGTCCAAATGTCCAAATCTGGTCCAAAACCAGATATTTCTAGTTAAAACAATGGTCTAAAACAGTAGTCCCCAACCCCCGGTCCGTGGACTGGCACCAGGCCATGGCATGCCAAAAAATAGCCTGCACAAACAAGCAAAGTCCCATCTGTGGACTGCAGGCAGCACATGAAACCACAGCCCCTCTCATCCACAGACCCAGTCCCTGGTGCCCAAAAGGTTGGGGACCACTGGTCTAAAATAAGAGAAAACAGGATACAATGTGCCTGACAACATGACAAAATGGATGATCTTAGAAAAAACAGGGAAGAGTTCAGAAGCAGCTGAGCATGGAAGGCAGTTCCACGATTCAAAAGGATTTTATAAATATCCTCTAATATATTCCGTAATGCCAGCTTCTGATTAGTGATTCATATATACAAAAAAAAAAAGCAGTAAGATTTTTCCATAACAAACTGCTTGAAACACAAACAGATAAATGGCATAATTAAATGGTTCCCCATACATGGGAGAAAAGTCCCATTACACGTTGGGGAAGGAGGTTCCCCCCCCCTATATACAGTATATATTTTCTCTGTGCAATATGTTTTATACATGAACTTTAATGTGTGATTTCCCTATCCAAAGTGATAATCTCATCATGTAAAGTTTCCTTAAGTTTCTCCTCCCTCTCATCCTTACAGAATAGAAGTTAATCGTCTTTCTTACTATTCCCATTCTCCGAATAATCATTTAACTTGTTGTAGAAAAGCATGATTGAACTGCAATTATTAATTGTACTATATTCTAGTAGATGAATGCAACGAAATTGCAACTAGCTTCAATAGAGGACTTCTCTGAAGAGTCCAGTGTGGGTAAATGGTCCAGAAATCCCAACTGTAAGCTAATAGGCCTCTTTATGGTGATGTGCCATTTTAGAAAAGTACCTCTGAGGCAGAGGCCTCAGAAGGACAAATTTCTTTCAAAGATTGCCAGTTCCTGACTTAAAATACCGTAGATGGAACGCATATTACTCAAAGGTTCATATATCTTAAATATTGGCACCTGCATGATATTATACTGATGTGAGGCAGTTGGCCTGGAGGGAAAAAAATGGTTTAATAATGATAGAAAACTAGATTTTGGAAAATGAGGCTTTCTCTTTCTTCCTTCATTCTGTTGCTTTTGAGCTTATTTCAGAGGGACCGATCTGATGAGGACCTGGGGGAAAATGCCTTTCTGTAGCATATCTTGGTTTTCCTTCCAGTCACTTTCTTTTACTCCCATCCAAAATCCTTTTTCCTAGAAAAGTAAACAAGTAAACAAACTTCAGTCAGAGCTTTTTCACAAGCATACTCCTGTTCGTTATAATTTAGAAATTTGGAAAAGTGACTTGAATCCTTATGCCTAGAAAATAAGCCTTCAAAGATGCTAAAAGTAGGGCATTACGAGTGATAGTCATCATTATGCTAACAGTGCAATGTTTATAAGGGTTGATTAGTCCCTGCAGTTTTCGAAGCAACATTTGAAAGTAGCTTGTCCTTGTCTCCTTCCAAGGGCTGAGAGAGAGGGACTGGCCTAAAATCACTTGGCAGTCTTTGTATCTTTGGTGGGAGTATAATTCACGGTCTCCCAGTTTCTAGCCTGGTGCTACACACACACACACACACACACACACACACACACACACACACACAAACACATAATATAGGTAGTCCTCAACTTACGACTACAATTGAGCCCAAGGTTTATATTGCTAAGTGAGAAATGGGTTAAGTGAGTTTTGCCCCATTGTACGACTTTTCTTGCCACATTTGCTAAGTCAATCACTGCAGTTGTTCAATTAGTAACATGGTTGTTAAGTGAATCTGGTTTCTCCATTGACGTGGCTTCTCAGAAGGTTGCAAAAGGTGATCACATGTCCCCGGGGACACTGCAAACTGTCATAACATCTGAGTCAGTTGTCAAGCATCCGAATGTAAAGCACATGATCATGGGGATGCTGCAACAGTCAGAAGCAGGGGTGAAATTCAGCAAGTTCTTGCAGGTTCGGGAGAACCGGTAGCAGAAATTTTGAGTAGTTTGGAGAACCGGCAAATACCACCTCTGGCTGGCCCCAGAGTGGGATGGGAATGGAGATTTTGCAGTATCCTTCCCTTGAGTGGGGTGGGAATGGAGATTTTGCAGTATCCTTCCCCTGCCATGCCCACCAAGCCACGTCCACCAAGCCACACCACACCACGCCCACCAAGCCACACCCACAGAACCGGTACTAAAAACAAATTGGACTTCACCACTGCTCAGAAGTGTGAAAAATGGTCCTAAGTCACTTTTTTCAGTGCTGTTGTAACTTTGAACGGTCACTAAGCGAACTGTTGTAAGTCGAGGACTACCTGTAGCTACTTTTATAAGAAAAAGCCTGCTCGGTGTTGCTTCTGCTAAAGGGAGAGTTAATGATTAATGGAGGTCATATCAGACACAAACATACAAAGAGGAAGAAGTAAATAGATCTGAAACCTAATGGCAACAGGAGTAGCAGCTCTGAACTCTCTCTAAACAGCATGGCATTTTCACAAGAACATTTGCAGAACAGATGACTCCAAATTACACCTTATTTTTTTTTTTTTGTCAAACAGAGGTCCTGCTTTGCAAGGAGGAGAAGGCCCAAGGTTCAAGACTTGAAGAAGGCAAGGTATACATCACACCATACTATGCCGAGTCCAACAGTGGACCAAGAAGTCAACTCCCGAAAGTGCTCTTCCTTTAATCTCTCTTCTGCAGTTTAGAATAGAGGCTGCCCCTCCTGAACTGTTCTAGCTCAGGGGTTTCAGACTCAAAATTACCATGAGTGTGCATGAGGACTAGTTAATTAGCCCAAGGGCCATGACTCTGAAACTTTTTTTTTTAACCTTAATATAAAAGTCCCTGATGAGTTACTGGCAGATGGTATTACTATTAAACACATACATATTAAATACTTTTTATTTTTACCAAGACTGTTATTTTATAGCTGGCCCCAGTTTTTTATTTTGCTTTTGTTACTGGGTTGATACACACTGTATTTTTTCAATATCATATTTTCCAGTAGGATATTATTATGTCATCCTACATATTTTTCAATATGTTGGGCGATATAATCTAGGAATTGGTCCTTCCAAGGACTGCCCAAATCCTGGTTTTCTTTTCCTTCTCTCTTGTTGCTGAGCAGAGAGACCTGGCTTTACTTTGCTGTTTCCCTCATTGACTTTCCCTTCTCTTTTCTCTATATTGGACAGAGACTTTCTTTCTTAAGCAGGAAAATCTAGCTTGTGTACATGCTCCTCCCTGTTCCTTGCTAGGCAGAGAGACCCTCATACAGGGCGAACAGATTTGATATTCCTCTCCAACTCTACTGCTTTCCTTCTCTCTGGCAGCCCAGCTATGTGAATCATCTTTCTGGACCAAGAGTTGCCTCCCTGTTGCCACTGCTCAGGAGCTCAGGCATCACCTCAGAAGTAACGCTTGCCACAAAATCTATCAGCAGGTGGTATCAGCCCAATCAGGTAGATGAAGAAACCAGTGCCCTATAGGTCAGGACCAGGGATGGGTTGCTGAGTGTTTACAGGGGTTCAGGAGAACCTCTAGCTAAGATTCTGTGCAGTTTGGAGAACCCCCAAATCCCACTCCTGGCTGGCCCCGCCCACCCCACCCCGCCCCACCCAGGTGTCCCCACACGGCCCGCTTTGGATGCAAGTAAGTGCAGGGCGTGCACGGAGGCTTGGGGAAGGCAAAAAACAGGCCTACCAGAAGTTTGGGAAGGCAGGAAATGGGCCCATTTCTGATCTGCAGAGGGCCTCTGGAGCCTGGGGAGGCTGTTTTCGCCCTCCTGGAGGCTCAAGGAAAGCCTCTGGAGCCCGGGGAGGGCAAAAGCCCTCCCCTCCGCCGTGGTGCAGGAGGCCGACTAGGCCACACCCACCATGGCCACGCCCACCCAGCAACCAGGCAGAGAACCCCTTGCTAAAATTTTTGAAGCCCACCCCTAGTCAGGACTATTTTTATTGTAACAGCTATAGAAATAGAGTCTTGCAAGTCTAGTTGTGTATCTCCTTCTGAGATGTTCTTCTCAAGTTATTGTTTTGACCTGGGCTCAAGCCCCTCTTATCTGACTGTTGTCTTCTGACTCTTATCTGACTCTTTCTCCTGTCCTTTGAGGTCATCATTTTGCCCTCTACAGGTGAGAATTCCCAGAGAATAAAGCTGCTTTGTATCTGAAGCCTATGGGCATCACCTGTCCCTGAGTACCTAGAAAGCATTGTTGTAAGCTGCAGAAAATTTCTTGGAGGGTTGCATGTGACCCAAGGACCATGAATTTCAAGTCATCATTCATTGCTTTCAAGAACTATGGAGTCAAGGCTGCCAGCCTTTAATTAAAAGGAAAAAAGAAACCTTCTGGACTCAAGAAGGTGTAGCTACTGGATTAGGCAGGAAGCTGTCAGTATCTGTTAGATAGAAGTTATATCCAGGCAGAATGTGATAAATCAGTGGGCATAGTAGATTATGATACAACTTGAGCAGAACCTGGTGGAAGAGCTGATAATACGTTTACTATCTTTATAGACCATAATGGTGTTTACTATTTAGAATTTAGTTTCACCAGCCTGGCAGAAAAAAATATAGTTATAAATGTTATGTTAGGTCTGCAAGATCCTACATCCGAATCTTCATTTGGCCTGGAAGGTCACTGAATATTTTTGAGCCAGGCACTAATTTTCATCATACCCAACCTCATAAGGACTGGGAAGGAGTGGGAAACATTACAGCAGATAAATATCATAAATGTGTCTATCAATCCCATGTAGGAGGGATTTGGCCATGCTAGCTGGATCTTCTGGGAGTTGTAGTTCAATATGACATGGGAGAACTAAGGGACGCCCACCTCTAAATCATAGCTTCCTTTGCCCAATGAATTTCAAATTCTCATGCCAAGCAAGTCCTTAGATGTTACCTCCGCTTGAATGTCTGATATCACAAGTATGATATCTCCTTCTCCAAACTGAAGATGATTGTCATCTTCTGAAGCATGAGCTTGAGTTGCTTGAGCCTGGAACACAAAATGTGAAAATAATAAAAATAGGGCAGCGTAAAAAGGGCATCTCAGCTCTTCATCCATCCATCCATCCCACTTCTGAATTGAATACTACCCTGTTTCCCCGAAAATAAGACATCCCTGATAATAAGCCCAATCGGGCTTTTGAGCACATGTGCTAAAATAAGCTCCCCCTGAAAATAAGTCCTCCTTGAAAATATTTAAACGCATGCACAGCCGGTCCCCGCCATTTCCTCTGGTTAGGGTTAGGGAGACAGAGCTGGAAATCAGGTAAGATGGCAAGAGGAACCCTGTCTTGCCCCATGTGCCCCCAAATAATAAGACCTCCCCAAAAATAAGGCCAAGCGCTTATTTTGGGGTTCAAAAAAATATAAGACAGGGTCTTATTTTTGGGGTTGGGGTTAGGCTGAAAGGCTGAAAAAATAATATTTAAAGTAAAATTTAAAAAGTTAGCAATGGTCTCAGAGGACAAGGCTTGGAATTAACACCCTCCCTTAATTCATATCTGGGTTTTTATGATGCATTAGCTGGGGAAGCCTAAAATCCAGCTCTTTGATTGCTGCATCTTACCTTGAACAGGAACCCCAAGGGTAGCTTGTTCTCATTCTCTTCTTTAGCTTCTGGGAAAAAATTAGCAATGATCTGAAGCAAAAAGACCATATGGTTATTTAATGGACAGGGAAAAAGATATTGCCCAGGTATAAGAAGATCTGGAATCAGATCCCTGATCTTCAGACCCCTGGGGAGTGATGAGGTAGCAGTCTTCTACAATTAAAAGCTTTCAACATTTTACAGATAAAACAAGATTCAGACGACCCAAAGGTGCTTTTTTCACGAGGCAACTGGACTTTCTGGTTTTTCTTTGAAGATGTTTCGCTTCTCATCCAAGAAGCTTCTTCAACCCAGAAAGTCCAGTTGCCTCTTGAAAAAGCACCTTTGGGACAACCATGACCTGGATAACATAGAATTTCCATAGAGAAGATTCAGATGAGGGTCTCCCCTTCTATTAATCCATGTAGCTTGGTTGTTTTTGGCTTCCTATGCTGTATTGTCAGCCTCCCAAGCAGACCAGTCAGGAAACACCACGAGATGAAATAATTCTTCTTTATTGTAGTTACATTAACAGACTCTTGTAAGTCTTGAAGTACAAATCACTTTTAACATTCTGCTCAATTAGGGTGGATCCTTCCTAAGTTTCTTTCTCTGACCGCTAAGCCACCAGTGCGCTCTGTTCTTTTGTCTGATCATTTTCAGCTTCTCTTCGCCTCATACCTCAAGGTCATTCTTACCTAGAGCTAGCCATTATAGATTACCATTATAAACCAGGCCAATAAATTCAACAGATTATAGTTAAAAGCTCTGTCATTATGCAATCCCAGCTTTGTACCTGAAGGAAATGGAAAAGAGAGATGACTATCACTGGGGGCAGGGGATTCCTTTCTTAGGAAACTTCCAAAAAATACCTGTTTAAAGCGGCTTTTTACATTAAATTAGAGATGAGGTGAAAAAAGACTTTAATTATTACAATAGAAGTTTCTCACTAAATAAAAACTCTAATGCCTGTAATGAAACCAAAACCATAGCCCAAACTCTTTAGAATCCCTTTGTTTCAGCCCCTTATGATTCTGGCTGTTTAATTTCTTGTTAGAGTCAGACACTGCAGTGTGTATATTAATTGCGTTGATAATTTAGTCATCAGCAGCATGCAGAAATAGACCTACTCCCTTACAGAGTGAGAATGGCATGAATTAGCTAACTCAGTTCGCTCTGTCTGAGCCATTGATACCTCTCCCAGCTATTGCACTTCCTATGTTGGAAGGCCAACTTTTGCAGTGGGAAACTTAACTTGCATATACAAAGACCCCTTCCGTGGATCCAGTATATGAGAGATGTTGAGATTATCATGATTCCAACAAAATCAAGGGATTCAGTATAATTTCTGATCAGGTAGGTCTCGATTAGTGCAGCTAATGTATCTCATGAAATGCACTGCGCTATTTGAATTCACACAACTCAAAGTCATAGTTCGGTGGAAAACACTGCAGTTGGCATCTTCAAAAACACACTTGCTTTGCATACTTATTTTTCTAATTATTTTTTGGGAAATTGGGTGTTAACTGCTTTTCAGCTATTAGAAATCTATAAATACACATACACACATACATACAGTAAAAGGGTGATTAGAACTTTGATTTTGGAAAGCTACAGACTGAAGACCCAGATGCATTTGAAATAAGAATTTGGGATGATGTAGAATTGTTGGCATTGGGAAATGCTTTGTTTTGAATCCCCTTAAAAAAGAACAGGATGAAACTTGAAAGGGAGACACTAGAAGGAACCAGAAGGGACTAAAGATTTCAATTAAAGGAGAACTCTTGTATTTGACTTATTAATACAGCATGAAATACAGCATGCGCCAACTCAGGAAGCTCAAACTGCCCAAGGAGCTGTTGATAGAGTTCTACAGAGGAATTATTGAGTCTGTCATCTGCACCTCTATAACTGTCTGGTTTAGTTCTGCAACCCAACAAGACAGACACAGACTTCAGAGGATAATTAGAACTGCAGAAAAAAACAATTACTACCAACCTGCCTTTCATTGAGGACCTGTATTCTGCATGAGTCAAAAAGAGGGCTGTGAAAATATTTACAGACCCCTTGCATCCTGGAGATAAACTGTTTCAACTCCTACCCTCAAAACAACGCTATAGAGCACTGCACACCAAAACAACTAGACACAAGAGCAGTTTTTTACTGAACGCCATCACTCTGCTAAACAAATTATTCCCTCAGTACTGTCAAACTATTCACTAAGTCTGCATTACTAATATTTTTAGTCTTCTCATCATTCCTATCACCCATCTCCTCCCACCTATGAGTGCCTGATGTAACTTTGTTGCTTGTATTCTTACGATTTATATTGATATTGTTTCCTAGTATGATTTGATTGCTTATTTGTACCCTATGACTATTAAGTGTTGTACCTATGATTCTTGACGAATGTATCTTGTCTTTTTATGTACACTGAGAGCATATGCACCAAAGACAAATTCCTTGTGTGTCCAATCACACTTGGCCAATAAAGGATTCTATTCTATTCTATTCTATTCTATTCTATTCTATTCTATTCTATTCTATTCTATTCTATTCTATTCTATTCTATTCTATTCTATTCAACAAAATATTTAAACATTGGACATACTGGAGGATATTTTTAAACAATGAATCCAGAAGTTCATTTTAAGAGTATCTAGCTCCATAGATAATGTTTAAAAGATGTTATGAAAGAGGCACAGTTTTACCAGACAAGGTTGTTCTGAAACTGGATTTAAAATGACAGGCTACAATAATGATATGAACAAAGATGTTACACTGGACATACAAAAGAAATACTAGGGTTCAAACTGGATCTTTGGGGGGCATTTTTTCTACTTCTTTCATTAGATATATAGATAATAGATAGATAGATCTAGATTACAGATATATAATTTTTTAAACAAGTGAAAAAATAAATAAAACAAGAAAAAGAAAGAAATAAGAAGAAAACATTATAAGACACTGCCTTCCAACATCCTTGACAGCAGTTATAAATCTACTTACATTTTACCCTTTCTCTCTAAGATTACATTTTAATTTCCTTATTCACATAGTTTTAACCTTTTTAATCATCAAAATTACAAGTTCATTTTTTCCTGTCTTCAGCAAACAGTTAGTATATGAAGTTTCCAGTCACTAATAAATGAGGTTATTGTCCTTTCCCTAATCAGACAAGATAATATTTGCCATCTCTGCTAGTTCTGTCACCTTCACTAACTATTCTTCCATTGTGGATATATTTCAGAGTCTTTCCAGTTTATGTGAACAGTAATCTTGCAGCAGTTAACATATAGAAGAACAATGGTCTATGACTCATTTCTAATTGTCTATCCATTAATCCCAGCAAGAAAAGTTCCAGTTTCAGTTGAATGTTGATTTAAAAAAAATTTTTTTTGTATCACTGTGTGTATCTGAACCCAAAATTTCCTGGGTTTTTATGAGTCCACCAGGCATAATAAAATGATTTTGTATTGCCCACATTTCCAGCATATTCGTTTCTCATGTTCCGACTATAGAAACCTCATTAAGGAAAGAAAGAAAAGCTGCACACTGTTTTTCCGATGGCCAGGAGCCATCTAACTCTTTGTTATTCTCCACTCCTTTCTGTCCATTCATTTATGCTTTGGGTCTGAGCTTCAGCAGCCAAGAGGTCAAATACCAGTCATATGTGGAAGAATGGAAGGCTTTTGAGGTACCACAAGTCCTTTGAAGATATCAAAAGCACAATGTGAATTTGAAAGATTGACATGATTGTTTGAAGCAGCAGATTTAGTACCCTAAAGCTCTGTGGTTTTAGGAACTTAGTTGGTTTTCCTCATGGGGTGTGACGGTCCCTTTTTAAAAAAATGTCGGTCATGCCTTCCAAGAGCACCAGGCCCTGGGCTTTTGGAAAACATGTGCTGTTAAACATGGAGGTACATTTGGCAGGCAAAGATGGCCTTGAGAAATCTCACTTTAAAGAAAGAATTGAGCGTAATCAGATGAGTAAGAAAAGCAGACCACTGTAAGAAGCTGAGCTATCTCTTGCACAGCCTACTAACAAACTCTAGGAAAAATAAGAGTTGAACTAGATGAGCCTTTGGTGTGATCTGAAGGTGTGTGTGTGTGTGTGAGAGAGAGAGTGAGTGTTTGTGTGTGTTGCATACTTGTGTCCTTATTTTATTTATCATTATATATTATATATTATAATATTATATTATTATATATTATATTATTATTTATCCCATGGAATGGGCAATGGATAGTGGAGGGCAGAGCGATCTGGTGTTCTATGGTCCATAGGGGTCATGAAAAGTCAGACACAATTTAGTGTCTGAACAACAGCAAATAACAACAACCCCATGGAATGTATTTCTGCAGTGAGGTTTTCCTGGCAAGTGACGGGCTGTCTTCATGAGCGTTGGCAAGGATGCATTGGCAAGGATGTGCTTGGCTTGAAAAACTGAATGTGTTTGGGTTTCAAAACGAATCCTGTAGCAGACAAAGCCCCAGAAAAGAGTGCAATGCCAAGGATTGGGAATGAAACTAGGAATGATACACCAGAGATGGAGACATCCAGTACTGTAATAAGTAGACAAGTACAGGAAGAAGTAGATCAAGCTATACTATATGACGTAAGGTATTCACTGCCTCCATGCCAATGCATGGGATATAGGGAACAAACAATAAGAGATCTTAATCTAGGAGGACAAAGATGATTTTGTAAGCATTCCTGAAATGTAGAAGGAAACTCCTGAGTAGAATGCAGGGACTAAATGATGTAACTTAATTGAAGGAATAGGGCACACTGTAGAGAAGCATTGTATACAGAAGTGGGCTTCACATACTGTAGCAACCGGTTAGACCAGCACCAGAAATGCCAGCAACCGGTTAGACCAGCATCACAAAACACGGCAATTCGCTCACGCGTGCCGTCCAGAGATGTGTGTGATGTAAAAAACACAGCAATATAGGGCGGGATTGAACCAAGGCTGGGGGGTGGGGGTGGGGGTGGGCCCACCTGCAGGTCGCCACTACTGGTCCGAACTGGCTGAATACCACCTCTGATTGTATGTGAAGGAGGTACACATAGATATAGAGATCCAGGAATTTAAATATGGATCCAGTTAAGAACATTTGAGTAAGAATACCAGAAAGAAGAAACAATTGCCAAGCAGCAAACCAGGCAGAAGATTTTCATAATCTGCCCTTCTGGACTGATGACAGAACTTCCAGGGAGGAGAGATATACGAAGAATGGGAAATTTCAACTCATTGGATTTCTGCTGGAAAGGCAGAAGGTCCTTCGGAGGACCTGTTGACTATCTCATTTCAGGGGTGAAATCCAGAAGGTTCTGACAGGTTCTGGAGAACCAGTAGTGGAAATTTTGAGTAGTTCAGAGAACCGGCAAATACCACCTCTGGCTGGCCCCAGAGTGGGGAGGGAATGGAGATTTTGCAATATCCTTCCCCCAGGAGTGGAGAGGGAATGGGGATTTTGCAGTATCCTTCCCCTGTAGTAGGGTGGGAATGGAGATTTTGCAGTATCCTTCCCCTGCCATGCCCACCAAGCCACACCACAGTTACTAAGCCACGCCCATAGAACCGGTAGTAAAGAATTTGGATTTCACCACTGTCTCATTTCCTAGAAAGCTGGAGAAGACCCAAGAGAATTGAATCCATAGATCTTTCGTAACCAATAGGAAAATAAAATAAAATAAAGCATTGGGAGCCTTGGGAGGAAATGACCATGTCGTCTTGCATTTAAAGGGTCTACATAAAGTGAATTTTTTTTAAAAAATTTGATTTATATGCCGCCCTTCTCCGGAGACTCAGGGAGGCTTACAATGCGCTAAGCAATAGCCTTCATACTTTTGTATATTTATACAAAGTCAGCTTATTGCCCCCACAAACTGGGTCCTCAATTTACCTACCTTAGAAAGGATGGAAGGCTGAGTCAACCTTGAGCCTTGGTGAGATTCAAACCTGCAATAATTGCAGGCAGCTGATGTTAATCACAGGGCTTTAGACCACTGTACTATCCAAGGCTCTTGAAATTGAAGCATAGTCGTACATACAAACTAAATTTCAGAGGAGACAACTTCAAACCAGTTTAGAGAGGTACTACCATGTTTCCCCGAAAATAAGACATCCCCTGATAATAAACCCAATTGGGCTTTTGAGCACATGCACTAAAATAAGTCCTCCCCCAAAATAAGCCCTCCCTGAACATATTTAAATGCATGCGCAGCCAGTCCCTGCCATTTCCTCTGCTTAGGGTTAGGGAGACACAGCTGGAAATCAGGTAAGATGGCAAGAAGAGCCCCGTCTTGCTCCACATACCCCAAAATAATAAGACCTCCCTGAAAAGAAGGCCAAGCGCTTATTTCAGGGTTCAAAAAAATATAAGACAGGGTCTTATTTTCGGGGAAACACGGTAAGTGGGATCTCACATATCAAAATCCTCAGGTCAAAGGGAGGGTGAAAACGTTGGGAACTTCTCAAAAATATGTTGCTGGAAATACAATTATTTACTGTACCAATCTTAATGAGAAAAAATGGAGGAAGCTAAGGAAACTGTTACGGATGTTTAGGAAGCTTTTGATCAAGCTAAGAGGGTATGCATAGGAAATGGTTGATGGTTGAATGACCAAGAAAGCTATACAGACAAATAGTTAATGTCTGCAGACACAGAAGTGGAAGGAACAGTTTTTGGCCTACGTACTATTAAGAGGAAGAAAAAAGGATGGCCTACTGCTTAGAGAAGATAGGATATTAACAGGTGACCAAAAGAACTGAGAGAAAGTGTTTTGTATGCCAGTTTTCTGACACATATATAACAAAAATAATTGTGTCTCAATTTTCCTGCTCTGACAAGGGGCCTTCTTGTTCTTTGTGGCAAAACAAAGAACAGGACAGCCATTTTTCTCTTGATTTTTTTTTGTCAGCAAACATGTCCATCCCCTGCGAACAGATGTGTCTAATATGCAAAATATCATATTATTACTCATTTGAATTACTTACAGACAGTGGTGAAATTCAAATTTTTTTACTACCGGTTCTGTGAGCATGGTTTGGTGGGTGTGGCTTGGTGAGCATGGCAGGGGAAGGATATTGCAAAATCTCCATTCCCATCCCACTCTGGGGCCAGCCAGAGGTGGTATTTGCCGGTTCTCCAAACTACTCAAAATTTCCGCTACCGGTTCTCCAGAACCTGTCAGAACCTGCTGGATTTCACCCCTGCTTACAGAGCAGAAGCATGCTTGAATTGTTGCAATACTTATTTTAGGTATCCTGTTGGAATATTTTAGCTACTGCAGTTGTGGTTTTTTTATGTCTAATTAACAATTGGAAAAGGGGTCGATGACGTTTCTTCTCGTCTCTTACCTGAGCATTGGTACCCTTGGGGGAAATCTCAATTTCTTCCATGCTTCCTTCACTGCTACAGTTATCATCTTCTACATCTCTGCAGCTGTGACTACTCTCATCTGTCTCCGTATTGGGTGGAGCGGATTCATCGGTTGCAGACGGGACCTCTTCTGAGTCTGCTTCATCGTTGGTTGAAGGGGGAAGACCTTGGGGGTCATCTTCAGGGCAAGAAGAGCTCTCCTCAGGTGGCCCTTTGTGGTCCTGACCATTTGCTTTCTCAATCTGCATCTCATCCTGGATCTCTTTGACATGCTCAAGGTCATGTTTCAGTAGAGTTGGGATTTCATCCTTTGCCCGCGGTGGGGAACCATCCTCTGTTGTAGGTGTATCATTGGCTTCAATGTTTTCTTCCAAGAAGGGCTGTTGTGCAGGATCTTCTGAATCTTTAGAAATGTTTTGCCTCTTGCCAGCAGCTTCAACCATTCCCTGTGATAAAATCTCGGCCGCAAGGTTCTTTGCCACGACCTCAAGGGTCCTGCCGGAAATACCCTCGAGCTCTTCCAATTGGGTCTCTTCTTGGCTTTTGCCTTCTGTTTCACTAGTAGCTTGAGCGTCTGACTCGGCACCCTGGCCAGCCTCGTTTTGCAATTCTTTAACCTCTTCTTTGGCTTCATCGTCATATACAGTTGTAGATGCCACCTTGGTGGCAGAAATAGTTTCTGTTTCTTGATTTGGGTCAAGGAGAGATGTGGAGACCTCATTTATGCTATTCCCTGCTGGCAGAAAAGAGTTGCTGGTTGGGCTTACTGGGGATGAAATAACCAAAGAGCCTCTGTTGCTGCATTGGGAGGGGAAAAAAAAGAATTAGCCAGTCTTAGAATATTTGAATATGCAACCTCCAACAATCCAACATTTAATTAGTTCAGCATTCCCCAGCTGGGCAGCCTTCATATATGCTGAGATTACAAGTCCAAGAATCTTCATCTGGAATTCACTTTGTACTTCCGGTTATGAATATGAGGAGTTGCAGCCTCAACCCGTTTGAGAATCAAAGCCCTATTTAGACATTTATACCCAAATGAAGGCCATATGTAGGCGTTTCAAATGCCAAATAAAAGAAGTGTAAAAGCATTAACATACTTTAAAACAGCAGAAAACTACACAGTCAGTTCTGAATGACTGTATGACTTAATTAATTTTTGTGGTTCAGTCGGAAATGGCTGGGAGAACATGTGGTTTGAAGGCTATTCCTCATTAAAGCTCACCTCACGATGCCCTTCAGACAGTGGTGAAATGTAAAATTTGTTACTACTGGTTCTGTGGGCCTGGCTTGGTGGGTGGGGGGGAGGCAGGGGTGGGTTCTAAAAAATTTTACTACCGGTTTTGTAGGCGTGGCTTATTTTGTGGGCCTGGCTTGGTGGGGAGGTAATGTGACTGAGTGAGTGCGGCCAACTTTTTTTTAAAAAAACTTTTAAAAGCATTTTTTCTACAACCTTAAGAGATTGCAGAAAAAAATGCTTTTAGAAGCCTCTAACGATCAGGCAACTCAGCTGGGATCGCCAGAGGCTTCTGAAGGTATTTTTTTTCCTACAACCTCTTTGGCCAAACAGGTTGTAGAAAAAATGCTTTTAAAAGTAAAAAAAAAAAAGCCTCTGATGAGGTGGGTGGGGTAAGCGAGCGGCGACCGGGCCAGGGACCGGTTCAGGGGTGTGGCCAGCCAATGTTATTACTGGATCTCCGAACTACTCCAAATTTTTACTACTGGTTCTTGCAAACCAGTGCGAACCAGGAGCAACCAACCACTAGTGGGGGGTAATGTGACTGGGTGGGCGTGGCCAACTTTTGTTTTTTTTACCTTTTTAAAGCATTTTTTTACAACCTATTCGGGTGTGGTGCGCGATCATCAGAGCCTTCTTTTCTACATTTTAAAAGCAGGAAGTAACAACACCCAGGTGGGTGGAGCCTCGTGCTGCCATTGCTACCGGTTCTCTGAACCACCTGCCACAATCGCTACTGGATCGCCCGAACCAGGAGCATTTCACCCCTGCCTTCAGATTGTATTAGACTACCATTCGCATCATCCTAAATCAGTATGGAAGTTAAAGGTCACTTTTGGGGACAGTCGGTACAAGCAAATTCAAGGACGCAGCTACTTGGGGCATGCCGTATTCTTCACAGCACTGAAACTTGTTCAGGTAGAATTTCTAACCATCAGAAATTCTGTAGCTTTCCCCTCTCCAGGTTGTATTACCCACTAGGTGTTAAAAAACTTGTTACACATTGTCTGTCTCTTACTATACGCTTGCTTTCCATAGAAATTGTAAGTATTTTCTATAGTGCAGTGAAAATGAATCCTTATTGTGAGGAAAAATGGATATGGGGTTCCAGATATCGCAACCGAGCACCTGTCACTATCATTGAGCTTCACCTGAAACACACATGCCAAAATTGCTGGAAGGAACAACCTCTCTCTTCATTCTCATACAAGTTGTATAAGAATGCAATAGAGCATGAGGAAAAGAGCATGAATTTTGCAAGGGGCCAGCTGTCTGGTCCCAATGCCCTTTTAACTGCATGGTTCCTTTTCACCTGTATGGCAGAAACTGAATGATACAGCAAGACCGTTTTTAAATTTGCCAATAGGTAAAATTCACTACCAGCTCTAATTAAAAGACTCCTTTGAAGATAATTATATAGGAGAAGTGCGGTTACATTCAAGAAGAGCCTGTGGAATTACTAATTACTTTTAGTTTCAAGCTAACTAAAACCATCGCATTATTTCGGTGGTCACTGAACTTCAGAATAGGCTTTACCTTTTTCAGTAATGGTTCAGAAGTAATAGAATCAGCTACCTGTATGGTTGAAATTATTGCAAAAGCTTCCTTCCTTCCTTCCTTCCTTCCTTCCTTCCTTCCTTCCTTCCTTCCCTTCCCTTCCCTTCCCTTCCCTTCCCTTCCCTTCCTTCCTTTAATTACTCCCTCCTTCCTCCTCCCTCCTTCTCCTCTTCCTCCCCTCCCCCCTCCCTCCATCTTTCCTCCCTCCCTCTCCCTTCTCTCCCCTTCCCCCTCCCTCCCTCCTTCCTTCCTTCCTTCCTTTCATTACTCCCTCCCTCCTCCTCCCTCCTTCTCCCTCTCCTCCCCTCCCCCTCCCTCCCTCCTTCCTTCCTTCCTTTCTTTTTTCTTCCTTCCTTCCTTCCATTACTCCCTCCCTCCTCCTCCCTCCTTCTCCCCCTCCTCCCCTCCCCACTCCCTCCCTCCCTCCTTCCTTCCTTTTTTTCTTTCTTTCTTTCTTCCTTCCTTTTTTCTTCCTTCCTTTTTTCTTCCTTCCTTCCTTCCTTCCTTCCTTCCTTCCTTCCTTCCTTCCTTCCTTCCTTCCTTTCTTCTCCAATCTTACAAAAGCTGAGATGCCCCTCCAAAAGGCTTTTGTGTTTGTTTGCTTTTTCTCTGGCTGCTCTAGGGTTGTTACTTACATTTTTTAAAAAAATCACATCTCGATTTTATGAATATTTCTTCTAAATAAATTTAAGAATCTCTTTTAGTGAAGATGTGTTCTAAATCTTCTAATCCATAACAAAAGCAAACAAGCTAGATCACTTGATAGCTACTGAGGGAGTAGTAGTAGAGAGGGAGATTTTTTTCCCCCTCAGCATTCCTGGGATGCTACTCAGATTCCTAACATATCTGTAGCAAAAAGGAAATAACCTACCTGGAGACCCCTTTAATGATGAAGACTTTATTGGAATGTTGGTTCTCCAGCTTGCTCATTACATCATACAAGTCATGGTTTAGCTAGAAGCAGGAAGAATTGGGAGAAAAAAACAGTCATACGCAACAATCACAAGGACACATCTCCATAATCATCATCTCCAACTTTATTATCACTATCTACTATTATTACAGTTGTCACTCGTTCAACTTATTAATTCGGTTTCCTGAATTTATTCTTGATGAGGATTTCAAGGTGCCATTGGCTGAATAATAACTCTTCCTTCTCCCAGTGAAAATGGAACACGTGGCTCAACAATTGAAATATCAATTTCTGAATATTACATAAAAATCACATCCTCCCAATTTTGCAGGGTTTAGCTGCAGGACACAACTAACCTCCAGACATTTCCACACAGAAAAAAAATACAATAATGTGAAGGAAAGACTTGGCCAATATTGCTATAGAAGAGTCCATGGTTTTTCATGCACAATATTTTACAGGGTGCTGATGGTGAACCCCAGGACATTATCACCCAACTGTAACCCTGCTGTGTTTTCACACAGTTATCTGTATCTGTTTGGAATATGGGAGAGTTGCCTAGTATCTTTTGATTGGTAGATCTAGCATCTCTGCTTTGAGAATCAACCTCAGTTAGAGTGTAATGGTATGTGAGAAAGACCTTGGGAGACAGTGCAAAGAGATGCTACCTAGGGGATAAGAGACAGCAAAGTGGGTAGTGGGCGAAGCGAGCAGCTCAAAACAAACCCTCCCTAGTTTTTCAGACTGTAAAGCAGATGGCAGGAGAATTGTACTTTCAGACTTGTAAGATTCTATTATTAATGTATCTATTAATATAGCTTTACAGTAAAAAAGGAATAGCTTATGTGGTTGTGTTTCCTGTCTGGTCTGCCTGGAAAGGCTGACATAGAGGGAGAAAATGGGTTCTATCTAGTGTCCATGGCTACTGCAGACTGCACTGTTAGCCAAATTTGCCTGATCTTAAGAATTTGAGCAAAATACGATCAAATGGATATTTGGATGGGAGACGATAAAAAAAGATCACTGGGTCAGAGATTAAAACATCCCAGATCAACCAGCCTCGTAAACAAATCAATTCCATGTTTTTCCTACATGGCTGCATTCCGGAAATCACTAAGAGTTGAGCTTCACTCAAGGACTCCTTTACTTTTAATCGGTGTGATCAACAGAACTGCCTGCACAAGCTGGCCATTCCCATATCCATTCAACAGCTGAAGCTATTGAGGGAAGAGGAGTAGTAGAAGGAATTTGCCTTTACCTCGGCAGTCAGGAGGCAACTTGAATAGTTGATTCAGTATTTGTTATTTGCAGGAAATTTACAAAATTAAATAAATGGTGTTTGTGTGTATAGAATTGGGGGTATTTTTGATCGGATCTCATTATTTATTTATTTTATTTAGCATACATGGACTAGCAATATATATTAACATTTTCATTTATTGTAGAACACAATAAAATATAACTGTTAAAAAGATCTATGTTCAAATACGAATGTCTAGGCCAGGGGTGTCGAACTTGATTTCATTGATGGCTGCATCAGGGTTGTTTTTGACCTTGGGGGGCCAGTGTGGCCATGGCCAGTGTAGGCGTGGCCAGCTTGACTTCACTCGTGTTGAGGGCTCCTGTGGTGGCCCGAGCGCTCTGCC
The DNA here is from genome assembly GCA_012654045.1 of Ptyas mucosa. Taxonomy (NCBI): domain Eukaryota; kingdom Metazoa; phylum Chordata; class Lepidosauria; order Squamata; family Colubridae; genus Ptyas; species Ptyas mucosa. The sequence continues at coordinate 8,685,613 of WNWU01000036.1, forward strand.
AGCGAAAACAGGCTCCTGAGCTCCATTTTCGGCTGTGATGGCCTACTGCAACCCTCTGCCAGCGAAAATGGAGCTCAGGTGGACCGCCCTCCTGGGCTCCATTTTCGCTGGCAGTGGCACCACAGGCCAGTCTTTCGCTGTTCCAGGGTGGCCCCATGGGCCAGATCTAAGCACCCCATGGCCCGGATTCGGCCCTTGGGCCTTGAGTTTGACACCCCTGGTCTAGGCCATCTAATTATTGAAGCACAGCATTGTTTATATTTTAAAAAATCAGATATTGGACCAGTATACTTACGGGACTGCCTTCTGCCACCGATAGCCTCCCACCGGCCAGTACGCTCCCACAGAGAGGGACTCCTCAGGGTGCCGTCAGCCAGGCAATGTCGGCTGGCAACCCCCAGGGGGAGGGCCTTCTCTGTGGCAGTACCTGCCCTCTGGAACGACCTGCCCTCGGAGATATGTAGGATACCAGATCTCCGTGCTTTTCGCCGAGCCCTCAAAACTTTTCTATTTCACCAAGCTGGGCTGGCGTAAACCCCCCCCCCCCGGTTGATATTTTAATTTGTAACAGATTTTAGTTAGGATGTTTTAAATCTGGGCCAAAATTTGTTTAATACTTTTAATACTTTTAAATTTTGTATTGGATGTTTTTTATTCTTGGCTGTTCACCACCCTGAGTCCAGCAGGAAAAGGGCAGTATAAAAATTTAATAAAATAAATAAATAAATAAATATATGCCCTTGGCTTACAGCCAGTCATGATGTGATCTACAGTTTGCTATGGGATTCCGTAGTCACACTGAGGGGGGATATTATGTCCCATTTATACAGAGAGTCCCAGCAGATGCTGTGTGAGGTGTGAGGTGCAAATCCTATTCAGGATTGTCCATTGCTGATGTAATTCAAAGCCTGGCACCTTTTTTGTGGGGTCATTTATATGTCATCCTAGATGTCTTGCAAGTGCCAGAAGGGGCTTCCTGGATTTGAGTTTTCCTGTGGATAAATGAGGAAGGTTTCGTGTATCAGGTCTCGTTGATCAGCTCTCATATCTCATGTTTTTGGCACAGGATAAATAATGCCTTTAGTGGTGAAATTAAAAAAGTCAAGGTAATCAAACCTCTCATGAATTGATAAGGTTACTATCTGGTCTACAGCTGGCTCTGTCCTGGTTTCTAGCCACTTAAGTAGCAATAATTGCTTTCACATTTGCTGGGTTTGCACATGCATAACCTAAGGTAGCATTTCTTAACCTTGGCAGCTTGAAGATACGTGGATTCAGAGAATCCCCAGAATTCTCTGGCCAACTGGAGAATTCTAAACAAGCACGGATGGGAAAAAGACATTAGGAGTCTTTTCTAAATAAATTGTATGTTTTCCACCCCTGCATATTTACCTTACTCATTTCCTTGTAGAAGATATCTCTCAAATTGGAAATATTCTGGAATATTGTCACGTAGCATGCAATTCGACTAGGAAAGAATGAAGACAAAATAAGCAAATCAATGTTAAGTTAGCTGAGCAACTCAGTGAGGAGAGAAAAAAAAACACATTTGTGAGCCAAACAACTTATTGCAGCAAGAAAACATGAATTACACTTCTTCAGAGTACAGATAAGTCACTTGGCAGTCCACACTCCCTCCTCACCTCTCAACTAGCAAACTAATGTATTTCAATGACTATTAGGCTAGAATATTTTACCCAATGGGTTAGCTTTCTAGGAGAATGGGATTTCTTATTGTTATGGGAGATTGTATACAAGTAGTCTTCAACTTACTATTACAATTGGAAGCAAAATTTCTGTTGCTAAGCAAAGTGGTTGTTAAATGAGACATGTCCAACGGCAGTGAATGACTGCTGTTGTGAAGCAAATCGCACAATTGTTAAGTAAGTCTGGTTTCCCACATTGACTTTGCATGTTGGAAGTTAGTTGGGAAAGTCCTAAATGGCGATCACATGGCCTGGGGATGCTGCAACCTGTTGTAAATACACGCTGTGACAAATACATGCACTCAAATTTTGATCACATGACTGTGGGGATCCTGCAATGGTTGTAAATGCCAGGGCCAGTTGTAAGTCATTTTTTTTCAGTGCCGTAACTTTGATCACTAAATGAATGGTTGTAAGTTCAGGATCAGGACTACCTGTAAATATAAAATTCTATATTAAAATGTAGTATATTGAATAAATCATGGTCAGAGAAAGGATGGTTTAACACAAGATACAAAGTCTGTGTTTGCATCCGTACTTATCAGATGCGAAGAGGATTTGACACAAAAGATGACAGTTCCCCTTTGTGTTTCTATGAATGCCTCTTTTGTGAGGGCATTTGAAACCATGCTAGTTCAGCATACCCAGATCTATATGTAAATGTAGATTCAATCATCCAGGCCAAAATAATGTAAATATATTAAATCATGGCAACTGGACCAAAGTTGCCATGATTTAACCTTTTTACATGCATACCCAGATCCTTCACTATTTTTTTGCCAGTGGAACCTGACTAAGCCCCAGTCTTAGCTGCTGATATTCAGACAACCCAGTTTCTGTTCTCCAGCAGATTACCTTGGTTAAATTCACCAGAAGACATAAGACCAGCATAATGGTACTAGCACTAATACAATTGTTAGCAACAGATATGTGGATAAAATAATGGTTATTAGGATTGGGGGAAAATGTCTCCATATAGGAAAGCGATGAAAATTACTTCTAAGTCAATGCGGTCAACTGAAGGAAAGGGCAATATCACAAGAATAACACAAGATATTCAGGGAATTAAGTTTAGAATTTGTGGCCATTTGAAGACTGGGGCCTAGTCTTACGAATTTTGAGGGGACTGAGGATTCCACAAATGGAATGATGACGTTGTGTGATGGGCTGTGAGAATAACCCTGAGGAAAAAGAGAAGAACCACTCCCAAGGTCACAGTCTGATGAAAAGAAACATGGGACCAAAGCAAAAATGTAATTTGAGAAAATGTCTCAGACTTGACTCCCCTTAATTCTCTTTAGGATAAAGACAGGGAGTGGGGAGGCACTTTCAGACTTGCAAGATTCTATTACTGTAACTGTATAATAAAAGTAGTTTTAGTATTCCTAACTTTGGTTTTCAAGTCTGGTCTACTTGAAGGGTTAGCACCGTGATGGCGAACCTATAGCAAGGATGGCATGCCGTCACCAGCTGCTCTTCTGGTTCCCGGGTGCATGTTCTTAGCCAGCTAGTCTTCATGGGTGCTGGAGCACCAGAAAACAGTCTGAAAACAGCCTGAAAAAATGGCCAGAAATGGCCAAAAAACAGGCTGTTTTTTCAGGCCATTTTATGGGCAGTTTCCAGGCTGTTTTTAGGCCATTTTTCAGGCCATTTCCAGGCCATTTTTCAGGCCGTTTTTTTGCCCAGATTAAGGCCTGAAAACAGCCTGAAAAATGCCTGAAAAACGGCCAAAAAACAGGCATGCGTACAACGGCCAGCTGGTCTTCAGTTTTCTGATGCCCGGCACGTGTGAAGACCAGCTGGCTGGCGTGCATGTGTGTGCCAAAACCCAAAGACCAGCTGGCCGGCGCGCTCATGCGTGCTGGCCAGCTGGTTTTTGGGTTTCCGGCACTTGGGCATGCACACATGCACACACATGCATGCGTGTTCCGGTTTGGGCACTCGGTGCAGAAAAGGCTCGCCATCACTGGGTTAGCATATTGTGTCAGCAAGGCAATGAAGCAATATGGGCAGAACAGCATCACTCGCATGATTTATTTACATTCCTTTTTGATTTGGAAGAAGTTCTTTTATTCTTCATCTGTTAAGCCTGTTCTAGGGATGGCATAACAGCTTCTATGGCTGTGTTCGCACAACACACTTAACTGTTACTAATAAAGGAGAATATTTGTAGCTCAGGGTTGACGTGAGGGGTCCTTGGTGCTCTCTGAGCTTAGCTGTTTTCTGGCAGATGCTTCATTATCCAAACTAGGTAACATCACCAGTGCACTGATGATGTAACCTAGTTTGGCTAATGAAATGCCTGCAAGAAAACAAGCAAGCTCAGAGAGCACCAAGGACTCCACACTTAACTGGGTCGAGAGAAGACCTACTTGTTGCATTTGTTCTATGTGCAGAACTAATATTCTGTGTGATCCCAATCCAGGAGTGAAATGCTCCCGGTTCAGACCAGATCGCCTGATCCGGTAGCGATGGTGGCGGGTGGTTCGGAGAACTAGTAGCAAAAATCCCTGCGCACCCCCCCCCCCACCATGCCCAACTGAGCCGCACGATCATCAGAGGTTTTTGGGTTTTTTTTACTTTTAAAAGCATTTTTTCTACAACTTCTTCCCCTGAAAAAATGCCTAAATCGGGGAAAGAAGTTGTAGAAAAAATGCTTTTAAAAGTAAAAAAAAAAGCCTCTGATGATCACGCGGCTCTGCTGGGATCGTCAGAGGCTTTTCAAAGCATTTTTTCCTGCAACCTTTTCAGTGGAAGAGGTGGTAATAGAAATGCTTTGAAAAGCCTCTGTCAATCAGGCAACACAGCTGGGATCGTCAGAGAGGCTTTTAAAGCATTTTTTTCTGCGGAAGAGGTGGTTTAAAAAATGCTTTGAAAAGCCTCTGACGATCCCAGCTGTGTTGCCTGATTGGCAGAGGCTTTTTAAAGCATTTTTTTGCATTTGCAGAAAAAATGCTTTGAAAAGTTAAAAAAAAAAAGTTGGCCACGCTCACCCAGTCACATTACAGTCCCCTCACCATGCCACGCCCACATAACCGGTAGTAACAAATTTTACATTTCACTCCTGTCCCAATCCATTAGTTTTCATTCATTCATCTCTTCTGTAAAGACTCTGGATGGCAAAATATAAAATACACAATATATTGAACATAATAGGTTAATTTAGAATGCAAGGCTGGGCACTTTGTAAATGTTACTGTTGTGATTTCCCCTAAAAAATATCTGGAAACTAACATTTTATGACAGTTTGGTGAGGTTAAATTAGGCTTGCCCATCCAACTTTGAGTCTGAGTGAAAATTTGAACTTGTATTTGGCACCTAAACCTGTTTTAGGTTTGATACCTAAATGTACTCCTACTAGCTTTCAGAATGTGAAACTTTAATCTGATGAGCCCCAACATTGATTGCAGGTGGAAAGAAGCAACAGAGTGCCCAGTAAAGTGTCATCAGGCATTTCAGGAACTCGGTGTTGAGAGAAAAGAAGAATAAATGGGAGAATTTGGGTTGAAATGAACAGTCTAATCATTTGGGTTTGTTGTGTTGTCTTCTTTTTTCTTCTACAAGCCATTAGTAGTTTTCTTCTAAATCATCCTTTACAGAGAACTAATATTCACTTTACCTCGATTATGCTGCCATCCTATGGCCACCAGGCCTCAGTACGTTCCCAGCACCAAATATAACCCCAACTCACGCATAGTCCATCATGTGCTTTCACGGCAGAGTCTGGAGAAATTCAACTTATTCTCTGCCTTTATTCTGCCACTTCTGTTTAAACAATCTTTGGGACTGTCTGAAGGGTTAAAGAGTAACAACCAGCCTAATACCAGAGAAGGAATTGAAAAAAATAGACCAGGATGGTCAGGCAGAAGTGGTGCAACTAACGACTTTTGACTGTGGTCTGATTGGTCTCCTATGATTCCCATTAGACGGTCACTTTAATTACTTCAGCTGGGAAGTACCCAAGTCTTATTTTTTCTTTCTCACTCTCACTGCTATTTTATAGTTTTAGCACATTCTATGGCTAAATATATTCCATGTGAGAAATTGGTGGAGAAAAGGATTCTTAAAGACAAGATAATAATATGAGCACCTATAAGACTGTACATGCTCCCACAATTACAACATGTTTTTAAAATACATTGCTGAGGAGCTGAGTTTAATCCTGGAGTCAAATTCTGTACATGTTTGAAGATGGTCTACTGTTGTTTTCAGGTCAAACTTGACTCTGAAAACTTTCGTCCATTAAGAGTTGTTAATAGGTGGCATCTTAGTTATGTTGTACAGGTAGTCCTTGACTTACAACAACTCGTTTAGTGACCGTTCAAAGTTACAATGACACTGAAAAAAGTGACTTATGACCATTTTGCACACTTATGACCATTGCAGTATCCCCTTGGTCATATGATCAAAATTTAGATGCTTGGCAACTGGCTCATATTAATGACAATTGCAGTGTCCCAGGATCACCTTTTGCAATCTTCTGACAAGCAAAATCAATGGGGAAGCCAAATTCCCTTAACAATCGTGGTTTACTAACTTAACAACTGTAGGGATTCACTGAACAAGTGCAGCAAGGAAGGTTGTAAAATGGGGCAAAACCAGTGGTGGGATTCAGCCAGTTCACACCACTTCGGGAGAACCCGTTGTTAACGTTCTGAGCAGTTTGGCAAACTGGTTGTTGGAAGAAATCATTAGGGCAGAGAACCGGTTGTTAAATTACTTGAATCCTACCACTGGGCAAAACTCACTTAAAAACTGTATCGCTTAGCAAGAGAAATTTAGGGCTCAATTCTGGTCATAAGCCAGGGACGCCTGTAATGCTTTTACATCTCCATCTTTCCTTTCTCAGCTGCCTCTTGCATAGCCAATAAATAGATTCCCAGGGTTGAACACTGTCATGAATGAAGAATGAAACTCTCTTTTTTGTTGTTGTCTGGGAATCACAACTTCAATTCTTCCTATGAGAGGCATGGTGGAGATGGAGCTAAAGGTTCTCAGAGTAGAGATGTCAGCTATGTCAACAACCTCAAATAACTTGGCTTCAGGAAGACGAAGCACAGAGCAAAGAGTCATATGAACATGAGAAAAGACAATAGCAGCAGCAATAGGTTTAAACAGAGGGATTGGTACTCTCATGTTGACAGAGAGTAGTCAGTATCTTAATACAGTTTCAGTCAAGTCTGTAATAGAGATTCTTATCTGCTGTGCTGATTAAATGTCCAGTAGGCTTCTCCCAAGTCTGAATTTAGCAATCTAGATAAGTTGTGTAAAAGTCAAGACTTGTAGGGTTGCAACTTAATCTTAACCCTGATGCTATAAACTGCACTTCCTCTGCAGTTGCAACTGGACCTTTAGCGTGCATTACCTGTTGTAAAGGACCGGCAGTTCTTCTCGTAGTTCTTTATTGAGTTCCTCAAAGACAGTTTGGGCTTTGTAGAACTCCTCTTCAGCCTATGGAATCCAAACATGAATTAGAGGAACAGAAACTGCAAGGCCGCCATGCATTAGAAAATTCAGATTCTGATTATACCGTCTTCTGCAGAGATGCCTAACTTTTTTTGAGGCTAGAGGCTATTCTCCAAGAAATATGCCGAGCCAGGAAAAGTATGTGAATGAGCCAGATTAAAAAAAAACCTACACACACCTAATTTTGATTTTACAATTTCCTCTAATGGTAATTAAAATTCAATTTAATCAATTAAATAGAATCATAGTTGTACGATTAGTCTACTTTTTAAGTTTTCTTTTCTGTGATGGGGAAAAAATAAAATCAAATCACCGTAACTTTTGTAGGGACTTTTTGAGAGCCACACACTTTCCAAGATGTGGGACTGGTTGTATCTGGGTAGCTTCATGCTGTCTCTTTGTGCTATGCTCTTTACACAAAAAGTTAACTGTGTGTAAGCCCATCTATGATTTGTTGACATTCTGCAAGCACAGAAAAGCGGAGGGATTTGTAGAGCCCCTGGGCTGCCTTCCTCCATCTTGCTATTTTTTTTTCATTCTATCTTTCCATATGTTGATGCTTTCCAGATGTACTGGAACTGTAACTCAACTTTCACCATGTGAGCTGGGAGTTCTGGACACAGCCGTGGCAGCACACATGGAAGAGATCAGCTGGAGAAAGATTGATCTCTGCTCAACTTTCCTTCAGCACTTAGTTTTTTCTGTTTTCCCTTTCCCAAAAATATAAGGAAAAACAAATCACTCGGAGCAGTGTTTTTCAACTTCAACAACTTCAAGATGCATGGACCAACTCCCAGAATTCCCTAGTCCATGCATCTTAAAATTGCTGAAGTTGAGAAAGTATGTTCTGGAGAAGAAGTAAGAGGCAGCAGCTCTTTATTCCCCATTGCTTGCCACCAGAAGCAGCCTTCTGGATTTTCTCAAGCTGCTTACATGTTGCTTTCCCACCCCTCCACAGGCTACATAGGGAAACGAGAACAGCTTTTCTTTCTGTTATTTCTTTCTGCTTATATTGCTCCTTTACCAATTAATTGCCCCAGCTTTTTCTCTTTGAAAAATGAAGGCAGTGGTGAAAGCCAATTTTTTTTACTACCGGTTCTGTGGGCGTGGCTTGGTGGGCGTGGCAGGGGAAGGATATTGCAAAATCCCCATTCCCTCCCCACTCCTGGGGGAAGGATATTGCAAAATCTCCATTCCCACCCCACTCTGGGGCCAACCCGAGGTGGCATTTGCCGGTTTTCCAAACTACTCAAAATTTCCGCTACAGGTTCTTCAGAACCTGTCAGAACTTGCTGGGTTTCACCCCTAATTGAAGGGATAATTTCTGACCAATGAAACAATAAAGCGTACAGAATTGGTTCTTTAAAAGTAGAGGAAAGCAGCTCTTTGTTCCATTTTCTTTGTACGGTTAGCTGCTATTCCTCTGGCCTCATCTATCTACATCTCTTTTGGATCTGGCAAAGTCTCCTTTGATGTAAATGTTGGTAGGATAGGAATGCACACTTGTCACCTCCAAAGCCGAAATCCCAAAATGGATCAGGACAACATATTTCTGAAGGAGGTTCAGGAGTGAAGTAGTTGTCTTAATCCATTTGTCCCCTTAGCCCCTCCATGAAATTCCTCTAGTGCAGTGATGGTTAACCTTTTTGGCATAGAGTGCCAAAACTGGAGTGTTGGCGTGGACGAGCCAGAGCGCCAGAACACAGAAGAGAACAACTAGCCGGTGCACATGTGTGTGACGGAACCCGGAAGAGCAGCTGGCAATGGCATGCCCACAGAGAGGTCTCTGCGGGCCACCTCTGGCACACATACCATTATTTATTTATTTTATTTATTTTTTGCGATTTATATGCCGCCATTCTCCCGAAGGACTCAGGGTGGCTTACAACAACAATCAATAATACAAATCACAAAATAACAAGTTAAAAACCCCTTAAAAACCAAATTTAAAATTATTACAATTTGTGCAACCCCTAGTAAATCAGGTTATTTGACGGAAGACCCATATACCATGGGTTCGCCATCACAGCTCTAGTGCAAAGGCAAAAAAAAAAAAAGAGGTCTAAAATGTTTAGTTCGGCATACTGGAGGAATTAGGGGGAGGTCAATGCCACACTTTTTGCCTTAGAACCAAGAACTCCTCCAGCAACCAGATTCCTCCAATATGTTGACCCTAAGGATGGCAGCCAAAGATGGCAGCTGAAATGTCTGAATAGAAACCCTTTGATCTGAATCTAATTGGATTCCTCAAGAGGTGTTTTTACCTTAGAAATTTTAACTTCATCTTTCTTTTTGGCATTCTGAAGGGTTTCCAAGTGATGTCTGCTGATATCATAATCCACCAGTTTCCGTCCTCTCTTGGCAATTCGCTCCTGTAAAGGAAGAGAACACATCAAAGGTCATCTGGAGACAATAGTCTTCTTTATGTAGTGTTTTAAAAGAATATCTGGATAGCTCTTCTGAATCTGCAAAGTAATCAGTCTTCAAGGCACTATTCAGTATTTAGGAGAGGAGCAAGATATTGGTAAAGATTTCTTTGGCACAAGGTCTTGCAGGATTATCTAGAGAATCCCTGCAGAAAGTTCATTCAGTGTCTGGGATAAAATTTGGGAGAGAACATTTGTGGCTGTGTCTTCGGTATTACAAATCCCATTCAAGTAATATGTAAAAAACCAAAACTATCTCCTTTTTGCCTGCTCAGTTTGAGCTTCTACATTTTCTGATAGATTTTTCCTTGCAATTCATGTCATCATTGGATTCCAGAATGCTGGTCATTATAATTCAGAATTTGTGATGGTGGTATATTGACCTAAGCAAAAATGTAAGGTATTCCACCTATTTTTATAATTATTTTATTTCAGTTATCGACCAGCAAAAGAAAATGAGATTTAACTCACTGAATATTAATATAACCTATGCAGCACAGAAAGGTTAAAGTAAGACAAGCTATAAAATAATATAACAATATAAGTAAAAAATATTAAGAATTATTAACATAAAAATTAATACAATATTATACAATTTATATAAGGCAATTAAATGATCGTTTAGAATGTATTTTATAAATATTGATGTCAATGGTGGCCAGCATTTTGAGCATTAACTAGAGATAGCAGGATTAAGATTGTCTATGGAAATTCTGTCATCCAGGTCACCAATTCTCATGCATGAGCAAGACATCTTCAAGGAAAAACAAAGAAAGTCCAGTTGCCTCTTGAAAAAGCACCTTTGGGACAGGATTAAGATTGTTCTTCTCCCATTGACCTCAGGCACCACCTTCCCTTATGTTCTTTCTTTTCTGCTAATCTGGCACTTTCCTGATGTATTCCTCCAGCCATCTTGGAATTTATGTGGTCCAACACATCTGGGGGGTATCAGGTTAGCAAAAAATTATAGTTCTTTACCTGCTTGACTTCTAAGCTCTTTAGATATAAATACCACAGCAGAAATAAAGAAATAAAGAGGCAGGACATACTTTAACAGGATATATAAGAAATATGATGTCAGGATGGGAAGAAACTTTGCCATATTTTTTTTTAAAGTAATTTGTTTAATGAAAGAAAAAGAAATGTGTGAGTGTGGATGTGCGCATGGAAATTAAAAGTGCCTGAACACACATGCATACATTTAAAAATAAAAAAGAAAGAAAGGCAAGATTCAAGAATGAGCTGCTCTTCTTGCGAGATTAGTGACATAGTTTTCCCAAAAGAAGTTAGATGAAAATAATGCTCAAATGAATTCTTTGCAAAAAAAAAAAAGATTGAATTTTATATGTAAACTATAAATATTTTAATAGGAAAAACAGAACTTCTTGGCACTGTATTTTGTTCTAGACGGTGGATACCGTATCTACACACAAATTCAGAAGTACAATACATACTTTAATTTCATTGAACTGACTCAAGTAGTTGTCCATGGTCCTGATCGCTTGGTCTGCCAGTTTTTCCTCATAATCTTCCCATAGAAGATCATTGCTCTGTAAGGAAAGAGAGACCTTTTCAATATGCTATTGAAATAACCCCATGCAGTTATTCTTTTCTCCCAGGACAGGGGTCAGCAACCCGCGGCTCTGGAGCCGCATGTGGCTCTTTCATCCCTCTGCTGTGGCTCCTTGTTGCTGGTCGGCTCCACAATTGATAGGGCTTTCAATTAGGACAGGTAGAGGAAAAAGGATGCCATGCTAGGAGGCGACTCTATGGTGGGGAAATCGACTTCCGGTCAGCAGAGGAAAAAGGACGACGTGCTAGGAGGAGACTATGATGTGGGAACTGGATTTCCGGTCGGCTCCAGAATTGAACGGGGGCTTCCGGTTAGGACCTTTGTGGCTCTTTGGGTGTTTAAGGTTGCTGACCCCTGTCCCAAGAAGACCTAGAAGTCTACAGGGTTGCTCTAAAAATAAAAGTATAACTGTTTTATACAGAGACTGGGAATAAACAAGAAGAATTGGTTTAGTTTCCTCTTGTAGATCATTTTATTCCATTGGGGCTTTTTTTTAATTGAGCAGCAGAACAAACAGTATTCAAAAGGAAGAAAAAAGAATGGTTAGAACTGAAATATCGGATTACCCTACATATTTGCAAGGATATTCTAGAATACTGGAAAATTAAGAATGGAGGTCTAAGTTCTGAGAGCTGGTTTCTCATAATAGTTACGACTAGGAACTAGTGGGAAGTCTAATGTTTCAATTTAAAAAGTCAGCCCTGATACCTGGAATATATCATAATTACCTGAACTATGGCCTTCAATTCTTCATATCCATTCCATTCATCACAGTAAATTTCTTGCAGTGTTTCAGACACTTTCTTGGAACTTTCATGCATTCCTAGTAAAGTCAAAATAAATGATAACAAAAGTCACTATTAATCTAAGTCAGCATGTTCTACTGATTAGTGGCTGTATTTGCATATTACAGTAAGCCATGTTTTAACCAAGGTTTGCTAAATACCCACAACTGAATAGGTTCACCCACTATGTTAAGCTACAAACAACAGTTTACAAAATGGACTGTCTGGGTTCATACAACATACTAATTAAATTTTTAAAAAGCTTTCTTATGGTATAACATGATATATGAACTGGGAAATTAAGGGTCAAAGTGACATATATGCCACCAAAAAGCACCTTGACGGAAGGACGGGATTTTTAATGGCCTTAACAAGGGCTCAGAGATAAGAGGCAGATTCTATCTGTTTTCTTTACAGATAGTGTCTCATCAGATAACCGATGGGATGGGAAACTGAGGAGTCTTGCAGCTAAGATCCGATACTTGCTGACTTAACTTGGAAAATGTGCCATTCTAGAATTTGGGTTTTCTGTACCTTTCACAGCAATGAGGAAAGCCTTCAGTTCTTTGTAGAGTTTTTGCCCTTCAATCTGGGGGAAAAAGAAAGGGAAATTGTACTTCTAGTACATTTCTGCATGTCATTCCTATCAGAATTCTGTTCCTGGACTTCGGTCATTGCCGAGTCTGTAAACTTCAACTCCCAGAATTACCCATTCAGCATGGACAATGTTGAAATTTCTAGGAATTGAAGACTATACATCTGGAAGCTGCCAAATATGGGCAAGATTTCATTAGAGTTTTTAGAGGATTCCCCTCCCCTGTGTTCTTACAATCCAGGAATTTTCAGAGAAGAGGTCTGTGCCAAATATGTTTTACTGTATTACCATAAACTTAGCATCCCAAATATTTATAGACAAAGCATCATCAGAATCTTTCACAGCAGCTTAGTTTCAGGTTGAGCTTTTACAAAAACATTTTGAGAGTCTTAAGCAAAACCTGGTATAGAGACATTTCAGATTCCGGCATGCCAAAAATGCTAGGTAAACCTGACCTAAGCTTGTATATCCACCATCCCCAAATTTCCAGAAAGCAAGTTGCTCCCACAGTTCCATCATACAACCTGCTGCTGCTGGAAATTATAGGCACTTTGTTCAAATTGTTCATCTTTTGTTTCCACGGTTTTCCCCAGTTTCTGTAGAACCTACGGAAGAGACAGAGAAAGAAAAGAGAACTGCAGCAGTTATTGTACATCTTATCCTTCACCTGTCCAGTGAGTTGACCACAGCCTTATTTTTAGAGACGTGCATCTATGGAGCGTGTGGTGCATTTGTTTCCATTAATGGCACTGCATTGAAAGAATTGTGTCAAGTTCTGCTTCTAGCAAAAAGCCCCCAATCATTAGTCTTTCCATGAGAAAGGGTGGCGTAACAGCTGCTGTACCACACATCTTGGTATTCAGGCAGATAAACATACATGGATGCTCCAATAACTTTAAACCCAATAGGAATCCTATATAGGTCCTCTAAATTTTCCATGTGATATGGGGTAGATGGCAGAGTCTCTTTCTTAAGGGCGCTAAATTTGAGCCGAGAAACCCTACCTGACCAGGAGAGGGCAGCAAAGAGATATAGAGGCTGCCAACTCTGTCACCAGAGTTGGCAGCTTCTACGGTACCTCTAGAACAGTGATGGCTAACCTTTTTGCCATCACGTGCCAGGAAGGTGGGCGGGGGCGGTTAGCCCACATGCGTCCCCACACCCATAATTCTATGCGTCCTGCCCCACAATGCGCATTCGACCCCCTCCCCCCACTCCTGGCACGCGATGGCCCAGTAGGCCCGTTTTTCTTTCTCACCTGGCTCCAGAGTCTCTCTATGCATCTGGAGAGGGCGAAAACAGCCTTCCCCAGCCCCTCGGAGGCCCTCCAGAGGCCTGAAACGGCCTGTTTTCCAACTTTCGGTTGGACAGGAAGTGATGTTTTTTGCTGTCCCTAGCCTCCAGAGCCTCTCTAGGAGCTGAGCTGGCATGCCAGGTGACATGGCTCCATGTGCCACCTGTGGCACATGTGCCATAGGTTCGCCATCACGGCTCTAGAAGCTTTTAGAAATCATTTGCAGCCCACTCTACTCTTTTGCATACATTTATTTTCCACACAAAATGAAGTCCCACCCCCATTACAGATGTGTGATGAAGCTTGCTAGAATAACCACACAATGCCCATCTGTCAGTTCCCATGAATAGTCTATATGACTTCAGCACTATTCCTTTTTTAGATATTTGTACCACATGGAGGATATGATAAGAAGCATGGAATGAGTAGGCAGAGCCCTGCCTTCTCTTGGTTTGTCCATGCAACCTTCCTTATACTGTATTCAAATTACTAACCAAAAAAGAGATTAGCACCACTTTTTTAAAAAAAGTAAAATGAACTGATCCTTGATGTTAAATATATGGATAGGCCTATAAAATCCAAAGAGTGTAATCCCAGGTATATTTAACAGGGATATTATCATCTAGCAATAATACAAAATCCCAGTTTTTTTTTTAATTTACCAAAAGCTTAACTCTTAAGTGCTAGCAGATAATCACTAGATGACAATACAAAGAATTTCAGTAACTTTTCATGGCTATCTTTTAGTCATCTGGATTTTTGCAGCCCAGATCTGATAACCTTAAAATAGACACTATCTTGACATACAAATAAGAAACTACAAGCATCTCTTTGTATCAAATGACTCCAAGCCATTGTGGTTTCATTGTGACTTCAGAGACAACAGCACTACTATTGTTTACAAAAGATTTCCCTCTAGAATATTACCCACAATTTCCAGGAGTGACAAAAAACACCAGTCTGGGGAAGGTCGTTTGTAATAATTGCATTTCCAGAAATTAGGCTCTTTTGAGACGTTGGGATCCTTTGGTTGGACCATATATTCTTCCAGAATCTTTCCAAAAGGACCATGCTGAGAGGACGAGGAAACATGACAGAGCATAAGATTTGCTTACAGAAGATTCCAGTTTCAATATCTGGCATCTCTGGAGCAGACAAAGAAATATGAGCTTTACTGGCATAATCCAGCATTCCATCATTAAGTAACCCTACTATTTTGACTAAATTCAGTCCTGGGGTAAAACCATGCAGTCACTCATCCAGTCCTCCTACTCAGCATAAACCACTCTGAAACAGAAGAATAAAGAAAATCTCTATATCCTCCTTGAGGTTTTACTGTTCTGCCTTGATGGGCTTCTTCAGGCCATTTTCGTTTTTAATCCAAGAGATAAATAGTCCTTTGTAGTCACTGACAAAGTGAAATACATCAGGAGAAGTGGTTCAGTTTGGAAAAGCCACACACCTCCAAAGCAACTAGCTTTTTAGAGATAATGTTGAAAGTGGTTTCCAGTTCCCATTTCCTGTTGCACAAGAAGAGTTTAGTGAGTAAACTTCATGAGACATTTCATGGTGATAGGAAACTCTTCAAAACAATGTTTGATCCATCCAGTGGAGAAACAATAATTCTCTGCAGTCAGGGCTCGCATTTTGCAGAACATCGTTATTGTTTAATGGCTAAATAGTTTTATGTGCCCCACTCCAACAAGTTTTGGCCTGCTGCCTATGATATATAGTCACATATCCAGAAAAATACACTCTGTGACATATGCTGTTGTGCACAACATTTTAATTACATATACAAATAAGAAACTGCACTAATGACCTATTTCAACACAGACACTGTTAGATGCAAACATAGCACATGATTGCACTGAGAACTTGGACAGCACACCAAGGCAAAGAGAGCTGATTTGACAGGCCCCAAACAAAAATGACATTTGGAGATTCTTCCAAACTGAGATTTTTTATTTACTTAATTTATTAAACATTGAAACTCAGTCAACTAAACATTCAAAAATGCATCACAAGTACCATTGACTGGTGCTAATGGTTGATATGGGTTGCTGCCAGTGTCCTAGATATCAACCAAGTACCTTCTTAAGATGTACTGTGTTCCAAGTAGCACAGTTTTTTGCAGTTCTGCAGGTGTTATTGCAGAAAGCTGCAATTTGTTGATGTATCTTATAAAATTCTTGGATATGATACCAAGTGCCCCAATGACAATGGGTATCACTGTTACATGTTTCATCCATAATCGCGTAGTTTCAGTGGCCAGGTCAAGATATTTCGTGATTTTTTTCCAGTTCTTTTTCTTCGACTCTGGTATCTCCTGGTACCGCAACATCAATAAATTGTATGTTTCAGTTTTCAACAACTGTGATATCTGGCGTGTTGTGTTCCAAGTGATGACCTGTCTGTATTCGAAAGTCCCACAAGATCTTCATCTTCTCATTTTCTGTAACTTTTTCCACTTTATGTCCCCATGACTTTTTGGATACAGGTAAGTCGTATTTTTTACATAATGACCAGTGGATTAATTTAGCAACTCGGTTGTGTCTAGTTTTGTAATCAGTTTGTGCGATTTTGCTGCATTCACATATTAAATGTGAAACAGTTTTGACTTTGTTGTTGCAAAGTTGGTAGTTTGGATTGTTGGTGGATTTTTGTATCTTTGCTTTCATGGCATTAGTTTGTAGTGCTTGGTCTTGAGTAGCGAGCATTAAACTTTCCATTTCTTTCTTGATGGTTCCCATCTTAAGCCATGCCCATGTAAAGTTGTCATCACATTTTCCTTCAATGTTTTTCAAGTGCTGTCCATGCAAAGCTTTGGTTTTCCATCTATTTAATCTGTCATCCAGTTGTTTCTGTTGTTTTTATAATGTTCTCCATTTTCACAGCTTGCAGCAATTTTTCTGTACTTTGGTTCACATAATCATTCAAACTTCGCTTTTTTTCATTATTATAATTATCATTATCATTATTATTATTATGATGATGATATGACAATATACACAGCAAACGAGATGACCATGCTGGATTTTGTATCCCAAATCACTAGTCGAACACTTGCCAAGCGTTTAGGACTGCGTGATATATCAGCGGATTATGCGAGCAGATCCCAGTAAGATGGCCTTCTGCAGCTAACCAATGGTGATCTTGTCAGTGCCAATTGTTTTTATGTGCTTGCCTAGATCTTTAGGCACAGCACCCAGTGTGCCGAATACCACTGGAACTACCTGCACTGGTTTATGCCAGAGTCTCTGCAGTTCGATATTCAAGTCCTGATATCTGGTGACTTTTTCAAGTAGTTTCTCTTCGATTCTGCTGTCACCAGGTATGGCAATGTCAACGATCCACACTTTTTTCTTCTCCACAATTGTGATATCCGGGGTATTGTGTTCCAGAACTTTGTCAGTCTGTATTCGGAAGTCCCACAATAGTTTTGCATGCTCATTTTTGACCACTTTTTCAGGCTTATGATCCCACCAGTTCTTTGCTACAGGCAGATGGTAGTTGTGACACAAGTTCCAGTGGACCATCTGAGCGACAGTGTTATGGCGTTGTTTGTGGTCAGTCTGAGCTATTGTCTTGCAACCGCTCAGTATATGATCAATGGTTTCATCCGTTTCTTTGCAGAGTCTGCATTTGGGGTCATCAGCAGATTTTTCTATTCTGGCTTTGATTACATTCGTTCTGATGGCTTGTTCCTGGGCTGCAAGAATCAAGCCTTCTGTCTCTTTGCTTTTCTTCTCCTTCTTCTTCATCATCATCATCATTATTATTATTATCACACCTATAGACAAAATCTTGCCAAACTGAGCACTCTACTGTCTTTGCCTCTACAATATATCTGTGAACTATTAGGGAGGGGCTGTCTTCACCCTCGTTCACTCATGCATGATATCTGGGCTGAGTTGCCTCTTACTCCTCTGGAATGCAGCCCCTCCCTCCTGGGAATCCATCTTGTTACTACATTCCGCCAAATACAGATAGTTCTCGACTTATAACAGTTCATTTAGTGATCGTTCAAAGTGGCAACAGCACTCAAAAAAGTAAGCTATGACCTGTTTTGCACCCTCACGACCACTGCAATGTTCCCATTGTCACGTGATCAAAATTCAGATGCTTGGTAACTGATTCATATTTATGACAGGTTGCAGTGTCCCTGGGTTATGTGATCTCTTTTTGTGACTTCCTGACAAGCAAAGTCAATGCGGAAGCCAGGTTCATTTAACAACTGTGTTACTAACTTAACCGCTGCAGCGATTTGCTTAACAACCGTGGCAAGAAAGGTCGTAAAATGGGGGAAATGTCACTTAAGAACTTTCTTGCTTAGCAACAGAAATTCTGGCCTCAGTTGTGGTTGCAAGTTGAGCACTACTTGTACTCTTTGCAAACCAATTCCACCACATTCCCCTAATTAAATGACTGCAGTGTTTGATGGCACTGATCATTTTTCTGTCTTGCAGGTTAATAAGATGAGAGGTAGTGATTGGACACCCCTTGCTAAATAACAGAACATTTCCACAGCATCCTATGTGTGCAAGTATTATTATTATTATTTGCTTGCATCTAATGAGGGCTTAGATGGAATATTTACTTTTTGTAGCAATGAGGGGAAAAAAAGGAAAGGTATGTTTTTTTTTTTAGCTTGAGCACAGCAGGGCCTACACCCTAAACTGATGACACACCCTGCATTCTGGAACATTCTTCTTGTGGTTTCCTTCACTTCCATTGCTATCCGATACTATTAATACACTTACACAGAAAAACAACAAAAATACATTTTACTACTATAAAAGGACTTCCTTCAGTGTCTATCAGGACCAGCAGAACGTTTCAGAGGAGATTAAAGTCAAGTCAAGCATTAATTATGAAAACATGTTTTAAGAGTATGGTGCTTTCTGAATTTGGCCTCAGGCTCAGCAGACAAATGAAGATCTATTCAGTGGAACAGTCTGGTATGCATAATTGTATCTGGACAAAGCCAGACGGCCAATAGTTAGCAGTAGAAGACCTGCTGTATCTTTTTGCTGTACTTAGTGGTTATCTGAATTTTTGTAGCCTTTAAACGAAAGCTCTACAGCAGCCAAGTGCTCAAAAGCAAAGCTAAGGAAAATGTGGCTTCCTCTGTTCATTGTCCTGAGCATCTGGTTTTCAGTAGTATATTGTTTCTGAACATGATTGAGGTTTCATGATGCTAACCTGATCAATAACGAGTGGTTAAACTGGTGACACAGGCTTCTTAAGCTTCAGTTTCTCTCAGTCGGCAAAGCCCATAGCAAAGGACTGTGGGAACTGTAGTTCAAAATGTTTTGCAGAGCTTAGGCCAGGGCTACCAGTTCCATTAAGGCAAAGCAATAAAAAATGAGGCCTGTAAAGACCTGCCCACCATAGAGTCAGAATCACCTGTCAAATGTTGCTGTACTGAAGTAGCCCCTCTGAGGAATATTCAGTTTGCATAATGGAGTAACTTGTGATTAACTAAGCTAGCATGTCATCCAAATCCAGTCTCAAGGGAGAGAAATTTTATTATAATAAATATGGTAATGAAACATTGTGCTAATTAAGCACAATGTCCTTCCCTATTTGGGTGGTACACAGCAATTATCTTCAATAGTTGAGGGAGGAGGCCTCTCCTCAACTATTTGCAACAACTGATTATGGTACATCCATTGTAGTAGAACACAGAAATATGGCAAGCATGCTATTAAGAAGAGTGATGGGTGAGCCACCCAAACACATTCCCTGTAATAATCCACCACAACATCAGCAACAACAAAAGCTGTATGTTCTCATTCCATTAACATGTTGTTCTCATTCCAATAAGAAAGCAGCTTATAAGATGAAAGGGATAGTTAGAAATCAGATAAAAACACAAATTAATTCACAAGTCCTCCAGAGTCAGTGGGTGTTGGGCAGTATGTAAATGCCTTAATGAGGCTGAAACCATTCCTGTCTCCGATACTGAAGATGCTGTCACCCCTGTGTAGTTTATAGGATGAGCATTTTATTTTATTTATTTGCTAAATAAATAAATTTACTAAATAAAATACTTTTTCTACTTTTTTACTTTTTTACTAAATAAAATACCTTTTCCAGCAGGCTGGCCTGGCCTAACCTCTTTTAAATTGTTTTAAATATTTTAAATTTTAAATTGGGTTTTATAATTGTGGTTTTAAATTGTTTTTTGGGCCATAGTATTTAATATATATTTTTTAATGTTTTTAATGTTTGTATTACATGTATCTTATTTTGGCTGTTCACCGCCCTGAGTCCTTCGGGAGTAGGGCGGTATATCAATTTAATAAATAATAATAATAATAATCACGTTATGAGCTTTTTCTTGATCAGCATTTATTCATTTTTGTTCAATTCTGTTTGACTGAATATAATCCCCTCCCACTTATTATACCATCAGATGATCGGGTTTCTTTTTTTATACAGTTCTGGAGGGGCAAGGCCATTTAGGCTGTGCTATGTGATGCTGGAGTGTGTTGTTATGGTTTGTGGATTGTGGACATGGTGGGAAATCAAGCACACTACACTATAATGTAAAGGTAAAGGTAAAGGTAAAGGTAAAGGTAAAGGTAAAGGTAAAGGTAAAGGTAAAAGTAAAGGTTCCCCTCACACATATGTGCTAGTCATTCCCAACTCTAGGGGGCGGTGCTCATCTCCACTTCAAAGCCGAAGAGCCAGCGCTGTCCAAAGATGTCTCCATGGTCATGTGGCCGCCATGACTAAACACCAAAGACGCATGGAATGCTGTTACCTTCCCACCAAAGGTGGTCCCTATTTTTCTACTTGCCTTTTTTATATGCTTTCGAACTGGTTGGCAGAAGCTAGGACAAGTAACGGGAGCTCACCCCGTTATGTGGCACTAGGGATTCGAACCGCTGAACTGCCGACCTTTCGATCGACAAGCTCAACGTCTTAGCCACTGAGCCACATTATACCAATTGTCTTGCAAGTAATACGGTAGCAACTTTAAGATGATTTAGAAGAAAGGAATGGATTTGGAGGAAGTATTAACCTTGAGAGCCAATACTGTATAGTGTAGTGGCTAAGGTCCTGGGCCAGAAATCAGGAAGAGTCTGTTAGCATCTTTTTCAATTAGCAAATTTTATTAAAAGGTCGAAGCTTTGTGAGCAACAGTTTGCTTCCTCAGAGGCAGGAGTGGCAAAACTTGGGTGAGACTATGACCAGGAAGGCTGACATTTGATTTGACAGTCAGGGAATAGAAATCCCCATGAGACTTTGGATAGTCCCTGCCTTTCCATCCAACCTTCCACAGCTGGGCTTTGTGGTAAGGATAAGGTGAAAAGAGAGACAGACTCTTGCAAACTGCTATGAGCTTCTAGAGGAAAAGAGCTATAAATTACCGAAGTGCCTCAATTCTGGATACCACATCCTTTGTTTAAATGCCCCATTGCAAGTGGTTTTGACAACAATGACATTCGTATGCTGCTCCTAAAAGACATCCAGTCAGCGTAGCATAGACATGCTACCTGTGTCGCAGAAATATATGTATGACGATATATTTCTAAACATTTCACATAAAATCTCTTCGACAACATAACACCTCTTCTTTCTTACATGATGAAATTATTTTCAAAATGCACCAACACGTTGAATTGTGGGCAAACTGACTTTATATGTGTGAATCCTCAGCTGTTGCCTACAAGATAGCAATGCTTATGCTACATGTATTTCTTTTCTTCTTTCAAGGTTGTCCCCTTCACCCTAGATCAGGGGTGTCAAACTCAAGGCCCATGGGCTGGATCTGGCTCATGGGCAGTGGTGAAATCCAATTTTTTTTACTACCGGTTCTGTGGGCGTGGCAGGGGAAGGATACTGCAAAATCCCCATTCTCACCCCACTCCGGGGGAAGGATATTGCAAAATCTAAATTCCCACCCCACTCTGGGGCCAGCCAGAGGTGGTATTTGCTGGTTCTCCGAACTGCTCAAAATTTCCGCTACCGGTTCTCCAGAACCTGTCAGAACCTGCTGGATTTCACCCCTGCTTAGATCTGCCCTTGGGACCAACCTGGAAACAGCGAAGGACTGGCCTGCGCTGCCTCTGCCAGCGAAAACAGATTTGGGCTCCCGAGCTCCGTTTTCCCTGGCAGAGGGTTGCAGAGACCATTGCAGCTGGAAACGGAGCTCGGGAGCCTGTTTTCGCTGACAGAGCGCTCAGGCTGCCACCGGCACCCCTGACAGAAGTGATGTCAAGCTGGCCATGCCCCTGGCCATGCCTCCTGCCCCCCCCCCCCGAGGTCAAACACAACCCTGAGGCGGCCTCAATGAAACCGAGTTTGACACCCCTGCCCTAGATAGAACCTCTGCCAGAGGAGGGTGTGTTCATGGGAACGCTCAGCCTGCTTTAGATCAAGACTTTCCAGGAAAAGTTCACTATCCTGCTTGATAGAATGACATCTGCTAAATTTCTGGGGTGGAGAATACGGGTAGCGCTTTATTTACAACCCTTTGAATAGTGACCGTTCAAAGTCAGGCTGAAAAAAATGATTCTGACTATTTTTTACACTTAGGACCACAGCAGCATCCCTGTGGTCGTGGTCATATGCTCAAATTCGAATGCTTGCCAACTGACACTGCAAGTGACAGTTGCAGTGTCCCAGGGTTAGATAATCACCTTTTGTGACCTTCTGAGGAGCAAAGTCAACGGGGAGGCCAGATTCACTTAACAACCATGTTATTAACATAACAAGTGCAATAATTCACCCAACAACGGTGGCAAGAAAGTTTGGAAAATGGGGCAAAACTCATTTAACAAATGTCTTGTTTAGCAACAGAAATGCTGGGGTCAGCTGTGGTTGTAAGTCGAGGACCACCTGTACTGATTTGACTAGTTTAACTCTTTAGCTTCACTGGGCTAATCCTTCTGTAGATTAATTAGTATATGAAAATTACTCCACTCCCAGTGGTGGGATTCAAGTAATTTCTTGAATTTCTATCAGGTTCGCCTGATACGCCAATTGCGTCCCTTTCTGGATCGGGACTCCCTACGCACAGTCACTCAGGCACTCGTCATTTCCCGCCTGGACTACTGTAATGCTCTCTACATGGGGCTCCCCTTGAGGTGCATCCGGAGGCTCCAGTTGGTCCAGAATGCGGCCGCGCGGGGGATTATGGGAGCAACGGGACGCTCCCATGTGACACCTCTCCTGCGCGAGCTGCACTGGCTTCCTGTGGTCTTCCGGGTGCGCTTCAAGGTGTTGGTGACCACCTTTAAAGCGCTCCATGGCTTAGGGCCAGGGTACTTACGAGATCGCCTTCTGCCGCCAATAGCCTCCCACCGGCCAGTACGTTCGCACAGAGAGGGCCTCCTTAGGGTGCCGTCCGCCAGACAATGCCGGCTGGCGACCCCCAGAGGGAGAGCCTTTTCTGTAGCGGCACCCGCCCTGTGGAATGACCTACCCCCAGAGATACGCATGATACCTGACCTCCGGGCTTTCCGACGAGCCCTGAAAACACATTTATTTCATCTAGCCGGCCTGGCTTGACCCTATTGTTCTGGTTTTAAATTATAAATTGGTTTTAACTTGGTTGTTTTAAATTGTGGGCCAAAACTATTTAATTATTTTAAATTGTTTTTTAATTTTGTATGCTCTATTTTATTTTGGCTGTTCACCGCCCTGAGTCCAGCTGGAGAAGGGCGGTATACAAATTAAATAAATAAAATAAAATAAATAAAATAAATTTAACAACCGGTTCTCTGCCCTAATGATTTCTTCCAACAACCAGTTTGCCAAACTGCTCAGAAAGTTAACAAACGGTTCTCCCGAAGTGGTGCAAACTGGCTGAATCCCACCATTGCCCCCTCCCCACAGCCCAGCCCTTATACAGTCATAACTACAGAGGTGGTTTAGATTGTTTGTTCCAGATATATAGGAGAAAAATCTATTCTATAATTGGGATGTTATTGAAGGAAGGAGAGCAAAAGCTTTAGGGGTGGTTTAGGGATAACTGATAAGTTGTGTTGATTAGGATCTTATATTAGGATGGGATGAGTGGAGAAAATACATTTTCTTCAGTTTCTCATGCAGCCCTGGACTTTTATTGAATGTTTTTTTGACCCAGTCATTGCTTCTCAGCCCAGCCTACAAGATTTACAAGATTATTGCTGGGATAAAATTGGAGTATACTGGTACGACATGTATACCAGCTTGTTCCAGTATGTGAAAAATATTCAGAACAATATGAAAAATATCCAGAAAGCAGAAATGAATAACAACCCAACTTCCTTTTCAATTTTATCTAACCTCTCATTTTGGTGGGACAGTTTGGGAGAATTTAAAAAAACAATAACATTTTCAGGTCATAATAAAACTAGTAACGTGAAAGAACATTTCAAGATAAATACCTTTTCTTGGGCTCGGCTGAGCTGCTTTTGAACCCGCTTAGCAAACAGGCCGGCACCTCCTGTTTTGCCTTCTGCCATGACTGTGTCTTGCTGTGCAACTTCTGTTTTCAGCATCAGCTTTATTTGTGGTTTAATTTTTTTTTCCTTTAAGGAAGGAAGTCAAGACGTGTTAGAGATCACTAGGCTGGGTTCTGCCTCACCATTGGTTTGAGGCAAATTTACTTCCTCTGCTGGGTTCTGGGTAAATGAAGTTTCCCTCACAGACAATGTAAGGTGGAAAGTTGTTCTTGTATACGTGTCAGGCCAGAAAAACCTTAGTGAACAAAATTTTAATTAAGGTCAAAATCCAGCGCCGAGTAAATAGAAAACAAAAGGTGCAATAGCTATATTTAGGCCACGTGTAAATAAATTCATGCATCTCATGAGATTATTACAAAAAAACTAAACACTGACTGTTGTCTCATCTTGGGCCTTATCTGTCGTTGTATGTTGTGTGGAAAAACTGCTGCCTGGCTATTTAAGTACCACACTTCCTCATCTTCTAGGTGGCCTGGAAATTTTTATTTCTATGGTAGTCCTTGCATGTGAAGCCACTGACTCCATGGATATAGTCAACTGCGGCCACATTGATTGAGAGCAGCTCAGAGTTGGTTACAAGACAGGCAACTGTTAGAGCTCTCTGGCTTTCTTCGATAATTACAGCTAAACTCATGCTCGCTTTTGTTTTCTCATTTGCTGTGGTGGTGCAGTGGTTAGAATGCAGTACTGCAGGCTACATCTGCTGGCTGCCAGGAGTTCGGCAGTTCAAATATCACCGGGCTAAAAGTTGACTCAGCCTTCCATCAGGGGTGAAATCCCAAATTTGTTACTAATGGTTCTGTGGGCGTGGCTTGGAGGGGAGGTAATGTGACTGGGTGGGCGTGGCCAACTTTTTTTTTATTTTTTATTTTTAAAAGCATTTTTTTCTACAACCTCTTTGGCCGAAGAGGTTGCAGAAAAAAATGCTTTTAGAAGCCTCTGATGATCAGGCGGCTCAGCTGGGATCGTCAGAGGCTTTTAAAAGCATTTTTTCTACAACCTCTTTGGCTGAAGAGGTTGTAGAAAAAATGCTTTTAAAAGCCTCTGATGATCCCAGCTGAGCC